>CM022954.1:29986372-30393178 GCA_012931725.1 Litsea cubeba | reverse complement strand
GAGTCCGTGGCTTGCATGATAGACACGAAAGAGACAACAAATTTGCCCCCGGCTTTTGTTTTGCCTTCTTCACTTTAGTTGTGATGACCAAAGGCTTGAAGATTTGAGGGAGATGATGAAGGAGTTTGCATGCTCTCTTCAGATTTACCGGATGGTTTGTTTTCTTCCGGTGATTGTTGAGGAGCTTTGCCTTTATCTTTCTGGAGATTTTCGGCAAAGGATGCTGTATGCTTCTCCTCTTCTTCTTTTTCACCTTCATACATCTGTGAGTCTGCGAAGTGGATTTCGTTACCTTTGAAGGGTTTTCTGTCCGCAAAGACTCGATGTATCATGCCGCAGTCGTCCCAACAAACTTGATGCATTGATGTAGAGTTTGAAGGGACAACACCATTCTCATGGATCCAAGGGCGTCCGAGAAGGATGTTGTAGCATGAAGGGTCTTTATTGGCATACACTGTGACCTCAGAGATAAGATCACCTATGCAATTTGAACCTGATTTTGCCGATAGGCCTTTAGTACTCCCATCGTATCCAAAGATAGATACAGATGTGTGGCTTAGTTGCTGGGTGGGATGCCCAACTCTTCAAGAGCCGATGTGGAGATGAGGTTGAGTGCAGAACCTGGGTCGATCTGAACTCTATGCATAGGCATTTCCTTGATATACCCTGTGAAGTACAGGGGTCGGTTATGCCTGGTTTCGCCAAGTAGGAGGTCGTCCTTTGTGAAGGCGATGGTTGCACTGGCTGCTTTTTACCGATAGGCATTCAATGCATGATCCCTCAGTTTTCTTCTTTTTCTCTCCCTTTGAGGAGGCTTCTGAGTTTTTGACCCGGTAATCCATTTCAATTTGGAGGACTTGCGGGGCATGTTTGTCGACATCCTCATTCAGCTTTTGTATTCCGAAATGAGATTATCACGAGTGTGCGGAGACATTCGCAACAAATCTAGGATGTGCAGACGTGCAGGTATGTGCTTGAAGTGTTCAATCAAGTCATACTGAAAGCCTCCTTAGGGCTGCATGTTCATCATTGTTGCCACTAGGGGCGCTTACAACATCTTTTCCCGAAGGATTTACATATGTAAAGGAAGATTGGTTGTAATTTTGTGGTAGTCCCGGCCAGAGCGGGTGCCTCTACCAACTTCGAGAGCTTCTTGAGAAGGGTCTTTCGTTTGGAAGATTGTCTTCACGATCAAGAGGCTGTCGTTTTTCATTTGCTGAGGATGCATCAGCAGCAGAGTTACCATCCTCAGTGATTGTGTTGCATGGAGCATTTTCCGGGAACAAGTCCTGAACAGCATCCAGCAATCTTTCTTCTTCGTTGACTAATTCATTGTCCCAAGCATCAATGGCTGGGAATTCTTCAGTCAGGAAGGGTGTGAACTTTGAACCTCACAGTTCTCAGGAGAAGAAACCTGAGAGGGTTGTCATCTCATTGAAAGTCACATGAGACGAGGTGGCTCCAGAAGATATATTGCTAGGCGTCGCCGGAGTGTAAGTGGTCCTCATCAGACGATGCTTCGGAAGAGCTATAATCCCGAATATCACATTACAGGAAGCTCTGACGGAGACGTTGCCTGATCGGAGTCAGACTCATCCTCGGATGTGAGAGGATCGTCTATCCAGCAATTTTCTCCATTTTCAGGAGTTAAGGGAGGATGTACCTGATGGTCTTCAGGGACTTCAGGCTCTGGATTGCGAGGAGGCTCGTTGACGCGTTCTTGCTCTTGTTCTAGAGCGAGTCGCTGCAAGATCCTTGCATATTCTTCAAGATCAGGCATGGGAGCCGGATCTTCTTCTTCATCATCTCTTTGTGGCTCACATTGTTGATTTCCACTGGAGTAATGAGAGGTGCTGGGGTCAGCAGCATTTTCTTGTACAGCTTCTTGGTCTTCTTCATCATCAAACCAGGATCCTTGTGGCTGTAGGGGGTTATACCAGATTACTGGCATAAGATGAGACTCAGGAACCCATTCTTCATCGGAGAGATATTCTCCTGTTTCAAGGGATTCCTCCCCACTCATCTGTGCAGTTGGATTCGAATCCATCATCGGTGTCGCTGGATTCGTATCCATCAATGGAGAATCCAACTACCGAATTGCAAGAGTATGATGCCTCCTGCATGGCTTCTTTAAATTGAGGTGGCATGAAATCACTGAGAGTGAATTTCCTTACCCCCTTTGAAGTCTCTGGAAGGGATGTTTTTGTTACCTCCAGTGAAGCGGTAGAGGAAGCCTCTGCCTTTTCTTTGACCTCTAGTTTTGGCTGGGTCTTCTCTTGCCGTTTGAGCTTGAGGAGATGTTTCCTAGCCTGCCTTCGCTGTTGAGCTGTAGGCTTTATTTTCACGACCTCCCAATTTTCATCTTCCAGGAGATCGGGATGTACCCATATCGGTGTTCCGTCTGGTGTCGGGTAAGGAACCAGTTTCTCGGACGCTTCGATTGAGTTTATCACCTTGAAGGAAGTAGTGATCTTCCTTCTTCGGTGATCTTGATGTTTGTCCACATGTCAACCATGTTGACGGAGGCAGACCCATAGTTTTTTGTCAAAGGTGATTGACTCCGTTTTTCACATCTCATTTATTTTCTCTCTCACAACGAAGCATTGATTGAGAGGATGCGAGATCATCTGGTGATATGGACAGTACCGAGATCGTTGGTTTTGCCAACATCACCCGGTCTTTTTGGTTCAGGCAAGGTGAGCTTGCCGTTTTGCCACAAGAGCCCCGAAGATTTCATCAACATCTTCATCAAACGAGTATTTCTTCTCTACTCGTTCTTTGAAGGCATCATAGAGTTCAGGTCTCTTACCAGAAGCTTTCTTTGGTGGCTGAGGAGCTGACTTGGTCTGCACATTGAGGACCTCTTTCTTCTTTGGTTTAGAGGTTGCAATGGCGGTTGGCTCTTTTCTTGATGATTTCTGACTATTGAGGTCTTTAATCACCGTTCAGCTTCCATGGAAGCTTCTAGGAGTTCTCCCAGGTTTTTTGATTTGTTGCCGATGATCATGGAGCGGATTCTTGGCTCTCATGTTGTTTCGGCAGATGTCGACTAGCGACGCCCTGTGGCAATACGTCAGAGCATTTGTATGCCATTGCTTTCCACTTGTGAATGAAGTCATATGTTGATTCATTCTCCCCCTGTTTTAGGCTGCACAGCTGAGCCATAGTAGCGGGATGATCTCACCTTTGAAGTGAGTCAGGAAGCGTGTCTCTAGCATGGCCCAGTTTTGGATTGAGTCCTCCGGCAGAGTGGAGTACCAATCGAAGGCCGTACCTTTTAGGGTACTTGCAAAGAGGCGGATCTTGAGTGCATCTTGATCCGCGATAGCTCCCGTCAGGATCTTGAAGTGGATGACGTGCTGTCTGGCTGATCCTTTCCCCGTATATGTTTGGGAGAGTAGGATGCTTGAATTTGGTGGGGAACGGGACCGAGTCCATCCATAAGGGATATGGTGGCTTGATCCCATGCTCTTTGAGTATATCCTCTTCTTTTGCTTTGGCGAGGATACCGTCTACGTCCTTTTTGGTAAGGGCGCGTGACTCATTTCCTTCTCTATTTACCTCGTCGTCCTTGATGATTCGGAGGAGGTTTCATTGTTCGCCTGATTTTGGAAGGCGAGGAGAAGGTTTCCATCAGAGTTTCAATCCTCTGCTGGCCCTGTTCCAACTGCTGGATGCGGTGGATCGCATCTTCTGGATGTGATTGCGGGGTGGTGGCTCAGAATTTGTAGCCAAGACATTCATCCTTCGTGATTCGACGAAGAAACTGTCCTGGTGACTGAGCTGGGGCTCATTCTTTTGAAGAAGAGCTGAGGAAGGATCGCTCTGCTGTCCTTTGCTTGAAGGAGCAGGGGATTCTTCTGAATGTCTTCTTGTCCTGGAGACGCTGCGGGTCATCGGACGTCAGACATGGATTTTTGTTGCTGAGTTTTGGCGCCTTCTGGTTTTTCCAACCATATGGACGGCAGCAACTTGGTTGGGTCTTTCTTTTTCGACCCATTTGGGAGAGACTTGAAGTGTGGGAGGCTGGGTCCTTTGCTTCTCTAGTCTCTTTTTGCCGGTATAACGCGCGGCGGCGTATACGGCGAGCAATTTGAGCTTCGGTCAGCTCTGACTGGGCTTTGACGATGAAGGATGTGCTCCCTCGGGCGCAGCAGCCGAGCCTGTCTTCTCTGTAGCTGGGCAAGGACAGGATGCAAACCCTGTCCTTCGCCTGTTGCAGCGAAGCTTTGAATTTTTGAAGTTCGGCCCCTGTAGATATGAAGGGTCGAACTGCAGGTTTGTAGGCCTTAGCAGGTGCTTGTAGAGGCATTGTGATGCATGACTTGATTTTGGGCTTGTAGGAACAAGCCGGCTCATGCTGGGTTGACTTGGAAGTCAGGTTGGAGATGGGTCTCTCCTCTTTCATGTAAGCAAGAGGATAGAACTGGTTCTCTTTGAGTGGGGCCAGGTATGCTGGCTTGGTGGATGTCTGGGACCTTCTTTGTTTTGGTGAAGGTCTTGGGGACCAAGTCTTGGGGTAGACCTGGTTGTTTGCAGGTTGAGGCTTCGTGGGGCTGCCACGGGCTTCAGGCCTTCTGGTGCTCGCCTTTGGTGTCACGGTAGTGACACGTTGAGAGGCGAGTTTCTGCTTCTTGGAGGGAGCAGTTTGTTCCTCAGGAAGTGGGAATGGTCCCAGCGTCCCAAAGACGATAGTCCGGGGAGTCGAGGTCGACCCGGAGTTCAGAGAGTTGCCGAGGGAGTTGACACTTCGGCAGCTGATGGGGCGCTTGTAGGTGCGCGTGGTTTGCTTCTGTTGAAGCATAAGTTGGTGCTTGTTTTCGTCGAAAGTAATGGTTAGTGAAGCTGCCATTGTTAGTTTTCGAAAATTTCTGAAACAAGACCACATCCATTAGTAATCACAAGAATATAATGATCATAAATGGGAATTTCTATGGTTTCGTCTTTTCAAATTGCTCGAGGTAGATGACCCAAGCAATATGAGGAAGGCAAAATGCCATAAAAGGTACAATTGTTCTGATCGCAGGTATGGTAAGCCTGGAATGGGCATCCCAGTGACTGCTAGAAGCAATTGTGAACTTAAATTCGACTTATCGAGAAGCAGAGCTTGCTCGAGGTAAGAAGAATATAAAGTTGGAGTTACAGATGTGCCGGTCGCAATACAGTAGACCCTGAAAGGGCGTACTAGTACCGCTAGACACAAATGTTTTGAGACCGCATCTATGAGATGAGATTCTCTGTTTTGAAAGGTCAAGATTGGATTCATCAAAGAGAGCAGATGGTATTTCCAATCTGAACACGGGCTCAGCGATTTCCCGCGAGCGCCAGTGCTCAGAAAGAAATGAACCATGATTTCTTCGGATCTGAATCTAAAAATGACGAGTTTTTTTTTTTTGAAAGGCCAATATCGGGTTCATCAAAGAGAGCAAAAGGCACTCCATCTGAACACGGGCTCAGCGATTTCCGCGAGCGCCAGTGCTCAGAAAGGAGAAGACCAAGATTTCTCTAATCTAAACCCAAAATGACGGAAGTTTTTTTTTTTTTTTGAAGATTTTGAAGATTTTTTTTTTAAAAAAAAATCTTTTTTTTTTATTTTATTTTTTTTATTTTTTTTATTATTTTTTTAAGATTTTTTTTTTATTTTTTTTTATTTTTTTTTATTTTTTATTTTAAATTTTTTATTTTTTATTTTTAAAAAATTTATTTTTTATTTATTTATTTAAAAGACGAGAGAGTACACCATAGGCCTCCTAACCCGGTCTTATGAAATCTTGATTGATAGAATTGCCCCCAGGTACGGTAGGATTACTTAATGAACCCGTTTGGAGGACCCTTGCCTAGACAGTCAAGCTGTCTCCACACTCTGGACAAGGCTTTTCTTTGAATCAACCATGATCAAAGAACACAGTTGGTTTAACCTTAGTGGTCTATGTCTCTTTTTTTTTTTTATATTTTTTTTATTTTTAGTTTTATGAATTCATCGAAGAGAAACAATGGCCCAAAACCTTAGTCGAACATGCTCAACATTTCTGGCAAGCGCGATGAACGATAGGAACGGATCAAGGTTTCTCAATTTTGAATCCAATTGAGAAATCTAAAATTTTTTTACTTTTTATATATATATCTATTTTTTTTTAATGAACTCATCGAAGAGAAACAATGGCCCAACCCCCGATCCGAACACTGGTCTCGGCGATTTCCGCGAACGCCAGTGCCCAGAAGGGAAAGGATCAAAGTTTCTCAATTTTGAATCCAAATTAAGAAATCTAAAAAATTTTTTACATTTTTATATATATATATATATATATTTTTTTAGATTTTTAATGAACTCATCGAAGAGAGAACAATGGCCCAACCCCCGATCCGAACACGGTCTCGGCGATTTCCGCGAGAGCGCCAGTGCCCAGAAGGGAAAGGATCAAAGTTTCTCAATTTTGAATCCAAAAATGAAAAATCTGATTTTTTTTTTTTTTGAAAAGAGAAAGCGTGGAACTAAATTCAAAGAATAAGAAATTTCCAAACAAAAAATCTCATCTCATTTTTTTTTTTTTGCGGAATTCAACATAGGCCACCAATTATAAAGTAGCCAAGGAATCGAGAAAAGAAATATAAGCATAGAGCAAAATATATGATATCCAAATATTTCATTTCTAGCATCGTGTTCTCAAATAAACGAGTCCCACCGGGTGATGCCAGCTTGATGGACCGCGCTCCAATGCTCGGTTCCTACCGAGGTCGGCGGACGTGGGAGTCCGTCGGGTCCGACCCTTTCGTAACCGGGGGGCTCGGGCGTGCATCAACATTTCTTTTTTTTTGTGTGGGTGTGCCAGATTTTCTGTTTTTACTTGGAATTGCAAGTGGTGATCCGGAGATCAACCTTCGCAAGTAAAAAGGAAATCAACTTCTTTCAAGTTTTCCATTGCACATATATTTAAGAAAATAGACATTTTCTTGATTTGCCGTGAAAGGCGATTTTTTTTGGCATTTATAGCCGATTTTGGCGTTTATAGCCGATTTTTGGCGTTTATAGCCGATTTTGGCGTTTATAGCCGATTTACAGTTCTTATCAATAATGAAAGACAAGAATTGTGATTTTTGTCTCTTTTGAAAAAATACAAACTACAATGAAAAGCAAGAAAAGGAGGATCTAACTTCTCAGGAGATTGTGGGGACTCGTTTAGATTGACGGTCGCAAGCCATATGTGGGCTTCGCCATCAGCCATGCAGATGAGAACAGAGGATGCTATTGATTCGCTTGGCTTGGCTATAACCTCGGGTTTTTAAAGGACAAAGACCAAAGGAAGGTCCTATGTCCAATAAAAAGCCGAGTAGACGGGCTGAAAAGCCATATCTAAGCCATTGGAGGCAGGAGGAGAAGGCAAGGACCTTGGGGGGGGGGGGTACCCCCCAAGGGACTTTTGTCACCTTGTTGCGGTGGCCGGTGTAGAATTTCCGCAGAGTTTTCTCTCTTTTTCCTTTCTCTGGATTTCTGTCTGCTGTCTGTGCTTTTTTCTCTGATGTTTCTGATGTTCTGTGATTTCCTTTCTTCTTGGAGAGCCCTCCTATTTATAGGCTTTTAGGTAGCCTTTTAGGTGGGTTTATGGGCTTTTATTGTCATTAAGCCGCATAATGGGAGGAGTTACAAAATTGAATTGTTTATTTTGTAACTCCTTTTTCTTGGCTTCTGATTGGCCGGAGGAGATTGAGGGCATTTAATCGCCTTTAATCGCCATGATGGGAGGAGTTTCATGGGTTAAATGCCATGAATCTCTTGACTTGTAACTTCCGAATGCTTGCTTCTGATTGGGCCGTCCAAAGAAATGGATTAATGACTGTAATAAAGCTAGTCAATTAATCGCATTAAGTGGTCGCCGAGCAGCTGAAGAGTCGCGGGCCGTGCCACGTCTTTTGGGATTCTTCTGTTGATAATTATCGATGGATCTTCATGTAGATCGACATCAGATGATCATGTAATTTCAGGTGTTTGTTGCCAACAGCGGGTCGGTGCCATCTGTCCTGTCGATTTCTCGATCGGTCGGGTAGAAAGCACACTTTTTTGGTTGACCGGGTGGCGATCAATATTGTCTTCGATACTCTTGATGATTTACCCATGTTTTGGACGGATGTCAGAGGACTTGCTGTCTCAAAAGCATGAATTTTGGAAAGTACCAGAGGCTGGGCACCTCGAATCGCGAAAAAATGGTGAAAACCGGGGTTTCCGGGGCTTTCCCGGCAACCCCGGGTTCCAAGGTCGCCGGCGACCCTGGCCCAGGGTCGCAGGGGCTTGCGACCCTGGGGAGGTTTTCCCCCTTTCGAGTCCCGTTTTGCGTCCGTTTTTGCTGTTTTTCGATTCTTTTTTTCTCCTGTACTTTTCCTTGACATTTTGACCATTTATTGGCCTGATTTCTTTGTAGGAAACCTGATGAGAATCCTTGCATTTTATTTTGCAAAGTTTCCAACTTCCTGAGAAAGCCGAAGACTTTGTCGCGCAGAGCTGCCGATTTTCCGTCAGAAGCTGAAACTGGGCCAAACGATGTCGGAATGACCTGAAATTTGGTGTGAAGCCTCCTGAGAAATAAATAAGACCAACCATAGGCTTTTGTTTGAGTTTTGAAGCCGTTTGGGGTCCTATCACCTGTAGACTTGCTTTTTGTTGCGATGAAGATGTCGCGGTTTGATGTGCGGTCAACCGATGTCCGATTGACTTGAAATTTGACAGGGAACCTATTGGAGTCATTTTAAGATGATCCATAGGCTCTGTCTTGGAAACCATGGTCCCGGAGAGCTTTTGTCGCCGAGAGCTCCTTTTCGGCTGTCGGAGAAGCGAAGTTAGGCCAAATGATTTTGAAATGGCCCGAAACTTGTTGTGTACTCCTCTTTGGGCTGTCTGGAAGAATCTTGCAGTTTTTGTTTGATTCTGACAAGATTTGATTTTTGGAAGCAGCATTGCCTATTTATGGCAGGTTGCGACTTCATGTAGCTCTTTGGATCCTGAAGAGGCAAAGTGACATTTTTGGTGTCAACAGTGATCAAGTGTTCTTGAAAGCTTCACCTATGAAGGGAACAATCCGATTTGGTCAGAAGGAAAAACTTTCACCAAGATTTATCGGACCCTTTCAGTTTAAGAGCGAATTGGCAATGTGGCTTACCGCCTAGACCTTCCAGCAGCACTTTCAGGTATCCATAATGTGTTTCATGTGTCGATGCTTCGAAAATATGTGGCTGATCCTTCACACATCTTTAAGTATGATGATATTCAAGTTCGTCCGGACACCACATATGTGGAGAAGCCAGTAGAGATTATAGATACCAAAGAGCAAGTGCTTCGTACAAGAACAATTAAATGGGTCAAGGTTCGTTGGGCACATCATGGAACCAGCGAAGCCACATGGGAATTAGAAGAGCAAATGGCTCGGCAATATCCAGAGCTCTTTGTTCAGGTGATTTTACGTTTGTCTTTAAGTTTATTTTATATATCTTGATTCTAATTGATTTTGCATTCGGAGGACCGAATGATTCTAAAAGTTTAGGGGAATGTTACACCACACCCCGAGTTAAACGCGATTAACCTTAATTAATCATGGCTATCGTTGATTAAGATGTGTTTAATTAATTTGCAAGAGATTAATGATCACTGTGACTGAGATTAGTCTTAAATGATTGAATTAATCCTAATAAAATGATTTGGAATACATGGTATTGGTTTTTTACCCCAATTAGTGAATTGGAGGACTTTTTCGTAAATATCAAGTTATGTGAAAATAGTCGAATTGAAAGAAATTTGATATCATCGTATGTATCTCGATGAGTACATCAATTTTCATAATACACTTAATGTCATTTGACTTAAGATAAATCAAAGAGGTCTTCATATGACTTTAAATGTAAATTCCATAAGAAATGGGTTTCTCTTGTAAATTGAAGACCCAGGTGTCATGTGCTGGACTGACTTAAAACATGCAATTGTAAAAGGAAAAGCCACGTTGTGTCTCAGCCATTGCATGTGAAACTTGTGAAACTGATAGCTTCTTCCTTTCTTCATTGTTCTTTCTTCTTCGTTGGGTGAAATGGATGTGAAGCCTTGGAACTCTTGACAAAGAGGAAAGTGAATCTTCTCCCTCTCTTTGTTTGATTTTCCTTGAAGAATCTGAGAAGTCTTTTTCTTCTACAAGTCTGGGAGAGATCTGTGCTAAGGAGAATCAAGAGATAGAAATTTGGGAATCATCATCTCCATCATCTTCTTGTTGAATTTCTTAGGAATCAACTTAAGGAAGTTTATCATCCCTAATTACAAGAGGACTCAAGGGGTTTTTGGATTCAGCTACAAGAAAGGCAAGTATAAATCAGTTGATATGCTCAAATTGCTACTGCATGTTAATTAGATGATATTTTTGAACTTGTTATGCTGAGCTAAAGGAATGAATTGATGAAATGGGTTTTTATTCCTTAAATGATTACATTAGATGTTAATTTTCCTTTTGGAATGTATCATAGAAGTGAAACTTGTGTTTGAATGATGAATGGAGAAGGGAACAGAAGGTTCAAAGGAAATTGGACAGACCAGAATTCGTGTATGAATTCTGTGTCTCGCCTCTGGGTAATCTCGGTCAGCCGACGCTGTCGGTTAGCCTACGGCTAACCGATGAGCTGACCGATAGTGTAAAATACAGGGAAAACAGCGTCTTTGGTTTTCGAACCGAGACCTGACCGATCATGTCGGTCAATCGACGAACATCTTCGGTCAACCGAAGACTGAACCAACACAGTCACTTGGACAGAGGATTCGCCTCTGTTTTTCGAACCGTCAACTTGACCAATACCTATCGGTCAGCCGAAAAGCACATCTCGGTCGACCGACAGGTCAACCGATGAGTGAGCCGACAGTGCATCAAAATGATGTATTTTCAGACTTTAGGTCTGTCATTCAAGATGTAAAGCCTATTGATTTATTCAAGGCTGTTTGTACCTTTATACCGCCAGTAAGGGTTAAGTTCGGGTCTTTAATGTGCAACTTTTCATAAGAACTGTAATGTCTATCAAATATAACACGTGTACATTAAATGACCTAGCAATATACCCATTTGGTTGGTATTCATTTGAATTGAATTAACTGAAACTAATGAACTCGTAACCGCTCATTGTAATCAACTTTAAAGATTAACATTGTATATGAATTACTTGTGAATCGGCACGGCACTACATAATGATTTCTACATGCTCATTGAGCTGATCTTGATACTGTCTGCAGCAGTTATTTGTGGAGTGTTCCGGAACTCCGTGGTGATGTCAGTAGTTCCTGGCCCGGACACTGATAATCCCACATATTATTCTTCTATTGAGAAGATGGTCATGTCTCCTTGTTTACGGAGATGGTACTCCTTCCTTTAAGGAAGATGGCACTTGATTTGATTATTCTGGAAATATTATGTTAGTTGCCAAGTTGCCAATGTCAAGGATGAATATCCTTATTGACTTGTTATAAGATTATGAACTGAATATTGTTTACTGTTTTATAAGTAGCATGTATGATCATATACACT
Organism: Litsea cubeba; assembly: GCA_012931725.1. Taxonomy (NCBI): domain Eukaryota; kingdom Viridiplantae; phylum Streptophyta; class Magnoliopsida; order Laurales; family Lauraceae; genus Litsea; species Litsea cubeba. The sequence goes on along the minus strand of CM022954.1, from coordinate 30,381,638 downwards.
GTTTATACTTTGCTGAATTGTCGAATTCACCAGTGTTATGATGACATTACAGGCTCAGCTACCCCTGGCACTAATGCGACCGTGCAGGCAGCAGAGGAGACCAATCCGGTTCCTCCAGGAGGATTAGTGGAGTGGAAGTGATAACACTTATGTGTTTTGTATTTTGAGAATTTTGATATAAATTCTGTTTATTGAAAAGAAAACTTTTGTATATGTTCATATGGTGATCCTTGCATTAGTTTATATATATGCAAGTGTTAATCAGGATCATGTTGTAAATATATTTTGAAAGCAATGTAAATATTGGTTTATATTCCGCACATTGTTATCTGTATCCCTTGTGAGTTTTATGTGTTAAAATTCACGGGAGTAAATATGGTTTCGACGCCGGTTTAACTCGAATTGATTAAATTTCGGGTTCGGGTCGTGACAGTCGTGCAGATCGGAGATGTGGCCTCTTTCGCTGCAATGAGGTTCGGAGTTAAAGCCTCTTCTCTTTCTTTGGTTTTAGAGGAGGAGAAAGACCGCAGCTGCGAGGGGATTCGGTCGGGCAGATCGGAGATGAAGCACTCTTTCGCTGCGACGAGATTCGGAAATGAAGCCTGTACACTTTCTCTGAATTTGCCACATTCAGATAGGGTTGGGGAAATGAAAAGGGCGGTCGCGTGGGCGGGCTTTTGAGTTTCACGCGATTTCAATATTTTTGTTTCAAGTCACTGGCCAGCACACGTGGGTGAGCGGATGTTATTATGCGGTTGAGCTGAGGAGAAGGGCTCTCACGTATATATATATATATATACGGCAGGCTCTCCTAAGCTGCAGCTTAGGGGTATCCTAAGCTGCAGTAGTGTAAAAATGGGTCACACATGTGCTCACACATGTGCGGTTTACACACTGCAGCTTAGGATACCCTAAGCTGCAGCTTAGGAGAACCTGCCCCATATATATATATATATATATATATATATATATATATATGGAGAGAGCTCACCTGAACTGCAGCTCATAACAAAAGTAAGCTGCATCGTGCGATTTCTTCGTGGGGAATTAAAACGGAATGAGTCAAAGTGGTTTGACGCCCGCCCGAAAATCATTTCCCCCCTTCCATTCCCACTTTCATATCCAGACCGAATCGCTGAAACCCATTCCCTCCCATTGCTTCTCTTCCTTGCGAGATCTCTCTCTCTCTCTCTCTCTCTCTCTCTCTCCCTGCCATCGCTTCTCTCTCCCATCTTTAAAGCATGCAATCTCTCTCTCCCTCTCGCCTGCGATCAGACATCGCTTCTCATCCCTCCCATCAACTGCGTCGCCTCTCCAGCTCCACTTTGCGCTGCGATCTCTCCAACTGTTCATCTCCAGACCTAATCGCTGGAAACCCATCTCGTTTCGATGTCTCTCTCCCATCTGCGATCTCTCTTTCTCGCATGCGATCTCTCTCACTGCTCTGCTGTGTCCCTCTCGCATGCGATCTCTCTGTCGATGTTCTGCTGCGTCACCTCTCTCTCGAGCTCCGCTGCTGCGCCTCGCTAAGATCTCTCCATCTCCGCTGCTGCGCCTCACTCTCTGTTTCTCCAGCTCCTGCTCCGATCTCTGTTTCTCTAGCTGCTGTTCCGATCCCTGGATCTCTGGCTGCGCGACCCATCTCTCTTATTCTCTCCCCCTCTCTGCTGCAATCTCTCCCTCATCTCGCTGCTCCTCTCCCCCTCTCTGCTGTGATTCTCCCCATCTCTCCCTCTCTCGTCGCTGCAGATCAGCAAGGTAACTGTTCTGATTTTTTCCATAAAAACAGAGATCATTGGCATGATTGTAAACCGTAGCCCACCAACTAAAGGCCAAGATCGTCCTTGTGGAATTTCTCAAATGGAAATACTATAAGTAGGCCATCTGTATTAAATTTTCCTTCATGTTTTTGCATAAGAGAATTTATACTTCAAGATAAAGGTGCTCCAAATGCCATCCGTTGATCCTGCATTATAGCAGCCACTCTTTACATTTTTATGAGCCTTTTAAATGATAGTGATATCTCTAGGTATTAATGGAAATGACATGAGATTGATGCAGATAAAAAAAATTGGGTTTTGTTCAAAGTGATGGGCGTCAATGTAATAGTTTCAATGAAGAAAATCTGTAATTGTTTGATCAAGATTTGTATTCTATTGTAGGATATGGCTGTGGATGAACAATGTTTTATATGGATGGATTTAGTATACAGACATGTGGTTGTGGACGAAGCATGGATAGATGATGAATAAACTATACGAATGGATATATTTCTTCTTGTATATACATGTGGTTGTGGATGCCATTGTATGTTGTTTACTGTTATTAAACATTTCACGTACTTAATTTGATGAATGAAACAACTTTATGCCATTGTATGTTGATTCCAGCTCCTTAATATTGCATTTGCTATGAACCTGTGTGTAGGGAGAAAAAGGTTGCGGGTTGCTGATTTGGATGGATGAGCTCGCAACTGAATATACACGGGGACGAAGTATCGGACGTGTGCAAAACGAAATTAGAGAAGGTGAAATGAGAAAGTCAATTCAAGAGATGAAGCAGGAGATTAAGAATGAAATCAAACTTTTGAGAGAAATTGTAGAAGCTCAGAAACAACACTCAAATTTTACCAAGATTATATTGATGATGTTTCTAGTATTTGTTGCATATGTATGGGGATCAAACTTTGCAACATGAGGATAGCTATCCCTATATTAGTTGTTTTTTTTATTATTATTATTAATGGAGATGTCCATACGCACATGTGTATTATCTCTAATATAACCATTTTCAAGTGGGTACACGGATCATGACTATTTTTGTTAATGGAAATGAGTAGTAGTAGTTAATGGAGTCAGCTACTTAGACTATGTTTGTTTTTCTGGATCTTGTTTTAGAGATTCTCTGCACAAAAAAATTAAAAATACAGAGAGATTAAAACAATGGAAATGACAAAAGAAGTGAATAGTTGAGAAAACATTACTAGACAAATTCCATCCATTTAATTTGGATAACCCCTCGGGAAGATAGTTATCCAACTATTCAAAGTCTACAAACACAAAGTTCAGGCATCATAGACTGTCACACACAATTCTGCACATAGCCGAACCCAATTCCTGCACACAACTAAACCCAACATTCTGCACACTATTTCCAACATTCTGCACACATTTCCAAAATCTGCATGAAGGCACTAGAATAAGAAGAAAGAAATCCATTCATTCATGCATACTGTTCATCAACATAATGATGTGCACCTACTTACAAACTACTTGATCAATCTCAGACATATAAAACTACATAAACAAAATTCCTGCTTCAATGTGATTCTTCATCAAAACTACAGGAACAAAAGGTGGGGCATAACAAAGAAGATGATGGGAGTCTTGATGTCTCATTCGCTGCATAAAATCTTGATGGCTTCTTCTCTGCATAAATACTTAATCGCACCTTATCTGCATTATAGTAATTGAGCTGCAATAGACATGCAACATAAGATAAGTTATGGAGGGAAAGGGCTTATGAAAAATAAACATCAACTTTCGTCATCATAAAATTCTTAAAAGTAAGAAATAAATTATTTACCTGTTTCATCATCAGAGCTTTCTCTACTTCCAAAGTTAGATTCTAGTGACTTCCCTAGATCATCCTCAACTAACCTGAAATTTTTTTTTATAAGTAATAGTTTTATATGAAACATGAGAGATAATAAGAAAAACTCACATTAAATCGTTTACCTGTTCAACAACACCGGACAATTTCGCTTGTCATGTGAAACACCAGACAATTTCGCTTGTCATGTGATTTAGCCACAAATGAGAAAATAAGAGTTCTCTATATGATTTCAAACATGCTGATTATTTTACTAAAATCTATCCTACAATTTGTACCGTTTGAGATAAATTAAAAAATTTTGAAGCTTACAATACAACTGACCATCCATCCGTGTGATTAATTTTTGGTTCAATGGCTTTCTCATTTAAACAACCATTCAAGGTGTTGTGAGTTGCAATGGACCTGCAAAAATATACTAGTCGACTTTGATTGAAATGAATCATAGTTAGCATGGTGAGCATAATTTGGAGACTGATATGGAGACAGGGCAAGATACAGCATGTGCAATGTGCGGAGCAACATTTCAATATATATGTTTTAAAAAAAATAAATATATTTGGATAATTCTATTGTGATAATACATAAAAAAAAGGATTCTCCATTCCAACCTGTGTGGGGAGATTTCCAGAAACACAGGATTACGCTTATCACAACCATCAGATGAGACTAAGCACTCTCACGTGCCGTCCGCGTGGCACCAGTTCCACCCCGGCTGCCAGATCAGGAGGTCCGGCCGAAGTCAGGCAGCTCCGGGCCCTTAGCGCCGAACTGGCCCACCCCGGGCGCCATCTCGGCAGGGAGCTCCACCTCGGCTAGGCTACCCCGGATGCCATCTTGGCAGAAAGCTCCACCTCGGCTAAAGAAGCCGGGATGGAAGCCTGAGCCAGAAAGAGTCTCCACTCACGCCCCTCATCCCCCACGTCACCAGGCACGTGGAGGGATAGGGGCACGAGCTAGTGGGACAGACACGACATCCAGCCGCCCACTATCTTCACCAGATCGCTGACATGGCGACATCCAGCGGCTGAGGCCACATCAGGGCAAGGCCCGAGGGCAGATCCGATGGTACTCCAACCGCCAAAGGCGCCCAACACAGTCTGGCCCAACAAGATGCGCATTTAATGCAATGTGGGCTGACCCGACTAGCATTAAATGCAGAGTGGGCCGGATTAGACTGCATTTATTACTTTGTGGGCTGATCATGACTTCCCAGTCAAATCATGGGACCCACACCAAGATATCCTCTGAAAGATACGATCCAAACCTCTACAAATAGAGTTCCATGCACCATGCAAGGTACGCACAATTTCATTCAGAGAGCTGTTACTCTATCTCTCTTCCCCCTCTCCTTCCATTGTTCCAGTTCCCACACTGACTTTGGCAACGGAGAGCCTTGCGCCGCCCAGGCCAGGGTCCTCTGACCGTTTGTTCATCCCTTTCAGGCTTTCGGACGGCATCCAGACATTCCCAGTCATCACCATCTTCTCGGATAAGTCCTGTAAGGCACCTCCTTATTGTGGGTCATTATTTTCTGCACCTACAATTGGCGCCGTCTGTGGGAAAGCAATATCCCAGCCTTCCCAACCTTCTCCAAATCTTTCCAAACAACCCTTCAAAACCTCAATCCCTCAGAAGCCATGCCACCGAAAGCTAAGAAGGGCGGAGAATCCTCAAGACCAGTCCTCGAGCTGCTACCACCGTCAACGGACGTCCCTCCTCAGGGACGGTCCCGAACGGTCCAAGGCACACCCGCAGGCGAGGGGCGCCTGGGCTCCCAACTCTTTGTCGAGATCCCATTCCAAGAGGGAGTCGAGGCCTCGCTCTCAGCGGACGAAACCGTGCCACCCCGACGCGACAAGCACCGGCGCGAACGTCCTAGGAAGGACAAAGCCGTGGCCGTAGGAGAGACGCGCCACGTTCAACCCCCTGCCACTGGAGAGGTTCTTGAAGCCCAAGCTGCTCTCCTCCAGAAGCAAGAGCAAATGATTCGCGAGCTCCAGCAGCAGCTCAAGGCAACGCGAACTGCCTCCTTGAGGCAGGTCTCTGAGCCTCAAGGGAAGAGGGGGGACGCCCCCAGCAGGGCAGCCCAGCCTCCCCGCGAGGACCTCAGACATCATCTGGACCAGAAACGGAGCCAGATCCGTGACGAAGGCTCGAGCAACAGCCGAAGTCACCATAGCCGCGACGGCCGAACTCATAGCCGTCGTAGCCCGAGCCGTCCCAAGCGAAAGCCCAGAGCTCAAACTCCAGAGAAGGACGATGAGCAAGAGCGATTTGACAAACGTGTCAGATTGGCTCTCCAGCACAACTTGGACATGCGGGACCAGAAGCAGATCTGTGGCCACACTGATCTCGGGGGATCGCCCTTCACAAAAGAGATCGAGCGCACCCCCTTGCCCAGAAAGTTCTCCGTCCCGCGGTTCGTCCCCTATGACGGATTGTCCGACCCGTCTGCACACCTCCGACACTTCTCCCAGAAGATGTCCATCTGGGGGAACGAGGGTCACCTAAACTGCAAGATCTTCTCCTCCAGTTTGGGTGACCTCCCCCTGAAGTGGTTCCGCTCTCTCCCGGAGCAGTCGGTTTCCAGTTGGAAGGAGCTCCAGCTCTCCTTCCTGAAGAAGTTCCAAGCCTACACCGTCGTCCCCAAGAAGGAAGGGGACCTCCTCGCCCTGAGAATGAAGCAGGGCGAAACCCTCGCCAAGTTCGCCCAGCGATTCTGGGCGGTCCACAGCCAGATCGAGGGCTCGAGGGAAGGGATAGCGATCTACGCCTTCCAGCATGCCCTGATCCCCGGCCACGACTTGCGGAAGAACTTGGCGGGGGACTCCCCAGAGTCCATGCCAGAGTTGATGTCCCGGGTGAAGCGCTTCATCGCCCAGGAAGAAGACGAGATCCGAGCTAAGGATCAGGACGGGCATCCGGAGCCCGAGCAGAGGAGTGGCCAGCCTCGGCAGAGGGGCGGGAGGCCCTCCCAGAGGCAGGAGCCCAAACAGGCCTGGGTCTCCACTTCGGCGAAGCCTTCGTCGTCCAGGTCTGGGGGCACCTGGAAGCCCAGACCTCCCTCCAGCTTCAGTCAGAGCGTCAACGTCGTCTTCAAGGAGCCGATCTACCGCATCCTGACCAAGATCAGGTCCAAGCCGTTCTTCAAGTATCCTCAGCCCATGAGGAATGAACCCACCGAAGGCCCCCGAAGCAAGCTCTACTGCTCCTTCCATAAGGGCAACGGGCACAAGACCGAAGAATGCAAGACTTTGCAGTGGTATCTGGAGAAGCTGGCCAAAGAGGGCCACATCCCAGAGTTCATCAAAGAAGGTGATGCCGGCGGCAGCGAGGGCCGGATCCACCAGAGCGCAGCCCAGGCTCCAGACAGCGAGGACTCAGAGAAGATCATCAACGTGATCCATCTGGCGTCCTCAGCTCCCGCTTCCTCGTCCCGGGGAAGCTCTCAGGCCCGTGCCGAAGCCAGGCGGGCTTCGCACGGGAAAGAAGTGATGAAAGCCGAACTCGCTCCGGCATCCAAGAAAGCCCACCGCGACCGACCCGCCATCTCGTTCTCGGATCGAGATCTAGAGGGAGTCCAGGTCCCTCACAGCGACCCCCTGCTCCTCACCATGAAGCTGAGAGACTTCACAGTGAAGAGGATCCTCGTCGACTCCGGCAGCTCCACCGAGGTCCTCTACTACGACTGCTTCAAGAGGATGAAGCTCTCCGAAGCAGACCTCACGGAGGTCTGAGCACCCTTGCTAGGGTTATCCGCCACGCCAGTCTATCCCAAGGGTAGGATCACCTTAGAAACCCGAGTTGGCGGAGCCTCCGTGCTGGCCGACTTCCTGGTTGTGGACGCCCCTTCTCCCTACAATGTCATTCTAGGCAGAACGTGGCTCCACAAGCTAGAGGCAGTTCCTTCTTCCCTCCACCAAAAGCTGAAGTTCGTCCTTGAGAACAAGGAGGGCGAGATGGAAGTAATCACAGTGGAGGGAGACCAGCAGCAGGCCAGGCAGTGCATGCTGGCCGCAGTCCCAGCAGTGAAGGAGCCAGAGCGCGTCAACCTGGCCGAGTTCGAGAAAGGCCTCGATGAGATCGGCCGGGACCCTGAAAAGAAGAGCATCGAGGACCTAGCCGAGGTCAGGCTAGACCCGGCGGACCCAGACAGGTTCTTCCTGATTGGCACCCAGCTGCCAGATGAAGAAAGGGCCGAACTCTCTCGGTTCTTGGTGCAGAACGTGGACGTCTTCGCTTGGAGCCCAAGCGAAATGCCTGGGGTCGACCCTGAGGTCATGTGCCACAAGCTCAATGTCGACCCCGACCACAAGCCAGTAGTGCAGAGGGCCCGAAGGACCGGGCTGCAGCAGACAGATGCGGTCGTCGAAGAGATCGACAACCTGCTAAAAGCAGGAGCCATCCGGGAAGTCCAGTACCCTGTATGGCTGGCCAACACGGTGGTGGTCAAGAAGAAAACTGGGAAGTGGAGGGTGTGCGTGGACTTCACCGACTTGAACAGGGCTTGCCCTAAGGACAGTTTTCCCCTCCCGAAGATTGACCAACTGATCGACGCCACCGCTGGTCACGACCGAATGAGCTTCCTTGACGCCTACCGAGGCTATCATCAGATCCCGCTCTACGAGCCTGACGAGGAGAAAACATCGTTTATCACCCCCCGCGGCACTTACTGCTATAAGGTGATGCCCTTCGGGCTGAAGAACGCGGGGGCGACCTATCAGCGCCTCGTCACAAAAATGTTCCAGGCCCAGCTCGGCCGATCGGTAGAGGTGTACATCGACGACATGGTCGTCAAATCTGTGCGCTCCAGCGACCATCTGGCGGATCTCGGCCAAGTCTTCGACATCCTTCGCGCGTACAAGCTCAAGCTAAACGCTTCCAAGTGCGCCTTCGGCGTAGCCTCTGGCAAGTTCCTCGGCAGCTTGGTAACGCGGAGGGGGATAGAAGCCAATCCGGACCAGATCACTGCCATCCAGGGGATCCAGAGTCCCTCTACCACGAAGGAAGTTCAGAGGCTCACAGGAATGGCCGCAGCACTCAACCGCTTCATCAGCCGGTCGTCAGATAAGTGCAGGCCTTTCTTTCAGCTTCTAAAGAAAAATCTGAAATTCCAGTGGACCCCTGAGTGCGACCAGGCATTGGCCGCACTCAAAACCTATTTAATGTCACCACCCTTACTCTCCACCCCAACTATGGGGGAGACTCTGTATTTGTACCTTGCGGTCTCGGATCACGCAGTAAGCTCCGTCCTCCTCAGGGAGGACGAGGGAATTCAAAAGCCAATCTATTACACGAGCAAGACCCTGCTCGATGCCGAGACCAGGTACCTCCTATTGGAGAAGCTTGCGTTGGCTCTTGTCACCGCCTCCCGCAAGCTCTCCCATTATTTTCAATCCCACACCATTGTGGTGATCACGGAGCACCCACTCCGTTCTGTGTTCAAGAAAGCTGACTTTTCAGGGCGCATATCAAAGTGGGCAGTTGAACTGGGGCAGTATGATATACAGTACCGTCCCCGAACTGCGATCAAAGCCCAGATTCTGGCGGACTTCATAGTGGAATTCGTCTCCCCCAACCCAGCTCCGACCCAGCTCGGCACGGCACTGGGGGGCACAGGGCACGAAGAGTCTGAGACCGAACAGTGTCCCACCTCGGCATGGAAGATCTTTGTCGACGGATCGTCCACCTCCAAGAGAGCTGGCACCGGCATAGTTCTCCAATCGCCAGAGGGACTGGTCATAGAACAGGCCTTCACCCTAGACTTCAAAGCCACAAACAATGAGGCAGAGTACGAAGCACTGATTGCGGGGTTGAACAGCGCCCGAATCCTTGGAACCCAACACCTGGTGATCTTCAGCGACTCTCAACTGGTAACTAGCCAGCTCGCTGGAGACTATCAGGCCAGAAACGACAGGATGGCGGCCTACTTAGCCCTCGCGAAAAAACTGCTCTCCCATTTTCAAAAAGCCGAGGTCAGGCAAATATCCCGAGATACCAACACGCATGCAGATGCGCTTGCAAACCTGGCCTCCGCCGTCGAAGCAGGAAAGAAGAGGACCATCGAGGTCGGATCAGTATCAAGGTCAAGTCTAGAACTCCATTCATCTCGGCTTGTCCTCTGTGCTGATCTCGGCCCCAGCTGGATGGATCCAATCGTCGCCTACTTGAAGGACGACCAGCTCCCTGAGGACAAGACTGAAGCCCACAAGATCAGGCTCAAGGCAGCTCGGTTTTGGCTCTCTCCCGAAGGCAAACTCTACAGGAAGTCCTTCACAGGTCCATACCTCCGATGCGTCCACCCGACCAAGGTGGACGACTTCCTGTATGAGATCCACGAAGGAATTTGCAGCAGCCATATAGGAGGTCGGTCATTGGCCTACAGAGCAATCAGCCAGGGTTACTGGTGGCCCTACATGCAGAAGGACGCCCAGGTCTACGCCAGGAAATGCGAGAAATACCAGAAGTTCTCCCACTCCCTCCATCAGCCAGCACAGGATCTGAGTCCCCTCTCCAGCCCATGGCCCTTCGCTCAATGGGGCCTGGACATTATGGGGCCTCTTCACCGAGCTCCAGGGAACAAGAGATGGCTGATAGTGGCTACGGACTACTTCACAAAATGGATAGAGGCTGAACCGTTGTCTTCCATCACGGACAGGGACTCCAGGAACTTCGTCTGGAAAAACATCCTTACGAGGTTCGGCATCCCCCGGACCCTGATCTCGGATAACGGGACTCAGTTCGACTCCAAGTCCTTCAAAGACTTCTGCCAAGAGCACGGCATCAGAAACCATTACTCCACCCCGGCATATCCACAGAGTAATGGCCAGGCAGAAATCTCCAACAAAGTGATCCTGGACGGCCTGAAGAAGCGACTGGACAAGGCAAAGGGCAGATGGACAGAGGAGCTTCCGAGCGTGCTGTGGGCATACAGAACAACTCCAAGGAGGTCCACCTCGGCAACACCTTTCTCTCTGGCCTACGGGATGGAGGCGGTCATTCCCTTGGAAATCGGCCTTCCTACCCTGAGGACAGAGCTGGTCGACCAAGGCCGAAATGAGACGAACCTGGCAATGGAGCTGGAGCTGGCGGACGAGCGACGAGAAGCAGCAGCCCTGAGACTGGCCGACTATCAGCAGCGGTTAGCCAGGGCATACAATCAAAATGTCAAAGAAAGAAGGTTCACCACGGGAGAGCTCGTTTTGAAGAAGACCCTGCCAGCTGACAGAGAACCAAACGAGGGAAAACTTGCCCCGAACTGGCATGGCCCGTTCAGAGTAGTCTCACTGGCAGGAAAGTCGGCCTACAAGCTCGAAGACTTGGAAGGCAAGCCACTGCCGAGACCATGGAATGCATCCCACTTGAAAAAATTCTATTTCTAAAGATGTATCGGGTCTCAAAATTAATAAAAGCAGCTTTCACTTTGTCATCGACTTGTCGTCTCTCTGACTGATTCCGACAGCATGGGCCCACCGCCCTGGAAAAGGCCTCGAGTCCAGACTCGGTCGTTTCCTAAAGCTCCTAGCCTTGGGCTATGGAGAAGGCTTCGAGTTCAGACACTCAGCCGGGATGGGCCCACCGCCCTGGAAAAGACCTCGAGTCCAGACTCGGTCGTTTCCTAAAGCTCCTGGCCTTGGGCCACGGAGAAGGCTTCGAGTTCAGACACTCAGCCGGGATGGGCCCACCGCCCTGGAAAAGACCTCGAGTCCAGACTCGGTCGTTTCCTAAAGCTCCTGGCCTTGTGCCACGGAGAAGGCTTCGAGTTCAGACACTCAGCCGGGATGGGCCCACCGCCCTGGAAAAGACCTCGAGTCCAGACTCGGTCGTTTCCTAAAGCTCCTGGCCTTGGGCCACGGAGAAGGCTTCGAGTTCGGACACTCAGCCGGGATGGGCCCACCGCCCTGGAAAAGACCTCGAGTCCAGACTCGGTCGTTTCCTAAAGCTCCTGGCCTTGGGCCAAGGAGAAGGCTTCGAGTTCAGACACTCAGCCGGGATGGGCCCACCGCCCTGGAAAAGACCTCGAGTCCAGACTCGGTCGTTTCCTAAAGCTCCTGGCCTTGGGCCATGGAGAAGGCTTCGAGTTCAGACACTCAGCTGGATTGGGTCCACCGCCCTGGAAAAGGCCTCGAGTCCAGACTCGGCCGTTTCCTAAAGCTCCGAGCCTTGGGCTCTGGAGAAGGCCTCGAGTTCGGACACTCGGCCGGATTCCTAAGATCAGGGTTTTTACACCCCTCAAAGATCATTACCGAGCCCACGCTTCCACGGCCGAGATCAGTGGAATGATGACTCCACTTCGGCACAAGGCAGCTCGTCTCGGCCAAAGCCAGCCATTCCGGCCAAGGGCAGCTTTCCAGAGAAAGAGAACTGCGCCAGCACTCAAACACAAAAATGCAAGCATTCCAGAACAGTGCAAAGAAAGAGAAAAAGAACTCAAAGGCATTGGACACTGTTTGGGTAATCATAGAATTCCTCCTTTTTATTCATTGTAAACTGCTTTATTACAAGAGCTACAGAACAGAAAGGAGGATCGCAGTCCTCTGAAAACAGAAAATGAAGCAGAACATAAAGTAACTGGGAGTCTCTGGATCGAAGACGCCGAAGACGCCGGATCGTCGCTTGGAGGCTCTGAGCGATATATAATTTCACAGAGCTCTATAATACGCTTTGGCTGGCCAGACCAAAGCGATCACAGAGCCCCTCCAGTTCGGAGGCCGGGGCCTCAATCCCGCCTTCCGTACGACGGGCGCACAGGGCCGTGTCGGACGAGAATGCGCCACCGTCCCCCGGTTACGTTGCAGCGCTGCGTTGCAGCGCATCCTCACTCTGTCTGGCCAGGGACGAATGGCCATGAACCCGCGTTCAGAGAGCGCGTAGTCCATGGGGAGTTCCTTCAGAGAGTGCGCAGACCACGATAGCCTTCCCCCCTCGGGGATAGCCGTCCAAAGGCGCAAGGGTCCCCCCGGATCAAATAATTTCAGACACCTCCCGGACATGATTCCTACAACTATGTTCTTTCCTTCTCCCATGGCAAGCTTGCCATCCCTATTTATAGGAAGAAGGAAGGCTCGGTCTCCGAAAGGAGTTATGAGGGCGAAGTCTCCCATGCGTTACTGGGGATGCACGGTTGTTGACCAGCGATCCCTATGGCGCCACGTGGAGGCATCCGTCCGATCCCCTCGTCAGCTGCGCCACCATGTTTATTGCTATTTACGGTCTCCAGAATACGGAGAATAGGCATTGACAGCTATGAGGACCGTTTGACTCTTTCTACCTCAAGGGCCACGCCACACAGTAAAGGCATTCAATACCATTCAATGCACATCCAGAAATGAAAGAGAGACAAATGCAAAGAGAAAATTCACAAGTGAAGAAGCTCGGCTTTCATTGAATAGACAGTGTTCAGCAAATACAAACTGAAGAAAGTTACAGAGCATGAAGCGAAAAAGCGAATCTCCCAAGGTCATGACCGGTCAGTCGCACGGGCTGCGGCATCAGAGGCTTCGCCGGATGGACGGGCAGAGGTCGGCACCGGAAGCGTGTACGGAGGAGGCTCCCGAAAGGAGGGGTGGCCCTCCGAGACCCCGGCCTCCTTCAGGCCGGCAAGCCACCCTTTCGCCCAGGCCTTATCCCTCACGACAAGAACCCTTTCCTTGTAGTGGGCGGTGACCTGCACTTTGGCGTCCTCGAACGCAGCATCGCACTCGGACTCGAGCTTCGCCTCGGCTTCATCCGCCCTCTTGGATTCGGCTTGAAGCAGGGCCGCGTAATCGTCTCCCATCTTCGAAATGGAGACCTCGAGCTCGGCCGTTCTAGTCCTCTCCGCCTCGGCTTCTTCCCTCGCCTGCTCGAGCTTCGCCGCGTATTCCCCTTCCATCCTGGCTAACTTCTGGCTAACGGCGTCCAGGGATTCCTGCAGGCCGTTCTTCTCAACGTTCAGCTCGGCAACGTCCATGCTGTACCTGCGGATCCTGTCAGCAACGGCCATGGACTTCTGTGCCGCCTGTCAAAGAAACGGGGAGTATGTGTTAGATCCAAAGAGCGTAGACGCTAAATCGCTGGTTTGACGAAGGGAAATGAAGATTTACCGTGAAGTTAGACTGCAACATCGACAGGATCAGCTTCTGATCGCTTTTTACTTGTCCAGCCGCTCCATGTCCCGGGGAAGGGCGCAGGCTCGCCCTAGGGCCTCGAGGACCTGGGGATCGATCTTGTGGAGAACGCGATCCTCCATCGTCATCGGCCTCCTCGGCCCAAGCATGAAGCTCGGCTCCCATAACGGCGGCCCCTGGGGTAACGAGGCAGCAGCCGAGCTAGGGCCCGCGTCGGTCCTCGGCATCTTCAGCGGCTGAGTTTCCTCCTGCTCGACCTCAGCCGGGGGCGAGCGTACCTCTGGATCAACAGGGCTAGGGGGTGCGGGAACCTCCGCCACCTCTGCAAGGGAAGCTGTCCGAGCCCTCGGAGATGGATGCTCCGGGAAATTCACCGGCTCCTGGGGGGCTCGGGCGTCCTCCACTCCAAGCGCCAAGGCCTCGAGGTCCTCGAAGGACAAGCGCCTGGTGTGCCTCATCTCGGAGCCTGGCGAGGGAGATCGGGCGGCTTGACTCAACTCCCTCCCTGAGACCTGGAGAAGTCTCGATCCCGATGTGGAAGCTAGAGCTCCAGACGTGGCCCTAGCGTCAGACGACGCCCGCGAGGGCTCTGCAACCTCCGGACCGGCCTGCTCCTGCCCGACCTCGGGTCCGGCACCTCCACCCGGGATCGGCTCTACGGTGCCCCTCAAATACCCACGGTACTTCGGCCGATACCCTAGCAGCGACCAGGCCGCCCTGCCGTCATGACCGCTGTACCGCTTCACCAGGCGGAGCCAGGCCTCGTTCCTCTTCCAAATGTATCTGGCGGCCCGTTTTCTCTCCTTCAAAGCTGCAACAATTAGAAGCATAAGCGCAGCAGAACAAAAAGAAACTTGTGTAAAAAGAAAAAAGAAACGGAGGATGTTTACTTGGAATGGTACCGAAGTGGCGAGGGACCTGGTAGCCTCTATCGGTGTCGGCCACCCCAAACTCCCAGTTCCCCGAGACGTACAGAAGATCGTCTCCGGCATACTTGCTTGAATCCTCCAAGTATCGGACGAAGCCGTCCCGGCCAGGCTTAGCCCGGAGATAATAAGAATCCCCGGACTTGCATATGTCGTAGACGTCCTCAAGGTCGAAGACGCCGAAGTCGATGCCCAGGACCTCATTCAACTTGGTCGTGCCCATCACGATCTTGAAGGCATTCGGCAGCAGTTGGCAGGGGCAGAGACACCACTGACTAAGGCATCTCCTGAGAAGTGGGTGAAGGGGGAATCGGACTCCGACTTCTATCACGGCCACTAGCGGAAAAGGCATCCAGCCTCCCGAAAAGTCGCGAGGGTTGTAGCCATGGGGTTCAGCACCCCTGACTTGGACATCAGCAGGGATCCTATAGGCCGACCTGAAACCCTCGATTGCTGCCTCGCCCTCTAACCAGTGGCTATAAATCCCCATTCCTATCCCAGTCTAAAAACAGAGAAACCCGCAGAAGAAGAGGCAGGGCAGAAGGAACTTACGGAAGCAGAACGAAGATGCTGGGCAGCGAAGAGACTCAACTTCAGCAGCGCACCACTTCTCGGATGAAGCTCCCTCACAGTAGTTTGCCCACCTCTGATGCTCGCCTCTGATTCAGAATAGCAAACGAAGGGTAAAACGAACCTCGATTGCCCTATATATAGCAGAGAGGCTCCCTTTCCAGAAACCCTAATTGGGCGCGCCAGGGGGCGCCTCCTGGGATTCTGCGCGAATCATTTCAAAAATTGATTGCGCCCCTGACGAGGCGGCGCGTACGATCTCGAGGAGACAGACAACTATCCAGGAGATGACGCGTGGAGCCGTCGACCTGTCTTCAGCATTGAATAAGGGACGCCAGTTATTACCTTGATCATCCGCAGCGACCGCGAATCAGGGCCGAAAGGGGCTCCCTCCTCCAGATAGACCCCGACACATAGCTCCCGACCTCACGGCACTGACGTTCTACGCGAGGTCAGAAGCTAGGGGGCAATTGTGTGGGGAGATTTCCAGAAACACAGGATTACGCTTATCACAACCATCAGATGAGACTAAGCACTCTCACGTGCCGTCCGCGTGGCACCAGTTCCACCCCGGCTGCCAGATCAGGAGGTCCGGCCGAAGTCAGGCAGCTCCGGGCCCTTAGCGCCGAACTGGCCCACCCCGGGCGCCATCTCGGCAGGGAGCTCCACCTCGGCTAGGCTACCCCGGATGCCATCTTGGCAGAAAGCTCCACCTCGGCTAAAGAAGCCGGGATGGAAGCCTGAGCCAGAAAGAGTCTCCACTCACACCCCTCATCCCCCACGTCACCAGGCACGTGGAGGGATAGGGGCACGAGCTAGTGGGACAGACACGACATCCAGCCGCCCACTATCTTCACCAGATCGCTGACATGGCGACATCCAGCGACTGAGGCCACATCAGGGCAAGGCCCGAGGGCAGATCCGATGGTACTCCAACCGCCAAAGGCGCCCAACACAGTCTGGCCCAACAAGATGCGCATTTAATGCAATGTGGGCTGACCCGACTAGCATTAAATGCAGAGTGGGCCGGATTAGACTGCATTTATTACTTTGTGGGCTGATCATGACTTCCCAGTCAAATCATGGGACCCACACCAAGATATCCTCTGAAAGATACGATCCAAACCTCTACAAATAGAGTTCCATGCACCATGCAAGGTACGCACAATTTCATTCAGAGAGCTGTTACTCTGTCTCTCTTCCCCCTCTCCTTCCATTGTTCCAGTTCCCACACTGACTTTGGCATCGGAGAGCCTTGCGCCGCCCAGGCCAGGGTCCTCTGACCGTTTGTTCATCCCTTTCAGGCTTTCGGACGGCATCCAGACATTCCCAGTCATCACCATCTTCTCGGATAAGTCCTGTAAGGCACCTCCTTATTGTGGGTCATTATTTTCTGCACCTACACAACCCATTCTATTGTTATCACTAACGTGGTTTTTTTTTCTCAAAAAGTATCAGATTTCATTTCTCAAGCTAGGAAAGGTGTCTGGCTCTAAACGCTCACCCAATTTGAGTTCATGTCGAGCTCATGCCTCGATTTTAAAATCCAAATGGAATTTGGGTTTCCTTCAATTTTGTATATCGGTCCTCGGGTACTGACACGTCTGTTCGATATTTTTTATGCGCTGTCCTAGTGTTACAAGAAAGACTTGCATTGCTTAGAACACAGGGTAACTTTTTTTTTTTTACCTTGCTCAGCGACGAGAGAGGGAGAGATGAGGATAATCGCAGCAGAGAAGGGAGAGGAGTAGCGGGATGAGAGAGTGATCGAAGCAGAGCGTGGGAGAGACAGAGAGTGGGAGCAGCGCAGACCGCACCACAGAGAGGGAGAGATCGCAGCACAGACGACACAGCGGTAGCAGGGCAGCAGTCGCCAGAGAAACAGGGAAACAGGGATCGCAGCGCAGCAGTGGGAGAGAGCGATCGCGAAGCAGAGAAGCAGATATCACAGCAGCAGAGAAACAGACTACGCAGCGGAACGACGACGTAGCGGAACAGCTGGAGAGATCGCAGCGCAGAGCGGAGCTGGAGAGGCGACGCAGTTGATGGGAGGGATGAGAAGCGATGTCTGATCGCAGGCGAGAGGGAGAGAGAGATCGCACGCTTTAGAGATGGGAGAGAGAGAGAGAGAGAGAGAGAGAGAGAGAGAGAGAGAGAGATCACAGGGAAGAGAAGCAATGGGAGGGAATGGGTTTCAGCGATTCGGTCTGGATATGAAAGTGGGAATGGAAGGAGGGAAATGATTTTCGGGCGGGCGTCAAACCACTTTGACTCATTCCGTTTTAATTCCACACGAGGCAATCGCACGATGCAGCTTACTTTTGTTATGCTGCAGCTCAGGTGAGCTCTCCCCTATATATATATATATATATAGAGTAAGGCTCTCCTAAGCTTAAGCTTATGATAAGATTCCATAAGCTAACGGTTCTGGGGCCCATTCTTGGTCCATCCAAATGGACCAAACACACGACCCCCTTAAATTGCACATGCCCACCAACTTTTGGTCAAATCCAAATTTACTAGACCGTTGGATCGACTATGTACCGATCCGAATGGACCGTTGACCATTAAACTTTTGGTACCCAGATGGAGATGATAGAAACTATGGTTGGGGCTGATTTTTTGCAGGAAGGAGGGTCCTAGGGAGTCCTTGAAATCCCCCCACCCCCATCCCCATGTGGGTCCCCAAGTGGACCCCACTACGTAATTGAGCTTACTTCAGCTTACCATATATATATATATATATGGGGTCAGCTCTCCTAAGCTGAAGTTTAAAATAAGATAAGCTGAAGTAAGCTCAATTACGTAGTGGGGCCTACTTGGGGACCCACATGGGGATGGGGGTAGGTGGGTTTCAAGGACTCCCTGGGACCCTCCTTCCTACAAAAAATCAGCCCCAATTGTGGTTTCTATCATTTCCATCTGGGCACCAAAAGTTTAATGGTCAACGGTCTATTCGGATTGGTACATAGTCGATCCAACAGTGTAGTAAATTCGGATTTTAACAAAAGTTGGTGGACTTGTGCAATTTAAGGGGGTCGTGTGTTTGGTCCATTTGGATGGATCAAGGATGGGCCCCAGAAGCGTTAGCTTACGGAATCATATCATAAGCTTAAGCTTAAGAGAGCCTTGCTATATATATATATATATATATTACTCTGAGAGGAGTAGATCACACTGTAAAATTAATAATATATGACTAGTATAATGAATAATATATCTCATTATAATATATTAAAGCCGAGGATTTTAGATTCAATTTTGACTGGATTTCTTTCAATTTGGACTTTTTTAAATTATACTTTGGTAAAAAGATAAAAATGTATAGGTAATGAGATTCAAACTCAGAGCATTTTGCCTTAACTAACCTTCACCACACCACATAATATCAATATGTGACTGTTTAACCAAAGAAAATGTCAAAAATAGTAAGATGAAGTGGGAACCTTAGCTATGTAGGCCACGCCTGCGCTTAGTACGGGTTATTGTGCTAATATTCTTAATCTTCAGTCTTCGAATGAGACTAATTCCAATTAGAGTAAAATATAAGAATATCCAAAACACATGTGGAGCACTTCATTTGTAACAGCTCAAAGATAAAAAAAAAGAGCCTCGATCCATTTATATCTCTCCCGATAAGGAGATATATCTAGGTCCATTGCAATTAAAAATGGGAGGGTCCCAAATTAGATTGGTCAAATCCGAAACAAAAATATAAAATAATAGTAATATGCAAAGGACAGAGGGGTTTTGTAAAAATTATTCAGTAATTCAAGCCTTTTGACCTAATTATTTAGAAATTACTTCGGCATAAAAAAATAATATTAAATTCTTGAAAAGGAGACAATTTATAAATCTAAAAATCATTGGCAGAATGCTTCTCTCATGGTGTCTTTCTTTTAACCAAAAACTCCTTAGGAAAGATATCATGGATATTATATAAGAGCTTTGTGTGACCTGGTAACCTAACCCCAACCTAACTAGATTATTCAAGATTCAAGCTGATCCTTTATATTTTTGGGTTGGCCCGGTTGGCATATCCGATCCAATTAAAATGGGTCAGGCCCCCGTGTTGAGTCCATTCATACAATTCACTCAACAACCTAATCCAAACATCCATAGGCCACACCTGAGCTATGCATTTATCAATCGACTGAATGATGGGAATCCAATCCTAAAAGTTACAATCGTGTTTTGGATTTGTTCATAGGTTTTTTATTAGTCGGGTTGGTGGACTCTACCCAAACCCAACTCATTTATTAGTTGGATTAAAAATAGTAACTAAACCCTGGTCAAGAATGTTAATCTGAATCAAACCCTAGATCAATAAAAGAGGTAAATCAAAACTCTAACAAGTCAGATTGTGTTCAGGTTGAAAGGTCAAATGAGGAATTGATGCCCATAATTGGGCCATCTAACTGTTATTGGCAATTAAAAATCATGTGCCCATTTGTATGCATGAGAATTAAATACATACGAAGTGATGGTCAAATTGATTCCAACAAAAGATTCTTAGGGTCACGCGGTGAAGGAGATAAGGAGCTCTTGTAGATAGGATCTTGACTTTCCTAAAACCAGAATTACTAGTGTGATTGTCTAGAGTTTATTTTGGACATTTGCCTTTATATATTTTTCATTTCTAACCACTTTTATTTACTTTTATAAATAAAATAAAAGTACTAGATTTGCAGGAGCGCAAACGGGCCCTAAGATAATCAAAGGTATTAAAAGTTTTCATCGCAAAAGATAATTGTGCTATTTGTTAAATGTGAGATTATTTGATGGTCATATTTAGACATTCACCTTTGTTTCTTGAGTATAGATGAAAAGCGATACTTCTATTTCTTAAAAATGGTTAAAATTGAAGTAACAAATGTAAATTTTAAAAAATGACCATTAAATTTTCTCCCTTCCAATGGAAAATTAATCACTGGCGCCCGGTGGGAAATGAATAACCAACCATGACTATAGCAATGGAAAGTGAGAATTGCATCTATATCCACACCTTAGGGCCCGTTTGGATGTTTACAGAATAAAATATTTACAGATTTAAATATTGCAAGAATAAAATAATTTAGAATAGAATAATTTAATATTATAATATTACAATATTTTTGTTGTTTGGAGATTTTTGAAGAATTTTACAGATTTTAAATTGAGTTGTTTGGAAGGTGCTATAATTAAAGTAAATTACATTATTAGAATAATTCTTCATGAAATATTTTAATTTAAATGTAATTTACCACATCTTGATAAAAAAGTAGTGTGGTAAAGTAAAGTTCAACTGCCATGTTTTTACCTTAAGTTACTTTTCTTTTATCACATAAAACCATGATAAAGTATAGTAAAGTAAAGTCAATACAAGAAATAACTACTTTACACAACTCTCTCTCCCACTTTATTTCACCATATATTTCATCTCACCTTACTTTACCTCATATTTACTATAATATGACATCAATCTTTATTTTACTTTATCATGGCAAACAGGTCATTTTATTGTAAACAGGTCATTTTATTTACCATATAAAACTACGATAAATGTGATAAAGTAAAGTTAAATAAAAAGAAATTACTTTACCAAGTATTTTATCCAACCTTTATCATGCTATAAGATTTACTTTTACTTTACTTTACCATATATGTAAACAAACACATCATGATGGATTTGGTGAACTAAAATTTTTACTTTACTCTATCACTTTGTAATTGTCATTTTGAGATATTCTTATCTTATAGAAAGTTTTCTAGGGGGGGGGGGGGGGGGGGGGGGGGATATTGAGGTTTTTGAAAGAAAATAATATTTTCTTCAAGTTTTTATTTGGTTACCAAACGCACAAGATTCTCTTCTTTAGAAAATAAAAGATTATATTCTATAAAATATTATTTTCTTATGTTTTATTGTGCATCCAAAAAGGCTTATATCCTATAAACCCAAAACCACCACCACCACCACCACCCCCCCCCCCCCCCCCCCCCCCCCCCCCCCCCCCCCCAACCTTCTTTATAACAATCCTTTTGGCGTTGCTCCATTAATTTGATCTTGAATTCTTATTTAATCAACTCCTATATATGTTCTTGGACACAGACATGGCATTAGAAATAGAAGATTTTTTCAAATAAGGGGACTCAAGTTTTTAAACATGAATTGTTGGCCCGATATCAACTGGCCCATAGCCATACCCTTATGAACTTATTAGGATTGGGCAGATATTCTGGAAGGAATGATAACTCGATGATCCTAACCACTAGACTGGAATCATGCCATGTTTAGACGGCTGAGATTGTTCAATCAGTAAATGTTTTTGTGATATTTGGCTATCTAACTCTAGTTGGGCCTAACGGGCCATATTTCACACCTCTATCCACTATTTTTAGGGTCCTTTTGGCACTTTACTAGTTTAGTAAAGTCAAGTAAACCCTCTACTTTTCAGCCAAGGAGCCACATCAAAAGTATACTTTTTTAAAATTCCCTCCTTCCTTTAAAAAAAAAAAGTCAAAAAGCAGTTTTTTTCCCCACTAAAAAGATTAAAAAAAAAAACTCCACTTTACTATACAAACTAGCAACAAACGCCCGTGCTAAGCCCGGGCCAAAAATAAAAATAGATTAAAAATTTAAGAATTATTTTAAAATATTATTAAGATAAAATAAGTCTAAAAGAAAGAAATTTATTATCTTTGAATATTAGATTCTTTTAATATGTAATGAAATAAATATAAAATGAGAAGTAAACTTACATAACATAACGACCTCTTGAATTTAAAGCCATTCACCATTACATAAGTATGAATGTGTGCCTATATAGGGGTAGCTCTCCTAAGTTAAAGCTTAAGTTAAGGTAAGCTCGAGTTTGTAGTGGGGCTCACCTAGCAACCCACATGGGGGTGGTGATGGAGGGATTTGAAGGACTCACTAGGACCCTTATCTTTGCAAAAAATTAGTCCCAACTGTGGTTTCTACCATCTCTATCTAGCCCCAAAAGTTTAATGGTCAACAATCCATCCGGATCGGTACACAGTCGATCCAATGGTCCAGTTAATCCGGATCTGACTAAAAGCTAATGGACATGTACAATTTAGGGAGGTCGTGTGTTTGGTCCATTTGGATGGACCAAGGGTAGGCCCCACAAGCATAAGCTTAAAGAATTAAATGGAGAGGTATAGTGCTCATGATAAAAAAAATATAATGAAATATATGATTCTTTTTTGAGATAGTATCGGAAAATAATAGATTTTATAAAAATTAGTAAGTTGTTTATATTTATTATATCTATAACTTTAATAAAAAAGAAAAAATAACTTGGTGGGGTCGCATGATGTAACATCTAACGGTGGGCTTCATATCCTAATTCTTTTAAGGTGTGTCCAATTGGACAGTGGGACCTTGCTGATGTGTCATTTTGAGGATCCTTACTGGGGTCACATGATGTAACATCTAAAGATATGCCCATATCCAAATATCTAAAGGTGTGTCCAATTAAATATTTGGTCAGTAGGCCCTTGTTGATGTGGCGATCCAAGGAGCATTGGTGGGGTCACATGATGTAATATGTAAAAGTGGGCCTCTTAGCCTAATTCATTAAGGCGCATCATGATGTGTTTAAAGGTGGCCTTGTCTACAACAATTATTAAAGGCAGGTCTCATATAAACCCTTATATTATTTCATGTATATATAATTAGAAATGAAATGTATTTTTAATATGCATTTTGATAACAAATATAATTGATCATTAGAGTCAATTATTTTCTGTTCGTTGAACGTTGGATTCCACCTTGTAATTAACGATCTAGATCATGAAACTAATGGTCTTGATACAACTCCATATTGGTTGGTCCCTTTTGTTGGGTGTTGCATCATCCGTGCCGTTGGTTTGATGGGCCAAGCTGGATGGTGGTGCCTTTTGAAGGTGTCTATCAATCGGGAGATCAAAGTGATCCCCACAAATCCATCTGTTGTTTCTACTTTATGTGGATGATTGATCTATTCTCTGATCATGATAATTTAGTCCTGCCCATTCTCTCTGATTGCCAACACTATGAAAGTGGGCCCTACAGACCTCTATTAAATGGAGTTGATTCTAATTTTATAAGGAAAATGAGGTAATGTTTACTTTAAAATGGGAGTGATTGAGATTTTAGGGAGAACAAATCCAACGAGTTTGGTTGCTAGAAATAGTAGTGTGATCTAGATTTAAGGGATTTTATTTAAGATTATAACTATTTCTAAGATAAGGGAGGGGATTTGAGGAGATTTGTTTGGATTGAGATTTTAAGGGAAGAGACTTATTTGGGAGGAGTGTAGTGGCCCACATTAAATCCAACGCTCTGTGTGATTTTATAAGTATTTTTCTGAAAGGAGAAACTTTTTAGGGATGAGGTGGCACCCCCACAGCACACCTCTACCTTTGCTTTAATATATACTAGCAACAAAGGCCCGTGCTAAGTCCGGGCAAAAAATAAAAATATCTTAAAATTTAAGAATTCTTTTGAAATATTGTTAAGATAAAATAATTAAATAAATAGAAAATAGGTTTTTTTTATTATCTTTGAATATTAAAATTTTTTCTATGTATGAAAAGAAATATAAAATAAAGTGAATTTACATAACACGACGACCCCTTGAATTTAAAGGCGTTGACCATTACGACCATCTCATTTATGGATATATATATACCATTTATGATTGAAGATATAAGAAAATAAAAAAAAAACCGGATGGATCTACATCTACTAAAAAGAACCAAAAGAAAGGGATAAAAAAATTAACGTGTTTAATCCATCAGTTGGGGCCACCTTTGAAATTTTTTTAACGTGTGGGACCCACTGATGGCCCTGCATCTAAAGAAGAAAAAAGGGAAGATAAGAAGAAAGGAAATGAAAAACAAATGATTTCATCCTCAATGGACTACACACCACATCTGGATTTATGGTGATGGAACAGTTGGTCTCCACAGATGATTGATAGTATAAGAAAAAAAATTAAAATAGAGGGGGGCGAACAAATGTAAGAGAAGAAAAAAATATCAAAGATGTACATTGCATGGGATGAGTGTACGTAGATATAGACACGAGTCATCATAGTATGTTTCTAATAGTTCTAACTCATATGCACACAAATCAACCCAGTCTGATTGCCCACTATGGATACATATTGATCCAGAAAACTAATATCTATGCATAATCCATAAGTGGGCCGTGCCCCAAACTGAGCCCGCCCGTGCCACGGGCCGGGCCGGCACGGCACGGCCCACAGTGGGGCGGGCTTCTAATAGAGTTATAGGCGGGTTGGGTTGGCCCGACCTGCGTAATTTGTATAGATTTTTAAAAATAAATGTGTTTGGGTGAACTCGATCTCACAACCTAATGGTTGTGAAAGATAAACACAACCACTAGACTACCTAACTTTTGTATACTAATATGTATTCAAATAATATTAAAACTAGTTAGATGAGGATGTGAACCTAACCATGAATATTAAACTATTAGTTACATTAGGAAGAGAACTTAACCACTTTAGATGATGATGAGAAGCTAATACCTTTTTTATCCAACTTTTTACTCTTTCATTCAAACAACCTGAAATATAAAAAAAAAACATATCATGTCCTTTTTTCTACTCATTTTTCAGCCAAATTGAAATGCCATGGTTAAGGATATTTCAATTGAGATGGCAAACTCAATTTCTATTTTTTGGCTGAATTATCATACTTTAAACAAGAACTTAGCGCGGTTAAATATTTCTACTTTTATCAATAATCATCTCAAGTCTTCCAAATGACCCACCATGAAACCACAACCTTGGACTTCATTTTATTTAGATTTGCATCAATTTCTTTGTTTTTTAGTTATGGGTTTTTAGTCTTAGTCAATAATTCTCATTATCTTTATCATGGTTACATATTTTTTACTTCTTTTTCTTAGTGTTCATATCAATGTAAATATATGGCTTCATGTGATGTGATCGAGAGTGGAGTTATAGGTACATGTGACGAGATTATATTGAACATAAATGACTGAATTATGAACATATTCTTGTGTTTAATCCTGAGCTTGCCAACCTATAAAGAATCTCAACTTCTCAAATGCTCAGGGGTTCTTGAATATAGATGAATGCAGGTAGGGAATTTCATTTGAGATTCTCAAATATCTCTGAAGAAAATAAAATTATTGAAGGCAAGGGGCCGGGGCAAATTTAGTAAAGGTAAGTGTGTCACACCAAAACATTCCCCTTATTACTTCTCCCCAAAAACACATTGCCCCTCTTTATTAGTGTGACTAATTTACACTAAAGTCCTACCTTACCAAGTTATGTAAGTGTTTTTTTTATTAGAAAATGCCTAGGGTTGTTAGTTGGCTGGGAATTAGATTTTTATAAATTTAAAAAAATATATAAAAATAATAATTTTTTTGGCGGGCCAGGCGGGCCGTGCCTAGCGGGCCGTGCCAGGCGGGCCTGGCGGGCCGATCCTGGCGGGCCTGGCGGGCCACAGGGGCTGGCCCACTAGGCTGGCGGGCCTGGCGGGCCGTGCCTAACGGGCCAGCGGGCCTGCGCGGCTCGGCCCAGCACGGCCCGCGTCATGGGCCGTGCCCAGTGGGCCGTGCCGTTGACCAGGCCGTGCCGTGCCACGGCCCGTTGACTAGGGGGCCGGGCCGGCACGGCCCACTTGACATCTCTAGACTCCTACTGCATAAATAAGTTAAATATGCGGAGCCCACTAATTAATTTGCATCTATTAAGAAACCAGACAACGGCCAACAGGCTTGCCTCCCACTTAGCCTCCTTCCATAAGTGGGGCCCACTCTTAGAAAAAAGGGGTTAAGAGAAGGCCATTGGGATTTTGGATTTCATTCATCGGTAGGGCAAACAAAATATATTTAACATGGGACCCATTGATGATTGAAGATCTAAGGAAAAGAAAACAAACCGACTGTAAAGATTTGCTTATAATTTAGATAATGTCAAAAAATAAGACTCAAATTAAAATGTTCAAATATCTGATGAGAGAGGTTTTGGGAGAGAAAGAGTACCCAAAAATGAGGTGGTACCTTAAAATAATGTGGGTTTTTTATGCATATTTCTCTGAAAGGAGAGACTTTTTAGGGGTGAGGTGGCACCCTTCACAGCCCACCTCTACCTTTGCTTTAATATATATAATATAATATAAAATAAAGGTTTAAACGATTTCATGCCAAACAACTAAAAATAGAATACTATCATAACCCATTTATATTTCATTATCTCTTGATGCTTTATTTTATCTTTATTTTACAATAACATTACCAAACTCCCTAAAGAATGGATATTGTAATTGCAGTGGTTCCCATAAATAAGGAATCTAGATTCTAACCTCAGTTAGAACACCACACGGTAGAATCCTAACATGCCAAAACTGCCCAACCTGTTCTTAGAAAGTTGATAGAATCAAAAGGGTGGATCATTTTGAGGAGGCTGTTACTCGTTACTCAAAACTCGGTTTTTGTTATAAAAGAGAGAGACCAAGAGAAAGAAGATTAGAGGGAGAAGAGAGAGCCTTTCTGATATCTCATTAACGGTGTCTAAATACATAGGGAGAGAGCCTATTTATAGGCAAAGTAAACTAAAAAGGAGGAACCCTAATTCTAACCCTATCTTATCACAAGTGGGCATCCACCCAAGATCCATATCTTATAACACTCCCCCTTGGATGACCACCATTTAATGACAGTTGCCTCATTAAAAACCTTGCTAAGGAAAACCCAGTGGGAAAAACCAAAGCGAAGGGAAAAAGAGTACAACATTCTTCAAGATCATTGAAATGGTGTTGGACGTGCATAATGCTGCCTCGTTAAAACCTTAACTAGGAAAACCCAGTGGGATAAAACCTAGGAAAGGAAAACGAGTACAGCGCACAAATGTCCTGGGAAGCATACTTCAGGATGCTCCCTGATAAACTGCTCCCCCTGATGATTGCAACCATTTACATAGTTTGATGATGAACTCTTCGCATGCCAATCTCATATACAAACTTCTGGAATACTGATTTTGGCAAAGATTTGGTAAATAGATCAGCCAGGTTGTTACTCGAACAAACTTGTTTGACTTCAATTTCATTGTTCTTCTGAAGTTCATGAGTGAAGAAGAACTTTGGTGCTATATGCTTAGTCTTGTCTCCTTTAATAAAACCTTCTCGAATTTGTTTTATGCATGCTTCATTATCTTCATAGATAACATTTGGGATACCTGCAATAGAAGGTAATTGACAAGAACTACGAACATGCTGAATAAGGATCTTAGCCATACACATTCCCTACTGGCTTCATAAAGAGCCAAAATCTCAGCATGGTTAGAGGAGGTAGCTACCAGAGTCTGTTTAGTAGAACGCCAAGAAATGGCGGCATTACCATTTAGAAACACATAACCTGTCTGTGATCGACCCTTATGAGGATCAGAGAGATAACCTGAATCTGCATATCCTGTAAAACTGGAATCTATAGGATTATAAGAATAAAATATTCCTAAATCAGTTGTTCCACGCAAATATCGTAGGATATGTTTAATACCAACCCAGTGCCTTTGAGTTGGTGCGGAGCTATATCTGGCAAGTAGATTCACAGAAAATGCAATATCCGGTCTATTGCATTGTGCTAAGTACATCAGGGCTCCAATAGCACTTAAGTATGGTACTTCTAGACCCAAAACTTTTTCATTTTTTTCAATAGGACGGTATGGATCTTTCTGTGTATCAAGAGACCGGACGACCATGGGTGTGCTTAATGGGTGTGCTTTGTCCATACCAAATCGTTTTAAAACCTTCTCGGTATAATTAGATTGATGGACCAACATCCCATTAGAATTTCTCTCGATTTGCAACCCGAGACAGAATCTTGTTTTTCCAAGGTCTTTCATTTCAAATTCTTTCTTTAAACAATCAGCAGTTTCTTCGAGCTCTTCTGGAGTCCCTACCAAATTGATATCATCCACATAAACTGCTAATATTGCAAATCCCTTCATGAATTTCTTTATAAATAGACACGGGCAAATAGGATCGTTTGCATACCCATTTTTAGACAAGTATTCACTAAGACGATTGTACCACATTCTTCCGGATTGCTTCAGGCCGTACAATGATCGCCTCAATTGGATTGAGTATGTACTCCTTGGCTTTGCTTCAGGCAAAGGAAATCCTTCCGGAATTTTCATGTGAATTCTAGTGTCTAAGTCCCCATATAAGTAAGCAGTTACAACATCCATGAGTCGCATTTCTAGATTTTGAGAAACTGCTAAACTTATCAGATATCTAAAAGTTGTTGTATCTATGACAGGGGAGTATGTTTCCTCATAATCAATCCCAGGTTTCTGCAGGAAACCTTGTGCCACTAATCGTGCCTTATATCTGGTAATTTCATTCATTTCATTCCGTTTTCTTACAAACACCCACTTGTAACCTACATGGTTAACATCTTTTGGGGTTTGTACTATAGGTCCGAACACACCACGTTTATTGAGAGACTCTAACTCTGCTTTGATGGCACTTTCCCATTTTGGCCAATCATTTCTTTGTCGACATTCATTTATAGAACGTGGTTCTGTGTCCCAATCATCATCATCATTTACCTTTGATATTTGTGTAGCTATCGCATATGTAAATGCGTCATCGATGACAATATCATTTCTATTCCATCTCTCTTTTGAATAATTGTAAAATATAGAGATCTCTTCATTATCCGGTACCGGTGCCTCTTCAGGGGCTTCCAAAGTCTCACCAGGGACTTCCATTATTCTAGAGAGAACGGATTTTGTCATAACCTCTTCAGGAGCGTTACGTGCCTCTTCGGGAGGAACCTCTTCAAGAGTGTTACGTGCCTCTTCGGGAGGACATGATGATGATTGCTCATTTCTCCTTTTCCGCGGAGCTGAGTCCTTTGAACCTATAGGTCTGCCACGCTTCTGGCGTATTGCAGATTCTTTTGCGGTTGTATTTTGACTTTGTCCTACAGGGACATTAATCCTGGCAGGTGTATTCATAGCGGGCACATGTGATTTTGTCACCTTTGCTGCATCGTTAAATGCATCAGGTAATCTGTTTGCAATTTCTTGTAAGTGCACAATTCTCCGGACTTCATTTTCACATTGTGAAGTTCGTGGATCCAAATGAGACAGAGTGGAAGTATTCCATGTTAATTCTCGCCGTTCTTCAGGAACAGGTCGTTCTACAGGAACTATGTTATCTCCCCCTAACGGCGGGAATATTGTCTCATCGAATTGACAATCTGGAAAACGAGCAGTGAAGACATCTCCTGTCATTGGTTCTAGATATCGAATAATTGAGGGAGAGTCATAACCTACATAGATTCCCAATCTACGTTGTGGTCCCATCTTAGTACGCTTAGGAGGTGGGATTAGGACTTGAACTGCACAACCAAACTTGCGCAAGTGAGAGATATTGGGTTGATGTCCGGATGAAAGTTGTGCAGGAGAAAATTGATGATAGGCTGTGGGTCGAAGTCGAATTAACATTGAAGCATGCAACACAGCATGTCCCCATGCACTAACTGACAATTTGGATTGCATCAGCAGAGTCCTAGAAATGAGTTGGATGCGCTTAATCATGGATTCAGCTAAGCCATTCTGGGTGTGGACATGGGGGACAGGATGTTCGACAACAATTCCTATAGATGAACAAAAATCATCAAAAACCTGTGATGTAAATTCTCCTGCATTGTCAAGTCTTATAGACTTAATGGGAGAATCAGGGAAATGAGCCCTAAGTTTGATTATTTGAGTTAATAGACGGGCAAATGCTATGTTCCTAGTTGAAAGTAGGCAAACATCAGACCAACGGGTGGAGGCATCAATCAAAACCATAAAATATCTAAAAGGTCCACTAGGGGGATTTATGGGTCCACAAATGTCACCTTGTATCCTTTGCAGAAAGGATGGGGATTCGTATGCAACTTTAGCAAAAGAAGGTCGGGTGATCAATTTTCCTTGTGAACACGGTGTACATAAGTACCCACTAGGTAGGGTCAATTGATGGTTCTCTAAAGAATGCCCAAAGGAGTTATCTACAATTTTTCTCAACATAGTAGCCCCAGGGTGACCTAACCTATCATGCCAGAGCTGTAAAGTCTTCGGATCACTAAGCTTCGGGCTTAGTTTAAGCTTCGGGCTTAACTTTGTTGTTTTGCTCATAACCGAATGTGATTCAACATTTAAGATTGTCATGTAATATAACCCTGAGGAGAGTGCACTTAATTTTTCTAGTATTTGCTTCTGGCTTCCAATACTAGTAACAATGCATAAGAATTCCTTGTTACCTTCACTTACAGTTTCAATGTGGTACCCATTCATTCTGATGTCTTTGAAACTAATCAAGTTTCTTCGGGAACTATTTGAGAACAAAGCATCTTTAATGAATAAGTGGGTACCATTAGGTAACATTATGTGGGCTCTTCCGGAGCCTTCAATTATTTGTACAGGCCCAGCTATGGTTGATACCTTTCGTGGAATAAACATCAATTCTGAGAAAAATTTCTGATTTTTCAGAATGGTGTGTGTTGTGGCACTATCTACCAAACAAAGATTGTCCTCAGTTCCATGATCCATACCTTAAACAAAATAATAAAACAATATAACTATGCAATCATATGATAAAATTGAAATAATTAAACCATTCATTAGGACATGAAATAAATAAATAAAAAGAAGTTTAAGCAACATGCATCTCAAAAGAATAAAAAAAATTTAAGTTTGTAAAGTTTATTGGCCTTCTAGACCATGCCAGGGGGTGATCCCAAGTGAGTGTTAAAAGCCTCATTATTCAAAGGTTGGCTATCCTCATCCTCAAAAAAATCTCGAGTCTCCAAGTTTGTAATGTCAATTGGAGGTATCTCTGGTGTCATTGCATTCCAATTCCATCCTTCCAGATCATTTGTCTCTGCTAAATGAACAGAGGCCTTGTATGCTTTGTATTGTTCGGCCACTTCCTTTGGTGCACGGCAAGTGCGTGACCAATGCCCACTTTTTCCACATCTGTGGCACGTGTCATCAGGACGGTGGGTAGGATTAGCTGGTGGATTCTGGTTGCTCTTAGGCTGAGGGGCATACCACTTCTGGTGATTTTTGAATTTTGGAGGGGGACCTTTAAAACCACCTCATTTGGAGGAGTTATGTCTTCCTCTCCCCCTTCCTCTCCCCCTTCCTCTGCCTCTGTTTGAGCTAAAACTGGCATTTGCTTCAGGAACTGCCAAAGATCCAGTTGGTCTGGAGTTATGATTTTTCATCAGTACTATGCAATTTTGTTCAGCAACTAGGAGACAGGAAATAAGTTCTGAATATTTGGAGAAACGTCTTTCTCGATACTGCTGCTGCAGGAGCACGTTCGAGGCATGAAAAGTTGATAACGTTTTCTCCAACATCTGCTCTTCTGAAACCTTTTCACCACAAAGTCTTAATCGGGAAACAATATTGAAAAGAGCAGAGTTGTATTCAGATACGGTTTTATAATCCTGCAACCTCAGATTTAACCAGTCATTCTGGGCAGCTGGTAGTATGACCATCTTCTGGTGATCATATCTATCCTTCAGGGATTTCCATAGGCCTGCTGGGTCTTCTTCAGTAAGGTATTCATGTTTGAGATCTTCATGTATGTGATGACGCAGGAAGATGAGGGCTAATGCCTTTTCCTCTGGGGACATCTTGTTACCTTCCTTTATAGTCTCTCCTAGTTTCTTGGATTGCAAGTGGATTTTAGCATCCAATTGCCAAGATAAATAATTGTCCCCATTTATGTTAAGTGCTTTAAAGTCAATTTTAGCCAAATTTGACATCTTGCAAGAACTGTAATATGAAATATATATGAAGTTATCAGTGTGCATATAATGATAAAAAAAATATTAACATCAAAAGTAATTAAGAAAGGAATTTAAACATGGAAAAAATAAAAATTTAACATGTTCTCATATTTGAGAATCAGAACTGCTGGTTCTGTCAAGACTTCAGGCTTGATTTAGAACTTCAGGTTCATAATACATGAAATTAGAACTTCAGGTTCTGTCAAATCTTCAGGTTTGGGGTAGAACGTCTGGTTCTAACAAGTGATCAGAACTTCTAGTTCTATCAAAAACTTCAGGTTTAATTTCATGGCTTTATAATTTATATGGATTGTTGAATCAAAAACTTCAGGTTTTGATTTATTGATACGAATCTTCAGGTTCATATCATTATTCCAACTTCTACTGGTCCATGAATATGTGAACTTCAGGTTCACTTTTAGAACTTCTGATTCTCTTTCTTTTTTCTTTTTCTTTTTTTTTTTTTTATAATCAATTTATAGCATTAATAAAATTAAAATAAAAAATCGTGCAAGATAATGAATAGTAACCAAATACTATAATGACAGTAAAATAAATATCATAAATTAATTTTATGTATTCTAATATGTTGGATTTGAACTATGGTTTGGATACTACTTACTGTATTTAAAGAAAAATATTACTCTTTTCTGAAATCCACGCTGGGAAGGATTTTGCGATGGAAATCCGCGCTGGGAAGGAATCCGCCCAGGGAATCTGCGATGGAAATCCGCACTGGGAAGGAATCTGGGATGGGAATCCGCGCTAGGAAGGAATCTGCACAGGGAATCCGCGATGAAAATCCGCGCAGGGAAGGAGTTTGCGATGAAAATCCACGCAGGGAATGATTTCTTCTCTTTGGGCAAGAAGACCTGGTTTTCTTCCTTTTCTTAGAGCTTCGTGCTGATAACGTGTTATAAAAGAGAGAGACCAAGAGAAAGAAGATTAGAGGGAGCTCATTAACGGTGTCTAAATACATAGGGAGAGAGCCTATTTATAGGCAAAGTAAACTAAAAAGGAGGAACCCTAATTCTAACCCTATCTTATCACAAGTGGGCATCCACCCAAGATCCATATCTTATAACAGTTTTACATATAGCAGGTCTCAATTTAAAAGGTCTTGCACAGTTAAAGCAAACAGCCGTTCTACACAGCCCGAGGGAAATCCCGGGCTGTGGCACGAGATCCCAACCCTTGGGCTGTGTAGACTTTTTCTAAAGCAAAACGTGCCTATGGTGGGCAATTTTATAGTTGTAAATTCAATTGTTTTATATAAAAGTGCATGGCAAGTCTCATAATTGAAAATCTGGTGAATCAAATGGACATCAATTAAGTCCACTCAAATTTTTTACTGCCAGTATATCACCATCTTGGGCCTTTTAGTGCGGATATTAAAATGTTAATCTATTGTGGGATTGTAGGCACTCGTTGTCACTCACTCATTCTCCCTGTAAAAATGGTGTTGCGGTTGCAGGTAAACTTCCATTTTCAGAAAAAATGGTCCAAGAGTTTTGGCATTTTGTGGATAGTCCAGTTGGGATTGCTTTATTTATGAGATTCTGCTGATGCAGGAGTTGTAACTGAAATTAAAGTTCTAGAGCCTCCTTACTCCTGAGACCCACTGAAACTAGGGTCCATTCATTCCAACAGTGCGGTAAAAAATATGACCTACAAGGCCCAAGTGAAGCTGGGACAAGCAGAAATATCACAATTTTTTTTACTAATCAAACAATCTCATCCGTTTAAACATGGGCATGAATCCAATCGAGTGGTTAGGATTATTGAGCCAGTGTCCCTTTTAGAATGCCACCCCAATTAAGGTAATAAGTTCATTAGGGTGTGTGTGGTTATGGGCTGAGTCCAAGTAGGCCAAAGGTTTTTCCAAGGCCAGTCCATTTAATTGTTGGGTCAGATGTAGGACCCACCTCTAATGCATCCAGTCACATGAGAAGGAGGATTGGACTACCAAATTTATCTATAATAAGATCATCCTAACATTTCACTTTAGCACCTCAACATTCAACCATTTTGTAAGTGCATTTTTATCGCGATTCAAACCAGTGGTAGATGATGGTCGGGCCCAATTTCGACAGCTAAGTGCACAAGAGGGTTTGGATGGATCATAGGTAGGTTAATTGGACCCGGGTAAATCATAGATATCAACTGCCCAGCTACTGAACGAACAAACAAAACCCAATCCAGCCCATTGGCCAGGTCCATGAGCTGCCCTACCTCTATTCTGTGTGGTGTTGTAGGCAGCAGAGACACGCAGTGTGGACAGGGATGTAAGAGATAAGGACCTTCCTATCCACCTAATATGAAAGGCGCGCAAGTGTAATATTCTGTCCTTGTCCATATGATTTTTCATTTTTTTTTTTTTTGTCGGTGTCCATAGGATCTTTCCTAGTCGGCTGATTTAAAACTCCGCGAGTTAACTCTTGACTTGGCGGAGTCATATTATTTTGGACAAGGGGCGAGTCAAATTCAATGAAGTCTGAGTATATAAAAATATTACAAGGTTTTTTGAATTCTTCTCTCTTTTTTGTTTTCCTCTTCTTTTGAGTTAAATATCATGAATACAAGTGAATTAATATATATTTATGATTTATAAACATTTAATCTATTTCTAAGAAGTTAAATAGCTTAAATGAAGATTCGCACAAATATAGTGACTACAACTCCCCTGAGTCAATCTTTTTTGAGTTGGGTGAGTCGAGTCTCAGTTTCGAGTTTCCGAAACAATAACATTTCACTCGATCAGTGGATTTAACGAATCCCCCACCCCAATATTCGAATACCCAAAAATGGAAGAGATAAGAGCTTATGGATGAATATCCGATTTA
Source organism: Litsea cubeba (assembly GCA_012931725.1). Lineage (NCBI taxonomy): Eukaryota > Viridiplantae > Streptophyta > Magnoliopsida > Laurales > Lauraceae > Litsea > Litsea cubeba. The sequence goes on along the minus strand of CM022954.1, from coordinate 30,346,741 downwards.
TTTTTTTCTCACAATGGCCCCCTAAGGCCTATATCCTGGTTCTGCCCTGTGTAAAATGGAGAATGGGTTCAATGTTTGGGAGCTGGTGGCTGACCATCACACCCCTGTTGGGGCTAGTGGGTCTCACAACATGCCATTTGTCCACTTTTTTAATAGAATCATCACAGTCATTGATTACATAGTTTTTGGAAGAGAGAGCACGCACACTCAAGTAGAAAAAGAGCATGCACAAGCAGAAAGAGCTGATGTATCCGAGGTTCAAACCCCGGACAGCCAATGACGCTCCTTACCACATGGGTAAGGAGCCGTTCTCGTGTACTATTGGGTTATTGCATGATAATAACAATCGGGTTCAAGTTTGGGCACTATTGGGTTTTTGCAGGAACACCAGATTAGCTAAGTATATATAATAATATAAAATAATACATATTAGATTAATAATAGTGTGCAATTATATGATAATACATAATAGATATAATATATATACTTGGGTTTGAGTCAAGCTTGTAGGTTGGTCCAGTCCAGTCCACTTTGGGCAATTAGGTCCAGAGCCACATTCTATACATGTTTTTATTTCTCTATACATAGCCATTAGTTGGGTCAATATTGTGTCCAGACTCATCCTAGAGTTGACCCATTTAAATCACAAACAAAATTAATCAACTAAAGGTCAGGGGTGCAACTTGGTTTACACTGCTTTCGAACCCTCATGGCCCTACCTGGCCAAAAGCGAGCTTAGGGGCCAGGATCTGGGTTGAGTCTGGTTTTACCCTTTGGGTTCCCATATTGGACTCGGTTACAACATAATATATATACTATATTATACCTAAATCCGAAATATTTGGCCATTTGGGTACCTAATTCGCCTTGGGTCAATGGTAAACTTGCATTACACTCTAATAGGAAATTTATAAATTGAGTTGGGCTCGGGTTCGAGTCCATCTCATATCGGGTTACCAAAATGCAATTTGAATTAGGCTTGGGTTAACTTAATTAGGTGAACGCCCAACTTCACCCGCACAACTCAAATTTCACCCCAGTAGGAAATTTATAAATTGAGTCGTGTTTCCATTTGATCTCGGATCAAGTTATCAATAGGAATGTAGATGGGTACCTGATTCTCCGGGTACCCGGATGTTCCAACCCGTTAAAAACCGGGTATGGATCCTTATTTAGGCTCCGATAAGTAAATGGGTCCGAGTGCAGTTCCACTTTGGTTCGGACCCGTGGACTCGAGACCCGATATATTACCTCAATTTTCGAAAATCTCTCTTAAAAATCATATTTTTTTAATATCATTCTCTACCTAAACTCGGATCCGGATCCAGATTCGTCTCATACATGGTTTTAGCTCCAGTTCCGGACCCAGAAATCAGTTCTCGGTCCGGATCCGATTCCACCTTCTTCTTAACGGTTCCGATTTCAATTCCACCATGAAACCGGACCCGTTTACAACCCTAGTTATCAACATACAATTCGAACTGGGCTTGGGTTAAGTGGATACCCACCCAGCCTCAATTACAAGCAAGGAAATCCAACTAAACTCAAATGAGTCGGGTTCGATTTCCGTTCAATCTAGTATCCATTTACCTCCCTTTAATTCGGACTGGGCTTGGGTTGAGTGGAGAATGGAGATGCAACCTGATTCACACAAGTAGGCACAGCTGCTGACGGTTGAGATTTGTTATGTGATGAGTGAAGACACAGGATTTGGGTCCCACACATCAAGACCCACCAAATGGATGGCCTAGATTCACAAACCTAAAGACTTTAAGAAACAAAAAAAGATGTTAGAATCACTGGACGAACTGAAGTAGACGTCTATAAATATTAGCGCGAAATGCGGTCGTTTGGACCACATTTTGCCCGGGATTTAAGCAATGTTTGCTAACGCATTGAAGTTATGAATCCTCTGAGAATCTTTTGAAATATGTTTTCTGCATCTTTACATCATCATTCCCAACCAATGAAGCGGACGTTCTATGAAAGGTACTAAATATCTAAAATATTAAGGCACTCACAGCATTTTGGAAATTCTAAAAACGAGCTCTTATTTGATGATTTAGAATTTATTTACATGTTAGAGCAGTAGGTAAACCTCTAATTGTAATTTCTTTTTTTTTTTTAGATCTTATTTCGTTGCATATGTGAGTTGTTATTACCTCGTGTGTATGAATTTTGTCCCTTTGCATGTGCGAATTCCCATCACCTCTCATGTGTGAATTGTATCTCTTTGAATGTGTGAGTTTCCATCACCTCTCATGTGCGAGTCTCACGGATCCTAGCCTCTTAGATGTGATTGAATTTATTCAAAAAAAACATCATCACATAAAATCATATAATTGGATGCTTAAAAGGAGCTTACATCTGGCCAACAACTAAATAGAATAGGATTGGAAAACTTTTGGCCTGACCTGACTTGGCAGATAACCACACACCCATAATTGGGCTAGCTATAAAAGGGACACTGGCTCAATGGTCCTAACCACTGGATCAGAGTCACGCCCATGTTTAAACGGTTGAGATTGTTTGATCAATGAAATTTTGTGAGAAATATTCGTTGATGTATATTGGAATGAATCGATACTATAGTCTCAGTGGAAGGAGTACTCTATAATTTAATTTTAGTTGGAACAACCCAGTACAATCTAATGTAATCAAGCTTTAGAAAAACTCAGATACAATCCAACTAATCCCACCTTGATTTTTCATGACATGTCAAAACTCTCCTGCACCTTTTTTTGAAAGTGGAAAGCATAAGAAAGTAGGATCTATTATAATATTCTATTGAGATTTGAGAGGGTAGTTACAACTCCAGTTTTTACTGGGGAATGACAACCTGACCTAGAATGCTAACATTAGATGACATTATCCTTGCTTAAAGTTTGAAAGGACAGAGATCGTGATTGTCCAATCAAACAAAATGGAAGTCTTTTGGTCCAATTAGGTTCCATTGTATTATGTCCGCGTCTATGTGTTGTATTGCGATTAGGGGTGTAAAATGGGCCGGACCACCCATGCATGGCACAGCCCAGCGAAAAAAAAATGCAACTAGGCCGTGCTCTATCTGCTAACAGCATTGACCGGGCTGGCCCGGAATGGCACGACCCAAAGGATGGACGTGCTGGCCAAGGAGCCCTACGGCAGGGCACGGGCCACGTACTTAGCTGTGCCATGCCGAGCCAAGCAAGGCACGACATGACATGGCATGAGACACAGGCCAGCACAGCCCGTCACGACAATTATATATAAACAAATTTAATTTTCTTATATATATAAAGCAAAAAACTTAAAATAATTAAATATTTATTTTTTCATTTGTAAATCAGCATCAATGTTTGTGCGTCTCAATCTTATTTCAAGTTGAGAACCCCTAAAAGTCTATAAAGCCTATTTCAACTTATATAAGAAAATTAACAAGTTTTTTTTTTTTTTTTTAAATAGAAGTGGCATGTGGACCTAGCCCATGGGCAACACGGCCTCGCATGCACAACCTAAACCATGTCTTGGGCTGTGCTGGCCAAACCTCCGGTCGACATGGGCAAGGCACCACATGGCCCAAGCAGGGCTGACTAAGAAAAGAGGAATCTGATCTTGGAGCCAAAATCTTAGATAGGATGTGAAATGCATTAGTATAATTGGACAAAAGGGTATCAAAATAATTTTGTTTTTAAATATACAACTCGGGGTATAAAGGACTAAAGGTACATGTAAAATCTAAATATATCCACAAATACTAATATTACTTCCCTTAAACTTAAATATATTTAATATGTTATGTGGATCCGAATAGAAATTTATCCAGAATCAATAATTAAGTTTCATACCTAATTTATTTGGAACTAAAGACTTTGAATACTCAGATAATTAGATACTCATTTACCATCATACCGCAAATTTCTCTTCAGTAGGGAAACTTTATATTTTTTTGTTCTTTTACTTTTGAAATCATGGACTGTTTTCTCTTGAACTTTTGTGATGTACGGTCCAATGGATTGGTGGGGTCATCAAGGGCAATCGGGTAAAATTTAGAAGGGTGGGTACACTTAGCATTTTGCCCAATCGTCTGTAACATTTTGGCCTCACATTGACCACTGTGACCAGATTTCTGATGGGGTGGGCACACTTCGCATTTCTAACCCACTTAATAAATGGGTTGGATTTGGGTTGACTCCCATCGTAGTTTTACTCACCAAACCGACCTGACTAATTTTACCATGATGTATGAATCTATCTAGAACCCTGCTGCTTAGTTAAGGGCTCAAGTTCAAGCTTCTTTTAGCTTTTTTGGATATGTTTGGATTGACATCTCCGAATTGATTTATTAATGCATCGGCAGGTACTGGAGCTAGCCTATACATGTTGGGCCAGGTTATCAAGTTAAATGGTAGACTCACCGCCAAACCTGATCCATTTTAATTGGGTCAAATTTATCAACCGGACCCAACCTAAAAGTATAAATGATCTACCTGAATCTTGAATTATTGGGATAGAATAAGGTTGGGTTGGGTCAGCAGGTCACTTGAAACTGTTTTGAAATATCCGATTGAAAATCATCAGTTTAAAAGTAAAAAAAGTCAAAATAACTAAACTTATTGTGTAACTTGTTAAATGCAGTTTGACCAAAATAATAAACTTCAATAACTTTTAAAGAGAACTAGGGGTTGAAGAATAGTCTTTAATACTATAGAAATTTCATAATATTTGATCAGAAGAAATGAATTATTGAGTACTTTTTCCAAAACAACATTAATAGGAAAATTCTCCAAAATGTCCATTTCCTTTGATTCTTTCTCCTCTTGTGCTGACTTCCATCCCTCCAAATTAGAGATGGTCAACCTCATATAAGCCACTGAATTCGACCCATAATTAACTAACATCATAACCTAATTCGCATTTGACCCATAGCTTATATGGGCTGAATGTGGATAAGTTAACTATGATCCATACCTGCGTAGGTTGAGTCAAATTTGACCCGTCTAGTAAATAGTTCGAAAATGAATTTAGACTCAACCCACGAAAGTGACTTGCATCTTATATGGTCAGATGCAGGTACAAAAAAAATCCAAACACATATTTATGCAGATTGGGTCAAAAAAAATCCTACGAATTAGAGTACCAGCAGGTTTAATTAGATGTGTTTGATATATATATATATATATAAATATATATAGGGAGGCGCTCTTGTGAGAGACACTCTCACCTTATCATGAGAGATAAGGTGGGGGTCCTCACATTTAAGTTGGGGTCCTTGCATTTAAGTTGGTGAGAGTGGATATGGAAGTGAGGGCCCCCACCTATCTCTCATAAACTTGGTGAGAGTGTCTCTCATAGGAGCACCTCCCATATATATATATATATATATATGTATGATCCATACAAACACTCATAAGCCAAAAAAAAAAAAGAACCCACACTGTTCGAGTACCATGGACTTAATGCTAAAAAATAAATGAGTTCCCCATGGGCTATATATACCCTTAGCCCGCATGAATCCAATCAGTCCATCATGGGCCATATTAAAGAGTCCCCGCAAAATGAATAGTTCCAACAGTTATGTTGGGCCCCATTTTTAATACTAAGGCTGATAGGACCATTGCTTCATCTTGCACATTACTCCAAGAGCATCATCACGTTGACATTCAGCTCATCATCTATTGTCATTGGAGCTTAAACATCATCCAATTCACAAAATTCCCTTTCTGCCATGAAGATGATTTACACTAACTGATAGCGACGGAAATGGATCCCCTAAGCCTAGTACTGAATATCCAAGGACCTAAGTTGAAAAGAATCCGGTACGTAGTGATCCAACATTTGGACCCATATTTGATTTTTGGCTCACAAAATTCCCTTTCTGCCATGAAGATGATTTACACTAACTGATATCGACGGAAATGGATCCCCTAGGCCTAGTACTGAATATCCAAGGACCTAAGTTGAAAAGAATCCGGTAGTGATCCAACATTTGGACCCATATTTGATTTTTGCCGGGGCTTGGATTCCTTTGTGGACCTGTGTGTATGTGCTTATGTATGTGCAGTGTAATTTCCAGAGACAGCCAATCCTTCCTTGCAACCATGGAACATAGCATGTTCTCTGAGGCCACCTGGTCATTCTATAACGCACTCATCTTAATCTTGACATTCGTTTGAGCCTTATAGGCCCATCGGTTGGTCATGCAAAGTTGGCACCCATTTGACCTTGTGATCAGGAGGCTCTCACTTTTGGCATAGGTAGGTAATGAGACACCTATCAAACCCCCTCCATGGTACTTAATTGGGGTGTTCTTAAGAATCAATTAATAGTAATAAATGATAGCATAGGCATATTTATACTCGCAATTAATTATATATATATGACATATATGTAGTTGTCTATGCACATCAACCATCATTCACTACTAATTAAAGAATCGATCTGTGGGGCACACTTAAATGCACAACAATCATGGAGAGTAGGGTTACAAACAGGACGGTTCCGGATCGGAACCATAGTGGACCCGGACCCGGACCCGTTTTTAAATAATGGTTCCGGTTCCGGAACCGGTTTTGACTCGGAACCTATTTTATTGGTTCCAGACCTGGTTCCGATAGGAAAACCCGGATCCGGTTCCGGAACAGGAACCGGGTCCACCTAAAGGACTAGAATTTAGTTCCAAAATCAATTTTAATTTCTCTTTATTCTCATTTTTTTCTTAAAATAAGCATATCGTTCAATTTATAACAGTGCATTAAGTCTATTACCTCCAGTTTTATACATAAAAATGTCAAAAAAAATTTATTTTGAGATACAAATTTGCAATACTAAATACTCATATGCTGGGTCTCGGGTCCACAGGTCAGAACCTATATATGGACCCGGAACCGGACCCGTTCATCAATCGGAACTTAAATTGGGTTCCAGACCCGGACCCATTTATGAATCGGAACTTAAAATAGGTTCCAGACCTGATTTTTTGCGGGTCGAAACTTTCGGGTAATCGGAGAATCGGATACCTGTTTGCAACCCTAATGGAGAGTGAACAGAAAAAAAAAAAGATTTGATCCTCACTTATGATTGGGCAAATAACCAGCCTCTCTAAGCTTTTTCTATGAATCATCAACATTGGGGTAGAGTCAAATTGGTGTCAAATTGGGATGGTCACCAACTCACGTAGGGTTGACAGGTGGAAGGAGGTGGATGGATCATAGGTGGCCCAGATGACCAAAATTTGGAAGGCATCTACCTTCCTTATATTATCGTGTGCTCCATTCATACCAAATCATCAATCAGTCAAAATATAATTATCTGAGACTAGTTGACTAGCAACCCCACATGTCACCAAACTGCCTAGAGAATGATTCATGGATGTGCCGAAATTCTAAATGCACCCACATAGAATGTTGAGCACACCCACTTTCCCCAAAATACCCAAAATACCCTCCTTTTCTCTCCTCTTCCTCTCCCTCTCACCCACAGCCGGCGACAACCAACGAATGCTAGAGGAGCTGCGTCGCCGTCCGCCTTTTCGCCAGATCCTTCTGCAGCCCCAGTTGCCCTGCTGCGTGTAGCAGATCGCCACCACTAGGCTAGCCCAGTCGCCGTACTTCGCCACCGTGAATGGATACCTCCCCATGTAGCACTCGAGAATCGAGACCCCGAGGCTCTAGACGTCACCCGCGTAGCTGTCGTAGGCGCCGTTGCTCAGATCGATGTTGATCCGCTCCGGGTTCATATAAGCGATCATCCCGACCGACGAGTTGCACGGATCCATGGTCTGAGCAAGGATCTGGCTGTCGACACCAAAGTCGACGATCTTGACCTCGTTCCGGTCGTTGATCAGTAGATTCAACGGCTTGATGTCGCGATGGACGATCTTTCGGCTGTGGAGGTAGGCGATGCCATGGAGATCTGTCGTGCCACGTCGGCCGAGAACGGCTCCAGCATCGGGCTGCGGGCGTCGAGGGAGCCGCGCTCTATGTATTCTAGCAGGATCTGGATCTCTCCAGCGTGATCGAACATGCCGTGGCACTAGACGACTTAGGGGTTGTTGGCCTTGCAGAGGATCTCGATTTCCCGGCAGATCTAGCGCCGGAAGAGATCCTCGTGGTTGCCGTAGATCACCTTGAGGGCGAAGATCCTTCCCTCTCCCCCCTCTCCCCCCCTCTTGCCTCTCTCCCTCTCCCTCCCTTTCTCTCTGTCGCTCCCTCCCCTACAGGCAGACCGAGGGGATGGCGGGCGGAGGTTACCGGAGGTCGCCGGAGCAGGGAGAGGGAGAGAGAAGGAACGAGAGGGAGAGGAGAATTTTCGTCATGTGTAATTTTTTTTTTTAAAAAGGTGGGTGAGCTCAGCATTCTATGTGGGTGAGTTTAGAATTTCTCACTCTTCTTATGTGTGTGGGCTTCTTTTTCATGTATGTGCGGCATCCTTTGCACTTAAGTAGGGTACTAAAAAAGATTATAAGTATCTAAGAATTGATTTGGTTTGTTTCAAGAGTTATATGATCAGAATCTGGTCTAGATTTAGGCATTAATTCAATTCAAGTTGAGGTATACATACCATGGACCCAAGTTGGATCCAGGTAAAGTATCACTCACCGGTAGTTAGACCAACTCCGAGCGGCACTGTGTCGGGCATGAGATGAAGCTTCAACGCATTTTCATGACCTTAGTTTGAAACTATAGAATTTGAATGCCGATTTCTTACGTGAGAATGACATTTGTGCCACAAATTTCACCAACCCATTAATGTCTATGAATGTCACAAGATGGGCGGGCTTAATTGCTTACCTTAGAGGGTTGTATTAAGGACATAAACAGCTATTAACAGTTTATGTAATTTGCAAGAAAACTATGACAAAAACATATGGGTTCTCCATGAAAACACTTGTTCTGTAAGGCTCCACCACCTAACTACGAAAAACGACATGGCAGCCAAAAATTGGCATCTCTTTATAAGGGTGAGGTGGTCAGTCATTCATTCATGCAGTATGCTTAAGTGAGCAAAGAGAGACTATAGAGAGCAATAGGTCCGAAAGATAGAGAACAGAAGAGAGAGAGAGAGAGAGATGGTTTCATGGGTTCGGGTTATTTTGGTGCTGATGGCTTGCTTCACTCTTCCTAGCATTGTAGAATGCAGGACTCGACACTACAAGTTCAATGTAAGTTTGCTTTCTTTCTTTCTTTTTGGCACGTTGCATGAAATGGTGCACCATGTTTTACCATGCAAGCTAAGTTTGTGTAATCGAAGGAAATATTATCATTTTTTTAACTCAATCTCATACTAAATTTTTTTGTACACTAATGGAGTAAATTTTGTCATAATGACTAAAAAATGGGCTGCCATGGCCTTCACTGTTTGCAGTTCAAGTGGGTATGGGCTGAGATTTGGGGTTCTAAGCTGAAATATTGAACTGGATCATCATTTGAAAACTAGAAAAAAAATGCTGGACCTAGGCAGATTTCTTGGCCCAGCTCATGATCTTCCGTGGCGGTAGTAGAAACTCAAAAGGCACCAAATCTACTTGAATGAGCCAAGATGGTATGAAGATAGCATATTTATGCCCTCCAACTCAACTCGTTCTCAAGTGAGAAATGACAATTTTGCAATAATTTTGTGAGATATACCTAAAAATCTATATTTCAATAATATCATGATATTTTGAGAATATCACTAGAAAATGAAAATGCCCTGGATAATCACAGTCAGAGTAAAAATAAAATGTAGTAAAAATCTACTGAATGTTTTTAACAGTATTATATATTTATTTTCTATTTATTTGATGAATCACAATCACTTCATTTATACATTTTGACCTTTGGGGGTCAAAGATCCTATGTACGGTCCTGACAATACCTAATTGTTGGTATGGGAGATGATTTTATACAGAAAAGACTCAGGATCTTATTACACAATAATTGCTCAAATTCCTTAATTTGTTAATTTCTAGAAACCGTTTCATTTCTTTTCGTGTCAATATGGAATCTGTGGTACAAAAATGGAAAATTTATTCCCATATTTCCTGAGAAATGTTCTTGGCGATTGTGTAATGCATACTATCAAACTCTTTGTTGAAATTCTTTGTTTCTTTCTCTTTCCCTCTCTAATGATCTAGGACATAAAAAATATGAGGTTTTTCATCGATTGATTTCTGAACTTTCCTAGGATTTTCTTTCTCTATTCCATACAACCTAAGAGAAAAGTGGTTAAAGACTTTTTTTTTTCAAATTGGAAAGGGAAATCTCAAGTGATCAGATCAAGAATTGTCCAGAGGGATAAATCAAACCCTTTGTACAAATAACTCTTACAATGAACTAGAAATCTCTCTCCCAATTCTGGAAGGATAATTCACATTTGATGTATAAAGTAAACATTGATAAAAGTCTTTCCATATATATATATATATATGGGGATATTCATGTGCATCCATCCCTCACCATATGGTGAAGGACAAACTTCATGATGCCCACCTAGGGCCCCATTGATCATGGGACTTGGGGGGATGGAAATAGATACTTGGATGAGCCCATATATCAAGTTTAGGGTCGATCACATGCCTCTAACTCCTTCATCTATGGCCCATAAATTTAACGACTTTATATTAAAGAAAGAATTTGACCCTCAATCCAACGGTCTAATCCATTCGGATCGGTGAAAACTTGATGGATCCAATATAATTCATGGGGTCTGATGTGTGTAGATGGTTCGGATGTATCATAAAGCCAGTCATACTATATTGTCCCTTTCTATAATATGGTGAGGGATGAATGCATATGAATATTTCTTTAATCTATCAATACAGACGAATTAATATCAATCATCATCACATTTAGATGATGATTAGAAACAAATATCTCCAATAGAAAGAGTTCTTATTTGATTTCAACCAAAAATCTCTTTCTTTTATTCTCGCGACTGGATAGCGTTTTTTAAATATTTACAATCGACCCATTTTCTGCAACATTTTCCCAGCAATATCTCGAGAAAGACCAAAAATCCGAAAGTATCCAAACAATTTTTATTTTTTATTTTTTATTTTTTATTTTTTTGGTGGAAGATAGTAATTTTCCGACAGCGGTATTTGTGAGGACCCGACCAAGTGGATACAGGGTTACATCCATTTGCACCGAACTGGACCGTTGCCATCAATATTGGCACCCAAAATGCATTTTGGATTCCATCCAGAATATTTTCCAGGGACATGTTTGTGAGTAACACTTTCACAGAAAAACTGAACTTTCCGTAGAAATATGCTGATCAAAAGTTTGGTGTAGAATTTTGATGCAACGGTAAGACTTGTGATTTTTTCCTTCTTTTTCTTTTTGAAAAAAGAATTTACTCTCTCTCTCTCTCTTTTTCTTCCTCTCTTCCTAGTGCACCTGGAAATATACTACAAACTAAATACTCCACAGGTTTGGATTCCACACAAAGTGAAATCCATGGATTTTTCAGTGGTGCTCTTTACAACTAATTTGATGTGGGTAATCATGTCTGCAGGTGGTGTTGAGAAACAAAACAAGGTTGTGTCATAGAAAGCCCATAGTGACTGTCAATGGAAAGTTCCCGGGGCCCACTCTCTACGCAAGGGAAGGTGATAACGTAGTCGTGAAGGTCACCAATCATGTACAATACAACATTACCATCCACTGGTGAGTTTCATAAATCAAATTAAACCACCCTACATTGACAATTTGACATTGACATTGAAACCCAAATGACCATGTCTACCCCCCATGAATAATCACAACATTTGGAAGCCCTGGGGCAAAATCCTCATTTACAAAGCTACCCACAAAATTCTAAAATAAATGGTTGTTGAATGAGCATGACTCGTTTGACCCCTCGGCCCTTGTGGGTCACACTTGGAGGGGTGATCATGGGGCCCAACAACCCCCAGGCCGACACAAGCCCAGCCGGCATTTTGATAGGTATAGAGTATAGTCTGTAATTTTTGGCTCATGGGCTAAGCAGGGCTCGGACATAATTTTCTATATTCGATAGTTCAATGGGTAAGGGCTTAAGCAAGAACAATGGTGGATCCAGATCTGGTTTCACATTGGATCTGGTGTAAGATGTGGAGTGTATTAGTATGATTGGATAAAAGAGCTTCAAAATAATTTTTTAAAGAATAGAAGTGGCGTTATTAAATCGTATATCATTATGGCTATGTAGACTCTCAAATGTGACTATATCTCAAGGTATGTAGGCACTTAAACCTATATATATTTAATAGATGAATATAATTGTACTTGCTCAAGATCCGAATCTAGGGATCCTACTTTGGACCTGAAACATTTGGACTCAATATATATATATATATCCAGATCTGAATTTCTATTAAATCCAAGAAATAGGTTACATACCTGCTTTTTTTGGAATCATAGAACTGGGATAATTAGACACCCATTTGCGACCCTAGTTAATCTAACTACTAAATGGGCTGTGCTTGGATGAGCTTCACCCCGGCCCAACCCAGCTGATGAACATCCCCATGGCCCCACAATTGAGTCATTAATTAAGAAGAGTTATATAACAAAAAAGATGGAAACTGTAATAGAATTTGTAAAAATGTAGTGTGTGATAAATATGTTTTGTTTTTGCAGGCATGGGATCCGGCAACTCCGAACGGGTTGGTATGATGGGCCGGCATACATCACCCAATGCCCGATCCAGACCGGGCAGAGCTATGTGTACAACTTCACCGTCACGGGCCAAAGAGGCACGCTCCTTTGGCACGCACACATCCTTTGGCTAAGGGCCACAGTCCATGGTGCCATTGTCATCCTACCCAAGCTCAATGTTCCCTACCCATTCCCCAAACCCGATAAAGAAGTCGTCGTCATACTAGGTGAGCTCAAATTGTGCTCATCATTTTTTTTTTAGGTATGGAACGGTAATTCTCACCAGAGCCTAGGGTTAGAAGTTTGAACCATAGGTATGTCACCTCTTCTTGCATGTGTGGGCTCCATTTCCACTTGTTTGGGCTTTCTTCCCACATATCCGGGCTCCATTCCCACATCAGTGGACTGTTTTCCCGTATGTGTGGGCTCTCTTTTGGGTCTCAGCTCCCATGGCTGGGGTACCAAAGAAAAATTATGCTCGTCTTAACTAGGTTAGTGGTGTTGATCAACTGGATCGAGTATGGCCAAAGCTTTCCAAACCCAGCCTAAAAATTCATTGGGCCTGACTATCTGGACTCATTTTGGACTATGGGCCAAAAAGTTAGGTCCTGGTCCAGCTTATTTGCAAAATACATATGCCCCTTTGTGCTAAATGTGGGGTCAGGCAAGAGATCAGGCCGAGCCTACTTAAACGGCTGAAAATTGGGCCTAAGTCCAGCGTGTGGACCTAAAAACATGGGCCGAGTTCAATCCGTTGTGAGTCTGACTAAGCTGTGCTGGACCATTAGCACCCTAAATTCAATTGTCCTTTTCTTTAATGTGGGCCTATATTCACTCCATTAGTAGTTTGTGCCACTACATATAAATAAAAGTTAAAAACAATGAGATCACTGTTTTTACATGTGACCAATCTGATGGTGTACCAACTCTAGTTAGAGTTAAATCTGTCCGGCATTAATACAAAGAGCCTCGGATTTTTAGAGGCTTAAATTTAAAGAGGTGGGACTCAAAGAATCTGGGTTCTCCTTTCATCTTTTCTGTGCTCCTTTTGTTTTCTTGGATGAAATTTCGATCAATTCCCTTCAATTGCAGGAGAATGGTGGAATTCGGATGTGGAAGCAGTCATCAATACCGCAATGCAAGCTGGTGTCGCCCCCAATGTATCAGATGCACACACAATCAACAGCTATCCTGGACCACTCTCAAATTGTTCTTCAGAAGGTAAAAAATAAATTGCTACAAGAGTCTTTCTTTAAACCCCCTAAGTTCAAATATCAAATGCTCACCAGTCTAGGGGTGGCAATGGGTGTCTGAGTCACACTCATGTTAGGTTGATCTCTAGCCCAATCAGTTTGAGTCCAAACCCAACTCCATTATTTTGTTAATTAGGATCAAAATTTGGAACATATTCTAAACCTTCAACTTGGGTAATTGAGAAGAAGCAACTCGCTCTAACCTAAAGTCCCTTTCTATGGACTCAACCTAAACTCGACTCATTTATTAATCGGGTTGAAAAAGTTAGCAGTCATTGTTTATCAAAATTGTCACCATTGTCTGTGATGTGTGCAGGGGGCTTCACAATACAAGTTGAGAGTGGAAAGACATACATGCTGCGCATCATCAATGCTGCCCTCAATGAGGAGCTCTTCTTCAAGGTTGCCGGGCATTCGCTCACGGTTGTCGAAGTGGATGCCGTCTACACCAAGCCCTTCAAGACTAACACTGTGCTCATAACCCCTGGCCAGACCACCAATGTACTTTTAACTGCAGACCAGGGATCAGGCAAGTACTTGCTCGCCACCTCCCCATTCATGGACACACCAGTTCCAGTTGACAATGCCACGGGCACTGCCATCTTACACTACACGGGCACGCTTGCCACATCGACCACCACCTTCACTAATCCTCCTCCTGTAAATGCCACTCCTGTCGCGACAAGCTTCACAGTTGGTCTAAGAAGCCTGAATTCGAAAGCTTTCCCTGCAAATGTCCCATTGACTGTGGATCATTCTCTCTTCTTCACAGTCGGCATGGGCGTTAACCCATGCTCGACTTGTGCTAATGGGAGCCGGGTCGTTTCCGCAGTTAACAATATTAGCTTTGTCATGCCCACAACGGCGCTCCTGCAAGCACATTATTTCAAAATAAGTGGTGTGTTCACAGAAGATTTTCCGGGCAATCCTCTAATCCCCTTCAATTACAGTGGTACTCCCCCAACAAATTTGCAAACCATGAATGGGACTCGACTTTACAGGCTACCCTACAACTCCTCGGTGCAAGTTGTGTTGCAGGATACAAGTGTGATAGCGCCGGAGAACCACCCCGTCCATTTGCATGGTTTCAATTTCTTCGCAGTTGGGAGAGGGTTGGGGAATTTCAATCAAAGTACTGATCCTGCCAACTTCAACCTTGTTGACCCTATTGAGAGGAACACAATTGGAGTCCCCAAAGGCGGATGGACCGCAATCAGATTCAGAGCCGATAACCCAGGTAAAATAATTTCATCTCCCTTGTATACTGATTAAGGAAAAATTATGCCTTACACGCTAAGAGCAATTGGTACCGGATATCAAAGTCCTCCCTTATGAAGGTGGAATTGCAACTTTGAGGGCCAGCTGATATATACAGTGAGATATTTAGCCATTTGCGTTCTTTAAAGATAATGTGCTTTTTGTTTTGCACAACCAAGCCCAAAAATCAGAAGGCTGGAATACCAATCTCCTAGACAAAAAACCCTGCTGATCCATAGTGTTGCAATGTGATTAATTATGTTCATATATAATTATACTATACATTATCAGCTAATGATACTGGATGAGATCGACCTCATTCATGATTTTCTCTTCTATGGTTGTAGGTGTTTGGTTCTTACATTGTCATTTAGAAGTGCATACCACATGGGGACTAAAGATGGCATTTGTTGTGGACAACGGTAAAGGTCCAAATGAATCGCTTATACCACCTCCAAGTGACCTCCCAGTGTGTTAGATAGCCCAAGGGTACAAAATCATACAATTATATGGAGAGTCTTCAGGTAAAGAGGATGGTGAGATAATTAAGGTTTCCTTGATCAATGAACAAGGGAAGAAGCTAGCGTCCAACTTCATTTTGTTCTGTTCTTTTTTCTCATTTTGTTTCCATTAATGTTAATATTTTGGGTGACAATCAGATGTAATCTATGGATGTATATCTATTGAAGTTCCAAGGAATTTGAAAATAATTATTTGACATGTTTGGTATGATATCATTTAGGGCCCACCAATTTTCAAATTGGTAACGTGACTTGAACTCGCAACCTCAAAGTCACAATATTAAGCACCGTTCAATGTGCCACAAGCTCTTATCCAAATTCAAAGGCAACATCCATCTACTCCTACACACTACCTGCCTAAATTGTAAATAAGGGGGTAACCTGACAACTAAAATATGACCACTTTATTTTCTACATCAATTATGCCAAGGAAATTATGAGATTTCTTGTTTGGAGAATTTGAAAATAGCTAAATGCTATATCCCACATGGAATTCAAAATCTTCATAGCCCATCCAGCAATTGAAAGAATGGAATGCTGAGAATTTTAAAGTTATTTGTGACTTTCTAGGTGGGCTAAGTTTCAGAATTCCAGCTATGAAGACATGCATCATATCAATGTGTGAAATCCCTAATATGAGAAGTTCTTGTTAGAAAGATGTCTCAAGAAACAAGCCATTTGTCATAAAGCTTACTACACCACATTTTAACTAGGGATCAAAGAAAAGTGTCGGGCCAAGCCTAGGGTTTTCCCAACCCTGCCTTCAATATATGTGGGGCCGACCTAGGTAGGCCAAAGCCTTTGAAGGGCCTGCACTACCTAGACCATTACCTACCCTTGAGGGTCAGGCAGTGCCAAGGCAAAGGCTCAAGGCCTAAAAAAAAAAAAATTATGTTTCTTCTATACTGTCACCATGTATCGAGTATCAACCAAGCATTATCTTTTTCTCTTTTTTTTGTGACATGAGTATCACTGGGGTCTTTGACCCAATAGAACTGATTCCCTGGGTGGCAGCCACTAAACCCACACAAACACAATAAAGTAAAATGACACATGCCCATCTCTTTACCCCTATATGCATAATTTCAAAAGCTTGAATTCATTTTCTTCTAATTGACAGTTACTGTAGTATATTTAATGGGGCATTTGGCGACAGGTCCCTGAACATTTGATTTTATGGCCTTAGATCCGCACTCTCTTTTCATAAAGTGGTAGGTCCTTTTTCCAAATTTGAAGATCTAAAATGCCCAAGTTGCCCTTTGTTTAAAAGCTCTTATCTATTTAAAGATAAATCATATCCCATGATTAGTGGGATATGCCATTAATAATGGCCAGCTACTATTTAATTTGCCACGATTAATGAAAATCCCATTAATGAGATTTTGAAATAAATTTTAAAAAAACACAAATAAAATTCAAAAGATGTAAATAAATTTTAAAATAACGCAACTAAATTTCAAAAAAGCAAATAAATTTCAAAGGAATGCAAATAAATTTAAAAAGACGAAAATAAATTCAAACGATTAAAATAAACTTCAAAACACGCAAATAAATTTGAAAAGACGCAAATACATTTCAAAATACACAAATAAAATTAAAAAAACACAAATCTATTTCAAAAAACGCAAATACATTTGCCAAACAACATAGAAAGATTTGTTTAGACACTCAATTAAAAATTTTAAAACTGAGATAAATTTGTTAGAAACTCAGATAAATTTTTTAGAAACTCAAATAAAGATAAATTTGCCAAAAACTCAGATAAATTTTCAGAAACTCAAATAAAGATAAATTTGCCAGAAACTCATATACATTTGTCAGAAAATTTGATAAATTTGAGAAAAACTCAGATAAATTTCTTAGAAACTATGATAAATTTTCTAAACTAAGATAAATTTGAGAAAAACTTAGATAAATTTCTTAGAGACTCTGATAAATTTGAGAAAAAACTCAGATAAATTTCTTAGAAACTCTGATAAACTTCTAAACTCAGATAAATTTTCGTAACTAGCCGTGGATCACCTGCTGTTATGTGCTAGGCTTCTGCTAATGGGTCAGATTCACGCGACCCATTCCAAGACCGGAACCGACCCTTGCTACAGTTCCCAACTGTAGCATTTGTTTTACGTGAAACAGATCAAATACCCAAGCATTCAAAGACCACCTGATATGGTGATCGGGACTGCACCATATGAATGAAGCTTCTCTAAGACGTGCATTGCTATCTTTCCAGCTCCACTTACAACACATCTACACATTGAAAAATGAAAAGATATTTGAAAAAAAAAAGACACATGGATTCCATCCTCTCGTCCCCAACTTGCCCACGTCCTCATCTCTACTGGCCTTGCAAGCGACCCTCTTCCCGAAAGCCGGCATCTCTATTGGCATTTGCCTCCACTACGTGTTTGCCGACGGACGAAGCCTTACCCACTTCATGAAATCATGGTCGTCCATAAATAAAACCAGAGACTTGTCTTCATCGCACACTCCATGCCCAGCCATCAGGACCAAAATTTAAACAATTGTGGCCCACCTTGAAAATGAGGGGGATAATCAAAGATTTAAAATTTTGAAATTCAAATTTTTATGCTTAAAAAGTTAAAAGGGCAAATCAGTCATGAAAATGTCTGATGTGGCGTATGTAGGGATCTCTCGCCAAGCTATTTACAGCTGTATGGACCATAGGCCATAGAGGAAAATCTGTTGGACTGGAGGCCTTACAAGACCAATACAAGGGACTTCTCGCTAATTTACCCATAGGATAATAACCCTTTGATAAAAAAAAATTTCAATATGAGGCCCATTTCATTAAATCTAAATCAATCATAACCTAAGACCTATAATTGATTACAATTAACCCAATCCATGCACAACCTACTACTAGGTTGATAAAATTTATACAATATGTTATTAGGCTTCATGTGCCTGAGAGAGTTATTGAAAAAGAAAACCATTTGGACTTGAGATAAAGTAATAGTATTTTTATATATAATGGCACTCATTTTTGTTTTATGTGTAATAACAAAGCTATTATTTTATAAGAATCAATTTTGCGGTTGCCTATTCTTGGTAGGACTATGGATTTTTTTTTTTTTTTTGGTAAATCGTTATGACTATTGATTTTGGAGACATGGAAGGTATTAAAATGAAAAGGCCTTGATGTGTATTTGAAACTATAGGTGCTTATCTACAAGTTCTATAAAGCTTATGGGGGTATATTAAAAAAAAATACTCTTTAGATAATTAAGATAATGTTTATTAAGAAACTTTAAATCAAATTAGAGGACCTCTGTTTTGGAGTGGGGTAGGAAGAGATCCTCATCCCAGATAATACACTAACCAAACGAATAATTTTGATTCATCTTTCCTTGTTAATCCAGTGCAATTAGGATGGGAATGGGAAGAGTTGATTGGAGAAAATTTAGGATAGTTTAGATTTTAGTCGATCAAATTCTTCTATCCTTATCTGGCCGTTATCTTTTTTAAATACTCATGGAGTCTCTGCTCGTAATCTATACAAATTTCACGTTTTCTCGATAAGCATAAGAGATTCAAATGAGTTCTTCTTCTGCCAGTCTTTAAATCTCAGAATTCCCTCCAACAAAAAAAAAAAAAACATCTCAGAATTCTTCTTTTGTCCTTTCCTAAAAAAAAATTCCAGAGCCAAGTTTTCTGTAGAAAATTTGGTGAGTTGGTGATTCTTTATAGCTAGCTGTGAAATGAGTTGGTTTACATTTTTTTTCCAGTTGTTAGTTTCTTGGGCAAGAATGTTGGGTTTTCCTTTTTTCTTCTCTAGATAATTTATTCGGTTTTTCCTTCTCCATTCTTTATTATTTCATTTTTGTTGAATGTTTGGTCCTTCCAGTGTGGTTTGGAAGTGTTGTAGATTTTGGTTTTTTCTTTCCCTTTTACTTCTGTTACTTGTCTTGAATTTTGTTTGGGATCTGGTTATCTTTCTTTAGTTTCTTCTTGTGGTTTTGTGGGGTATTTCGGTCTCCACAAGTTAAGGAGATTTGGCTAAATTCTCTTGTTTCAATTCTTTGTTGAGTATGTGATTCTTCATTTAGAAGAGCCCCATAATGCATTGTGATTATTTCATCTCTCAGATTTTTCTCTCTTTCTTTTATTTTTCGTTTTCGGGTTAGAAATTCAAGGGGCAACTGTAATGCCAATTTCTGAATTTAGGTTCATCCTAGACGTGGACCAAACTACTCTAGATCATAAGTTTTTTCTTTCTTTTTGTCCAAATGATGAAAAGTGGTATTTCTGGTTTTTCTTAGACAGCTATAGGAACAGGAATATCTTCAAGAAAGAACTTACCCCCATAGAAGTATTATTTCTCTATGAATGAAATATTATGAAGGCTCTAGTCGCGTCTTTTTCATTGTCATGTCAAAATAAAATTTGAAGATTTGTGTACCAGACTAATGAAATTGAGTTCATATATATATACACACCAACACACTGACGCCACTGAAAGTCCCTATCGTACAGACCCAGGATCGATCCCTGGTTGTACGTGTGGAATGTGGATAGAGAAATAGAGAAATGCTTCAGCTCTTCAGCTGCAATTGGATGTCTGCGATTAGGTTTTTGTTAATGTATACATGAAAACCGACCAAATATATATCTTGGGTAGCTTTCTTTCCTTACAGACCAATTTTCCATTACCTTGTACACCAGATCTTCAAAAGAAAGTTAACTCTTTGCTACAAATAAACATTTTATAACTGGTTTTTAAAACGTTTGGAGAAGAAAGTTAATTCTTAGTTACATGTCTAATTTTCCTTGTGACATAAAACAAAGCAATGAAGAGCACAGAGAAATGGGTGTGCCAATGCAAGCCATACAAAACTAATGTCTTCTCTTTTTTCTTTTTCTTTTTTTCTTTTTCTTTTTTTATACCGCGAACGCCATTCTTAACCAATAATAGCAAGGAGGAGATGAGCCAACAAAGTACATCCGTCAATGCAAGCAGACGCAAAACATCATTGAACAGACAGCAGCAGGAACTAAATCCCACAGATTCCACACCCATTTACAGGCAATCACAAGAAGCAGATTTCCATCAAAGCAGATACCAATATCCAGGTTGGTTTCCAGTTGCAATGCAATAGGAAGAAATGTTAATTGGGGTATCATCTGTTACTTTGTTAGTCTTTTGATATGACTCAGTCAATGGAAACTACTTGTTTACAGGTACGCATCCATCATCTTCACGGGTGCAGCAAAAGCAGCCACAGTTTTCATGTTCTTGCCCTAACGAGCAGCCAGAGTCTGCGTATTCTTATGCTTATGAGCAGCCAGAGTCTGCGTATTCTTATGCTTATGTACAGCCACTGTATCCATCTTCTTATGCTTATGTACAGCCACTGTATCCATCTTCTTATGCTCATCAGCAGCCACAGTATCAATCTGATTATTCGTATCAGCAGCCACAGTTTCCATCTTCTTATGATGCTTATCAGCAGCCACAGTTTCCATCTTCTAATGATGCTTATCAGCAGCCACAGTTTCCATGTTCTTGCCCTCACAGCTGGTACACTGATGCACCGTTGCCACCGCCAACTGGTTACTTTGGTGCACCACCAACCGCCTTAGATTGTAGGTCACTTCCCGGACAACCATATCAAGGAGCATCATATATTCCACCAGATGCTGAACATTCGAAGCAACACCCAGAAATGCAGGAACAGGTATGCTTCAGTTTTTACTTTCAATTTCATTTCTAATGAGCTTATCTTGTAAACTGCTAAACACACTGTATTAGATCAAGCTGCCTCATCAGGCAGGCCACCATTGATGTGGCAACTGATAATGTCCTATGACGGGGTTGATTGGATAAAGATGAAACAGTTCAAATGAGAAGTTCATCAGCTGTTCAACCGATGAACGGTAACATTAGGAAATTAGAATAGTCCTTTGGATTAACAGTGTATGTGTAATGCTAAATGAAGAGCAACCACTTTTCAATGTGCAGATCAACACTAATTTTACAGTTGCCGCAATCTTTTGGTAATGTAAGATGTTACCTACTCTAATAGAGCATTTACAGTCAATACTGCTGTGGAGAGAGTACTAGTGGG
Organism: Litsea cubeba; assembly: GCA_012931725.1. Taxonomy (NCBI): domain Eukaryota; kingdom Viridiplantae; phylum Streptophyta; class Magnoliopsida; order Laurales; family Lauraceae; genus Litsea; species Litsea cubeba. The sequence goes on along the minus strand of CM022954.1, from coordinate 30,325,019 downwards.
CGGGGGACTGCTGATTTCATACCAATGCTAATATTGTCGGACACTTTCAGCCACAGTATGCCCATATGGACATCTTGCATCAATGAAATTTCTCCACATGTGCAGTCTTTTGGGCAAAGAAAATAAGCTGATCATTTGTTGTATATTTCCTTTTTTTGAACATGTGCATGCCATTGCGGACCCAACCATTGAGAAGCTTAGATCTCATGCTTTTGTGCCCTGTTCACACATGTACTGCAGCTGTAAGAGTATGTGGGAGAGGCATTTATTATGCAGATAGGTTTAGCAAAGAACAAGTTTTGAATGTGCTTTAAAAAAAGGTCTCATTTTCTGAATCTTGTGTCAAAATAAATAAATGAAGTGGAGCTGTTTTTTCTTTTTGTTGTTAATGCAGGCTACTCATCTGAGAGAGGAACTAGATGATTTGCAGCATAGGTTTTCATCTCTTAAGGCACATCTTGATTCAACTATAGACAGGCTTATGGGTCCCGGTTCTGCTCCAGTTGAACAAAAATCAGAGAGAGGAGAGACATCTGAGAGAGGTTCAGCAGCCACCATCTCTAATGTGACACAAGAACTAGCTGAAGTTCAGAGTATGCCAATGAGGGCTGACGCTGAGGTTTCTTCTTTTAGTGCACAATTTGATTCAAATATGGAGATGTCCCTGGGCGCTTCAACAGAGAAAGAAGAGATGTGGATTGAAATATGAGGAATGGGAATTCAGAAAGCATACCAGCTCTGATGTGATAGAGATATTAGGAATTGAGTTTAAAACTTAAAATAAATTTGATTTTAAATCTAGTTTGAGTTTGAGTAGATTTGGATTTTTTTTTAAGCTTCTCTCTCTTACTTCTCATAATGAAGTTGCGAATTTTGCAAGGCTTAGAATGCATTTTGGGGTTCTTAATATAGTGTTCCTGAGGCGTAATGGTTTGTTTTGTGCTGATCTTTTAACATATTTTATGTCAAATGTTCTCAAACATACCCAAGGTTCAGCCATCATGTAATGATTTCGACCCTGGTCTTTCCAAAACATTGTTCTAGATAGATACATGTGGAGTATTGAGTATTAAAACAGAACCTCCTTCTTTATCTATTTGTTTTAACTCATTTCTCATTTGCAATAATAAGCAAAGGAGACGATGACATTCATCCATCCCATTCAATTAGTACTTAACAACTCAAATAATACTTAGAGCATGTTTGGTAACAAGTGAGGAATCTACGAACTGATGATTCTTCACTACCTGAAACAAAGATTCCTCGCTGGGGATATGCATAGTTAAAGATTTCACATTGACATTAGTGTGTATCGATGCATATAGCTGAGAAAAATAAAATACGGTGTGCAAATCCACTTAAGTAAGGATTTTCAAATCTTATGAGGGGTGGTCGGATAAAGATTTTCTTTCGTCCAAATCTTCATGAATTTACAATTGCCAAATATGAATTTACTACAACTTTAGGGAAATCGAAAATCATTTCTCCATAAATTAGTTGCCAAACGTGACCTTAGAAAAATTAGAAGAACCCAAGAGGTTATCACCTTTGATTTGGTGTTATTATATCAGTGTAAACCTATCTAAAGTTAAACTTTCTAAGAGACATCTAAAGTTAAACTTTCTAAGCGACAACCAATATGAGAACGCCAAACCCCCCCCCCCCCCCCCAACACACACACACACACACAAATTGATTTCTACAGTAGCTATCTTCACAGGTTAATTATAAAATTGAATATTCTGATGATATCTACTTAACAATTACAAATTCAGTAATAAAATACAACATCCTGGATCTTTGACCAGCACGTTACAGTGTTTCTAATTTCTACAAATTAAACCCATTGCTGGAACAGTGCAACTGAATCAGATGTGCCAGTCATCAAAACATAGCAAGAAACAACCATTAAAGGAGTGGTAAATGAAGTGATCAGCCGTGATGGCTGTATCCATATGCGATACAATATTTAATTAAAGACTTTGCCAATAACTAATCAGATTGAAGCCATGGTTGGCCAATAATCACGCAGGCTGGAAATTCACCCTTGATCACTTGACCCAACATTCAAAATGTTTTAAACACCAAAACAGTTCACAAGACCATGCGCACATAAATCCATTAACACAAAGTCTTCTACCACAAATCTAAAAAGAAGTCTCACATACAATAACCATCAAAAAGCTCTGAAACCGCAGGGTAACTCCTGTTACAAGAGAATTAGCTATGCCAAAAGCAGATAAGGAAAGGACCCATTGTGCCATAAGCTCACCACACCTTCAATGGTTAGTCCACCACAGCAGCATGCTTTCTAATTACAGCGTAGATTTTATTACATGAAATTAAAGACTCGGCGATCGTAAATGATACACGAAAAAAAAAAAACAAAAATGAAAATTCTATTGACACGACACCTTTCCAGAGCATTCAGATGATAGACGTGGAAGGAAAAGGAGGGGGATATACAGTCAAGAGTGCTCGAATGACGACGGAAACAGAGGGGCAACAGTATCAGGATAATCTGCTCTCTGTCCCGCAAGGGAATAGTATGCGAGTATCTGTGCTGGCTGCTCGATATGGCCAGCTTCAGCAGGCACACCAAATTCATCATAGAGGACAATATTCCTAGGAGGAATGAATTCTATGTTCCAGTACGGGCGGATCATTCTCAAAAGATCACTGCCTCTTAGAGACGATTTGTATCCCTGCACCCATATGTATCTCAATGAGCTCAATTGCAGCACAGCCTGTGCCAACGCACGCTCACTGAAGCAACAGCCTCTCATTTCCAGTTTCTGCAAGCTCGGACAGCCTGTTGAAAACTCCAGAAGCCCAGCATCAGTTTCTCCGACGTAACCAAGAAGCATCCACCTTATGCTGCTGCTGTATTTTCCAATATAACCAAGGCCAGTGTCCGACAAACCCCCGGGCCGAAGATAAAGAGCAAACCTCCGAAGCTTCAGGCAGCCCATCAATAGAGCTCTAACCCCATTGTCTAGCGGTAAATCAGTTATTGTGTCTTCCTTGTCGAGCAGAACCAACCGAAAATCACAGAGGTTCTTGCAGAAATTGCCAAGAGTTTCCAATGCAGCATTTGTGAGATCTGATACATAGACAGCCAGGTATTCCAGTTCTGGGCAGCCTTGAGCCAGTGCAATTAGTCCTCTCTGAGAAACAACTCCTTGTTCATCCTCCATGCCTTGCTCATCCTCCCCACGCTCGACCCTAAGCCTCTTTAGTTTCTTACAGTTACGAGCAACAATTTCTAATCCACTGTCTCCAATAACATTCCTTACCTGCATAAATTCAAGAAAAAGTGCCACATCATTCCATCCAATCAACAAAGTTAACTGAGCAAATGCTTAGAACTGACTCGTTTACCATTGCAAATACCTACTGTCACCTACTTCATTTCTATGATTGATCTCACCTACTGCATAAATAATATTTGCACAGTTTGCAAAATGAGGCATTCCACATATTTGATTCTCAGCATTTCTTCATCCGGCAACTGTGCTTAATACAAGAGAAAACAAATTGAAAAGAATTTAAGCAGCACACTTTTAACTGTCAGATATCCAAGCCTTCATCAAATCAGGCCCATTGTAAACATGGGATATAAAAAAACGACAATTGACTGATTAGTCGCCACAATGTGGACATTAAATATGGGCTACTCATTGTGTGTCTCAATATCCTTACTTCTTGTACATTAGTGACCCCCTATGTAATGGACCAACTAGATTTTTGTTTGATCCAACACATTTTCACAGCGGTCCAGCTACGTAATGGACTGCTAGATCTTTGTTTGGTCCAAGACATCTTTCCAATGGGGCCCATCTGATAAAGGGCTCAGATCTAGCACACGTGCCAATACTTCAAATGTATCAATTTATCTTGAGTATGATAGCATTTAATAGAGAGATAATAATGGAAACCAGTTTATGACAGCTACCTCAAGAATTTCCAAATTGGGGCAACGTTGAATCAACTGGCAATGATCCTCAGTGTCAAGAAATGTATACTGCAGGTCCAGCTTTTTTAGCAAAGACGTGCATGGGAATAATATGCTCATCTCATTCTTCCCCATGAAGCTCAGACCCACTCGGCATAGCATGGGAGGAAATGCCACAGCTGAATATCTATCAACCTCTCCTGCTTGGTCACTGAATGAACCTCCACCAAACTCTACTAAAGTTGTTGCTGCACGAAAAAAATCAACTAGATCCAGGATTTCGCAATCACTGATTTTTAAAGAGACCAACGAGCGACAATTTCTTGCTATCATTTCAAGATCTTGGATATTGATAAATTTGAGCTCAGTCATATAGAAGTTTAAAGCTTCAAGAACAGTGTTTCTCACTGCTAGTTCATGGAGCCAATTTCCATCTCTCTCGGTGATAGAGCTCTCTTCCAAAAACAATGTTTTTAGACCTCTGTAGAAGCATGAAAAGAATGGATGCTCTTTAGGTCAACAAGGTGAAATAAAAAAAAATAACTAGAAGTGATAAATATTCAAAACAACATACTAAAGTTTACAAATTAGAAGTCCAGATCGAATGCATTCTGCAGCAACATTTACAGCTTAGGAGGATAATGTTTGTTATCTAAAGTAATTCCAAAAACAATGTTTTTAGACCTCTGTAGAAGCATGAAAAGAATGGATGCTCTTTAGGTCAACAAGGTCAAATCACAAAATATCTAGAAATGATAAATATTAAAAACAACATATTAAAGTTTACAAATCAGAAGTCGTCCAAAAACAATGTTTTTAGACCTCTGTAGAAGCATGAAAATAATGGATGCTCTTTAGGTCAACAAGGTCAAACCACAAAATATCTAGAAATGATAAAAATTCAAAACATTGAAAACAACATACTAAAGTTTATAAATCAGAAGTCCAGATCGAATGTATTCTGCAGTAACATTTACAGCTAAGAAGGAGAATGTTTGGTATCTGAAGTAATTCCCGATATCACTCTTCTTTTTACCTCGTAAGATGACTACATTATATTGGCAAATATTAAAAAAAAAAAAAATTTAGACTCCCATTTTTCAGAACAAGAGTAAGTTGTAAAGGTCGGTGTTGCAAAGTTATTATTGATGGTGGTAGTGCTATGAATGTCATATCCAAAGAAACAGTTGATAAACTTCAATTGTCAACTACAAAGCACCCAAAGCCTTATAGAGTAGCATGGGCGGATGATTATTCTATTCCGATCAATCTACAGTGCATTGTTCCTTTAAAGCATGGCTCATATGAAGACAATGTTAAATGTGATTTTATTCCAATGAATGTCGCCCACATCTTATTTGGTCGGCCTTGGCTCCAACGTCTTAAGGTCATCACCGACCATGCGGATAAACACCTACACTTTTAAATGGAATGGACGGCGAATTCAATTGAAGCCCATGGAGACTCCATTTTCATCTGCCATAAGTTACTCCTCCATCTCCTCACATTCTCATTATGCGCAAATGTGAAGTTGAAAGCAAAGAGCACAAGGTGTGATGTATGTTTTGGTTACCAAGCAGGTAATCAAATCAAAAGAATACTCAAAGTCATCTATCCCCCAAGAGTTATAACCATTGCTCAATGATTTCTCTGATTTAATCCATGAACTTCCAAATGGGTTGCCACCAATGTGAGACAAACAGCATGCAATAGATTTAATTCCTAAAGCATCTCTCCATAATCTTCCTAGAGCATTTGGAAGAACTTCCAAATGAGTTGCCACCAATGCGAGACATCAAGCATGCAATAGATTTAATTCCTAGAGCTTCGCTCCCTAATCTTCGTGCTTACTGGATGAGTACATCCGAACATGCTAAACTCAAGAAAAAGGTTGATGATATTTTGCACTGGGGAATTCAGGAAAGCCTTAGTCCATGTGCAGTACCCGCTCTCCTCACACCAAATAATGATGGAAGTAGGCGTATGTGCGTGGATAGTCATGCCATCGGTAAATTCACTATAAAGTATTGCTTCCCTATCCCTATACTTGATAATATGCTTGATCTTATATGACTAGAGCTTCGGTATTTTCCAAGATTGTTCTTTGGAGTGGCTATCATCAAATCAAAATTAGGTCAGGTAATGAATAAAAAACGGCCTTCAAAACTAAAAAGGGTCTTTATGAATGGATGGTTATGCCAAGGTCTCACTAATGCTCCTAGTACATTCATGCATTATGAATCAATTGCTAAAGCCGTTTATTGGGAAGTTCGTTGCTGTATAATTCGATGATATCTTGATTTACAGCAACTCAAGAAAGGAGCATCTTGATCACTTGAAGAGCATTTTTCAACATCTTCGCCGGGAACACTTTTATGCTGATCTGAAGAACTACACTTTTATGAGCAATTCTGTGGTTTTTCTTGGCTTTGTTGTATTCCTCAAAGGGCATAGAGATGGATCTCAAAGCTCAAGATATTCTTGATTGGCCTATTCCGACTACTTTTACAAAAGTTTGAAATTTTCACGAACTTGCTACTTTCTATAAAAGGTTCATTCGAGATTTCAACAATATTATGGTCCCCCATCATTGACTATGAAAAAGGGAGAATTTAAGTGGACAAGTGCAGTAAACTCGAGCCTTTGAACGAATTAAGCAGAACATTGCCGAAGCCCCTGTATTGCAACTTGGTTTAGACAAAGTCTTTTAAGTTACATGTGATGCTTCCAATGTTGGCATTGGAAGAGTTCTTAGCCAAGAAGGTCACCCAGTTGCATTATTTAGTGAGAAGGTTTCCAATCCCAGGTGCAAATATTCACCATATGATCTGGAATTCTACGCCGTTGTGCAAGCATTGCAAAACTGGCGACATTATTTGGTTGAAAAAAGACTGTCTTATCTTCTGATTGCGAAACATTAAAACATCTTCATTTCCAGCAACATATAAGCGATCGTTGAGTAAAGTGGAGTGCCAATCCTCAGGAATTCACTTTCGGTCTCTATCATAAAGCAGGCAAAGACAATATGGTGGCTGATGCATTACGTCGTCGGAAACATCTCCTCACCACTATGACAGTCACAGTACCAGGTTTTGAGCAAATCAAGCAGGAGTACAGACAACAAAGATTTTGGCACAATTTATTAAAGTCTTCTTAATGGTGAACAGGACAAGCACGCACTTTACAACATACATGATGGTTTCCTATTCAGAGGTACCAAACTTTGCCTCCCTGCCACTTCTATTCGAGAACATGTTGCTCGAGATTTACATTCAGGAGGTTGTAGTAGTCACTTGGGACATGACAAGACACTTACTCTTGTGGATGATCGCTATTATTGACCGCGCATGAAGGTTAATGTTATCAGCATTTGTGAAAGATGTCGCACCTGTCAGTTGACAAAAGGAAACAAAAGGAATACAAGGTTACATCAGCCATTGCCATTTCCAAATCCCCCATGGGAAGATATCGGCATGGACTTTGTGATAGGTTTACCAAAGACTGCAAGAGAAGTTGATTCCATCTTTCATTGTTGTTGATCGTTTCTCCAAAATGGCACATTTTATTCCATGTACCAACACAGTGGATGCCTGTCACTCTTTTTTTTTTTATAACGGTAAACTTTATTAAAGAAAAGAACCAAGCAAAACAGGAACCAGACTAAAGAAAAGAAACAAGAAAAACAAAATGACTACACATCAAAAGAAACATTTAACCGAAGAACTCCATCCCTTGCTTGACCATCCGCCGTAGCATTAGCTTCACGTGGATTTTGATTAAGAGAAGTCTTCTAATTGAGTCGAAATATCTTGCACCCCCTCTAACAAATCTACCTATCTCCATGGGAAAGTAGATTTTTCAAAGGGCCGTTGAATTGTTGAAAATGAGTCACCTTCAATGATCGCCTTGTAGCCTCCCAACTTACGCAATTCACGGTAGCCAACAAGTAAAGCATAAACTTCAGCAACATTGGAATCTGACGAACTCACTAGACCAGAAAATGTTTCATAACCCTTGAAGAGTCTCGAATTACACCTCCAATCCCTACCAAATGGATATGCTCAAAAGAAACTTCCATCAAAATTCAACTTTAGGAGACCAGCTAGAGGAGAGTTCCACTTAATTCTATGCAAAATTTTGGAGCGGCATCCCCCTATTAAATTGGCTGCCCAAGATCTATTCAAATCTTCTGAAGAAACTCTTGCCAATTCTGCCTTCTTACTTGCCCACTCCGAAACATTCCAAACAATAGACTGAACGATCTCATCAGCAGAGTTGCTTTTATTTTTGAAAATTCTATTATTCCTCTCCAACCAAATCTTCCAAAGACCAGCATAATGGGACAACTGCCATAATATACGAATCAACAAATGATTGAAAATCCTTCAAACATATCAATAACTGAAAATCATACTTTGTGCAAAACTACAATGAATCAACAAATGATTAGTCGTTTCCTCCTCATTTAAACACAACGGGCATCCGTTGACAATGATACGATTTTTCCTTAATTGATCCATTGTAAGAATCTTTTGCAAACTCACCACCCAACAAAAAACCAGACTCTTGAGGGGAACGCAAGAGTCCCAAAAATACCGCCAATCAACCATCCTAGCATTAGCACCCGACAAGACATTATAGGATGACTTAACCGAAAATTGACCCTTAATGTCAGGCTTCCATAATCTTTCATCTTTTCTCTATCTACAGAAAGAGAAACCCATTCTAGCAAAGAGAGCATTCTCACTAAATCAATAACCTCATTGTCAAGCAGATTTCAACGAAACAAAAAACCCCAAACTATAGAACCGCCCACTGATTGAAGATTTTCTACAATAGCGGCATGTTCCGTCCTATCCAAGACAAAAAGACAAGGAAACAGACTCTTCGAGTTTGACAGCCCATTCATCATGCCAAAAAAGAATATGATGTCCATCATGGACTCTGTACCTTATCCACTGATCAAAATCATCCTTACCAAACAGAATAGACTTCCATACCTCTGGACTGGAACAGACCACTGATCAGTACCCAACTTATACTTATCAATAAGAATTTGTTTCCATAAACCTCGAGTCGAATCACCCACCCTCCATAACCACTTCCCAAGTAAGGCTTTATTCGTATTTTCAATGGAACGAATCCCCAATCTGCCTTGAGAAAGAGGTCAGCCTGTCACTCAATTATTCTTCACAGAAGTTCTCCATCTGGAAGTCCCCAATGGAGGAAAAACGATCTTCGGAGATGGAGGAAGAAAATGAGAAGTGTGCAAATCTAGAGACAAGTTCTAAAAGATGATTCAGAAGTCCATCTGGGGAGACCTTCTCTTCCACGCAGGAATCTGAAGCTTGGAGCAAACTCATTCTCCTTGTTTGTATCCAACATATCAGAGGATATGTCAAAAACAGAGCTGGAAGCAATGTTCTGCAGGGGAGGGAACATCCTAGATTCTTTCATACCCATTGATAAGAACAGCAGAAAAAAGAGGGGTTTTCCTTCGAGCCAACACGCTCCCAGTAGGGAGAAGGTTTCTTCTCACCATACATGCAGGGGAACTCCTCTAAATCTGATCCAAACCTCAAAAGGGGGGCTACCCAGAACTTCCATCCATCTTTCCAGGACCTTGAATGGAGAGTTGTCTGAGCGAACAGCCAGCTTAAGGACCTCTGAGACTTCATCTTCCGACTGCATTTCCATCCAAACCATCGAGGGTCCAAGAGGCCTGATATCTTTGGGCATTTTACCCCCGACCCCAGAACACCAAGAGGCGATCTGAGATACTCCTCCTGCCCCTTCTTCTAAGAAACCCACCAAACTGAAAATGAGATTTTCTTTACCTTCCTTGATGACATTGGAGGATGACATTGGAGGCTATCCTAACCCCTAATAGGTCTCCATGTCTCACGATCCATCCTACCTTTTTTGATGGTGTATCCTCCATCATGAGCCCCTTTAATCCAGCGTTCCAAGCCTGCCTAGCTGACCAAGGATTTGCCTGCCTAGCTGAGCACGGATTTACCTGCCCAGCTGACCATGGATTTGCCTGCCCATCATTCTTCCTATGAAGGTTTTCATTCTCTTGAGCTGGATTAGGGACTTGTTTATATTTAGATAGCTGAACCTGTATTTTCCTTCCTCCCCATGATATGCCCCTCGCCAACTCCACAGCTTTCTCTGCTTCTTGGATGGAACCGAATCTGACGAAAGCAAACCCCTTTTTTTTCCGCTGTTCTTATCAATGGGTATGAAAGAATCCAGGATCTTCCCTCCCCTGCAGAACATTCTTCTCCCTACTAGGAGTGTGTTGGTTCAACAGTTGAGGTGGACCCTCTGACGTCTAACAAGGAGATGCTGATCAATGGAAGGGTGAAAGTGTCCAGAGATGCAAATCAGAAACTCTCCCAAAGGATCTATCTTTGGTTAGATGACCTCTGTGTGCCCATAGATGTGGAGATGGAAGAAATGTTAAAGGAGAAGCATGATAAAGGAAAGGTAGAGGACTTCCAGTCTGAAGACAAAAGTTGCAGCTTCTCTTCCTGCTCAGAGACTAGGGAGGAAGATGATGATGTCACATCAGAGTTTTTAAATTCAAACTTCCCCCTACTGGAGCAAAATTCCAATTTTGGCGCACTGGATTTGGACCTGATCCCATGGGACCGAGTCACGGTTGTGGATAACGGGCCAGAAGTGAGATTGGGTCCTCATATGGACCACGGATTAGAAGATGGTGTTGGGCCCATGCCATTAGTTGAATACAAAAAGGCTGGGCCCATCGGGTTAAGTCAGAGTATTAATACCTACCTCTTTCGAAAGGGGAAAGTTATACAACACCGATTCACCAGATGCTAGGGGAGAGGACTGCAGAGCTGATCTCTCTACAAGGGTAGGTCGGAGCCAATCTCATTCAAATGGACGACCTATGATTTCGATGCAGGAAACCCCAAAAATCGATGAACATGAGGGATCGGGTAGGCGTAAGAAGGATGGAAAGATGCACTACTCCACTGCGACGAAGCATGTCGATGAAGATCAAGTTGAGAGGGCTTCAATGATCTTCGATGTAAACGATGTCTCCCCACTGGCCTGTCTACCTTCAACAGAGGTCGACGACCTTCATGCCACACATCTAGGGACCCAAGAGCTTCATCAGAACCTGAAGGAGGGCTGGATTTCAGTGGTGAAAAATCATGGGAAGCGCAACGATCGCATCTCCAAAAGTGACTATGTCAGTTCGGTCATCGTCGAGTCCACCAGTTACAGTGAAGCAAGTAGCTATGACTGTGAACGAAATCAAGAAAAGGAGCGGCAGAATCCCTCCTATCTGATGAGTCTAATTCAAGTGAATCGTTGAATTCTAAGATAATGCTTTGTGGGAAAGCTGTGGGTATAACAGTGGGAAACAATTAGATGGAATGGGCAAGAATGATTGAATTTGCTCAGGGGCGCGACAGGATTAATATTTAATACCAAGGAAGAGAGGTCTAAGAAAAGGGTTGTTAAAGAACTACAGAGTCTGAGGAGTTCGATAAATTATGAGAAGGGCACAGGCAGGTCAGCAGTTGGAAAGGGAATATCCAGAGTTCAAAGGTGCAATGTAAAGGTCGCCGATGAAGATATTATCATGGAATGTGAGAGGCAGCTCAGAGCGAAGAGCAGTAGTCAAGCAGGCAACTCACAACCAAAAAGCTGCTGTGGTGATAATTCAGGAGTCTAAAATCAATTCAGGGGAGGAGAAAATAGTGAAGGACATTTGGGGGAGTAAACACATAAATTGGGCTACCTTGAAGGCGGCAGGTGCCTCAGGAGGCATTTTTCTGTTATGGGATACCCGCTAAAGACCAATGGGTGGGAGTCTTCTTTGTCTCCGTTGTCTTTGAAGACCTGGAAAATAATAAAGAATGTATAATATCTGCTGTTTATGGTCCAAATGCTAATCAAAGAAGAACTGATTTTTGGAGAAAGTTAGACACAGTTAGAGCCAAATGGAATGGTCCATGGTGCATTGGGGGAGATTTCAATATTATCAGATCGCCAGAAGAAAAATTGGGTGGATGCCAGATATCACCTGAGACGACTGTTTTTTCATATTGGATTAACAGCCAGAGTCTGTTAGATTTGCAGCTAAACAGGGTTTCTTTCACGTGGTCTAACCACCAGGTGCCGCCCATTAAGTCTCAGTTGGATACATTTCTGATTTCAGGGGAATGGGCCAACCTATATCCTCATTCAATTCGGGTGGCGCTCTCGAAACCTACCTCTGACCACTGCCCCATTGTTTGAGACTCGAGGCTGAAGTACTAGGGCCCAAGGCCTTTTCATTTTGAGTTGATGTGGCTCGAAGAAAAGGGGTTTTCTGATCTCATTCGCTTGTGGTGGTCTGATTTTCAGATTCAAGGTTGGGCAGGGTTCAGGTTAGCATCAAAGCTTCAGAAGCTTAAACGCAATATCAAAGGCTGGGTAAAGACCAATGTCAAGACAGTTGAAGCTGTTATGGCTGATTTATTGCATGGTATTAAGGAGATTGACTATAAGGAAGAAATTGGAACTCTATCAGAGTTTGGTCTTAATCTTCGTCATAAGCTTAAGGATAAATTCCAGTGTAAAGCAAGGGAAGATGAAATTAAATGGAGGCAGAGATCCAGAGCTTTGTGGCTGAAGGAGGGAGATATGAATATAAGATTCTTTCACAGTTTTGCCTCCCACATGAACCGGACGAATAGAATCTCCACACTTCTGGATGGTAACAGAAGACCAGAGAGCAAAGAGGAAATCTCAGGCCATGTGGTGACTTTTATACAGACCTTTTCACTAAAGAGGATTGGGATCACCCCTCCCTTGATAATTTGGAGTTCATATCGTGAGACGCAACGCAACCGACTCAGACTGGCTTGAAAAAGGCTTTTGATTAAGAGGAGGTGAAGGCAGCTGTATTCAATATGGAGGGAGATAAAGCGCCTGGACCAGACAGATTCCCTTTAGCTTTCGCCCAGTGCTTTTGGGAGGACATAAAGGTGGATGTTTTGGAGTGCACAACAGTTCCATGCGAGAGGTAAACTTTCTAAGCACATTGGGGCTTCTTTCATAGTTTTAATATCTAAGAATGTTGGTGCTGAAAGCATTAAAGATTTTAGACCCATAAGCCTCATCGGCTCCATCAACAAAGTGTTGGCCAAGGTATTAGCTAGTAGAATGAAAAAAGTTCTCCCCAAGATAATTTATATGGCTCAAGGTGCTTTTGTGCAGAGGCAAATCCTTGACGGGGTCCTAATTGCAAATGAATGCACTCTAGAAAGAAAGAGGAGACCCGGCCTCATTTGTAAACTATATTTGGAGAAGGCGTATGATAGGGTGGATTGGGATTTTCTCCCATACTTAATGAGACGGATGGGTTTTGGAGTACAATAGGGGCGCATATATTGGAATGTTTGAACTCAGCTACCTTTTCAATCCTTATCAATGGCTCTCCAACAGGTTTCTTTTCTGCATCAAGAGGTCTCCGCCAAGGGGATCCCCTTTCCCCCTTTTTATTTTTCATCATTGAAGAAGAAGCCCTTGGTCGCATGTTGCATACGGGAGTTAATGCAAAGCTTTTTGAAGGCTTTCGGCCAGCTAATACCAATTTGGAGATTTCTCACCTCCAGTTTGCAAGCGACATGCTTCTTTTCTTCAATGTTGTTGAAGACCAACTTTGTAATGTCAAGGCTATTCTTTTCTGTTTTGAAGCTATTTCATGTCTTTGGGTGAATTTTTTCAAAAGTGGGTTGATTGGTATCAAGGTGAATGAAGACCAACTAAATAGGCTGGCCAACATCTTTGGGTGCAAGTTTGCAACGCTCCCATCCACTTATTTGGGCATCCCTCTTTGTGGTGGGACATCCACTAATTCCATATGGCCTCCGGTGCTAGAGAGGATGGAGAAGAAGCTCTCCCTATGGAAAGCAAAATACTTGTCGCCAGGTGGGAGAGTTACTTTAATTAAAGCTACGTTGACCAACCTGCCAATTTAGTTCATGTCCCTTTTTAAATGCCCGGTGGAAGTAATGAACCACATTGAGAAAATGCAATGCGACTTTTTATGGCATGGAAAGGAGAAGAAAAAATTCCTCTTTAGTAAGTGGTCTCAAGTGTGTAAGCCAAAAAAGGAAGGAGGTTTGGGGATCAGAGCTCTAAAGAAGTTAAATTTAGCTCTTCTCGGTAAATGGCTATGGAGGATAGGAGATGAATCTAAGGGGTTGTGGAAGGAGGTCATTTCCTCTAAATATGACATCTCTAGGAATAGTTGGTTTGCTCGAGATCCTTCTACTCGTTCTTCTGGCTTGTGGAAAGGCATTCTTGCAGCAAAGGATGTGTTTATGAAGCAGGTAAGGTTACGAGTGGGCAGGGGTGACAATTTGTTTTTAGACTGATCTATGGATTGGGGAGAACACACTGGCCTATACCTTTCCAGAGTTATTCAGTTGTGCTATAACCATGAAGCTAAAGTTATTGAATACATGGAGAGAAAAGGTGATCAAATCATCTGGTGGCCTACGTTCAGAAGAAATTTAGAAGAGGTGTAAGAGTCCCAATTCCGCTCGATGCTGACAGTCCCTGGGAGTGTCTTCATCCCTAAGGAGGGCAAAGATTGAAGAATCTGGCTGGCTTCCTCCGATGGCCTTTTTTTAGTGTCTTTTTTCTTCCCTTCAATGTCTGAAGTGGTGGCAGAGAGCCATTCTTTCTAGGACAGCTTATGGAGCATTAAAGCACTGCCTAGAATAATAGCATTTGGATGGACTGCGTTGCTTGGTGGGATACTAACAATGGACAACTTACGCCAACGTAAAGTGATTGTAATTAATGCATGTCCGATGAGCCTTGCAAGTGAGGAATCTATAGACCATTTGCTTCTTAATTGTTCCATTGCTCAGTGTATTTGGAGATCGATATTGTCTTGGTTCCATTTTTGTGGCCCTCTTCCGAATTCTATCCATTCTATGTTTGACTTCTGGGGATTAGGGGTAGGTTAAAAAAGAGGGAGGGTGATGTGGAAGCTTTCGTTCTTAGCAAAAATTTGGTCCTTATGGAAAGAAAGAAATTTGAGGTGCAGAAATTTGAGGTGCTTTGAAGGAAAATCCTCAGATGCTACCAAGATAGTGGATAATTGTCAAGCATCTTGTGGCTCTTTGGGTCTCCCCTCTGCCTTTATTTAAAAGAATCTCGATAAGCTCCATTATTCAAAACTTCCCCAGATGGCACCCGCCTCCACATGGAGCTTTGAAGCTAAATTTTCATGGAAGCGCTAGTGGTATGGCAGGTGTTGGTGGTGTTATCCGTAACGAAGATGAGATAATTATCCTGTCTTACTCCGGCTGAGCAGGTATTTGTTCAATCAACAAAGCGGAACTACTTGCCTTGAACATTGGTCTTCGAGAAGCTTCTCGCTTACAACCTCAACGACTACTTGTAGAAAGGGACTCTTCTTGTGTTATATAGTGTGCGACTCGGTCTTCTTCACCTCCGTGGTATCTGGCAGACATTCTAGAAGAGGTGCTTCAATTGTCGGGTGATTTGAACGTTTCGTTCAATCAAATTATGAGATCCGCAAATGCGGAGGCGGATAAACTCGCCAAAGAGGGAGTTCTTAAACCTTCTTTGCTCATTTCAACCCCTACTTAATTTCTTTCTGGTTTTTTCTTGTTGATCGTTGGTTTGGGCCTCGAATCTTTTTGTCTAGCTCTTCCCCGTGTTTTTGTAGGGGGTTTTTCAACATGGGATCAAGTTCTACCCATGGCTAAATTTGCTTATAACAATTCAATCAATCGCTCCACAGGCATCTCACCATTTGAAGCAGTCACTGGTGTTCGTCCACGCTTGCCTATTGACCTAGTCACCACACATCTTGAAGCGACCAAGTGTTGAAGCGGATAATTTCATCACACATGCAACAGATACATGATCAAGTTCGACGCCATATTGCCGCTAGAAATAGCAGTTACAAGGCTCATGCGGACAAATGTCCCCATTTCCTTGAGTTTTTTGAAAGACATAAGGTTATGGTATGTATTCATCCGGAACGAATACCACCAAGAGCTAATAAGAAGATACATTCACATAATGCGGGTCCATTCAAAGTGTTGAAGAAGCTTAGCTCCAATGCCTATACTTTGGAATTACCATCAGATCTTGGTATTAGTCTCTCATTCAATGTTGCAAATCTCACACTCTACCGTGGGCATGACAATAATGCAAACTCTGAAGAACAAGCCATTGCCTTACCAGCTGCTCCTCCACCGGCAGACAAAATCATTGATGTTCTCAATGATCAGATTGTTTCCACTCGTCAAGGAGGATTCCAAAAGTTCCTTGTCCGTTGGCAGAACCGCCAATCTCCGAAGCTATATGGATTGCTGCTACTGACTTACAGAGCCTGAATCCAAATCTTTAGGGATATTATCAAGCTATTAACTCGCCGGAGTTGAGTTTTTCCAAGACGGAAAGAGTTGATGCAGTACGGACCAGGCCCAAGAAAGAAACTAGTCCCACACATTGACCTAGTTGTCAACCCATGCTAGTGGGTTCAGCCCATACTCCCAATTGTGACTGAGAGCTACTATGGGAAACTAAATTTATCCCTATTGCTATTTAGAGACTATTTCTATTTTTTTTTTTTTCATTGTTTTGATTAGGATTAGAAAGTTTCCTATTTTATTAAGTCTTGTTTGCTAGGAGACAATCCTACTCGTCTATATATAGTTGAGTCCTCCTTCGTAGATACTTATGCTTATTATCAATCAATCAATGAATTCTTAGTTTCTTTTCAGTTATGGAGTATTTCATGATTTTGAGTGTGCCCTAGTGCTGAAATCCGCTCTTGGATTCGATCAATTTTTTCGGGTGTTTGATTTATTCATCAATCGCGAATTCAGGCTGCGCCTGATAGAAAGTGTTGTAATACACTATATACAAGAACAAAGGAGATATATAAAGTTGCACCAATTATTGGGGGATAAAATTTATGAGTCACACTACGAAATTATGGAAAAGAGTAATGGAGCAAAGGTGGAGATGATTTGGGCATGTCCAATGCAGGCCGGTAATGGCATCAGCAAAGGAAAAGTTTGGCTATGCAGGGTGGTGACCAACCAAGGAAAAAGGAAAGGCTGAAGAGGATGTGGATGGAGACACTACTTATCTGAGGATCTGGCTCAAGAAAGATCAAAATGGACAAACAGAATTCATGTAGCCAACCAACATAGTTGGGACAAGGCTTTGGTGGTGATGGTGGTGATGAGTAATGGAGCAAAAGCTTAGACAAAATCCAAGATATTTGAAAATCAATTTAATTCCATGCAGGGAAGTCAACTATGGAAGATATCTTCTCATTAAAACAATTAATAGAAAAATACCAAGAGAAGAGGAAAAATCTTCATATGGTCTTCATTGATCTAGTGAAAGCCTATGACAAAGTACCTAGAAATTTGATTTCTTGGATAAAAAGAGTGTCCAAAGAGGTTATTTTGACATCATTAAAAACATTTATGAGGAAGTAGTAACAAGTGTAAGAACTACTTGTGGAGAGACGAGTGAGTTCCCCATGACCATAGTTTTGTATCAAGGGTCAACTTTAAGCCGCTATCTTTCTGCGCGAATTATAGACGAGTTAATTGCTCATATTGAAGAGCAGGTACCTTTGCGTATGTTGTTTGCAAATGATAGTGTTAGTGGATGAATCGAGAGATGTGTGAATGCAAAACTTGAGAGATGACAAGAGGCTTCAGAATTTAAGTACTTTAAAAAAAGTACTACGAGGAAGGAATATATGATTGTAACTCCAATGGGGATTTGCAAAGAGATGTAACTCTTGTAAGAATTGAAGTTTCCGATAACTTGGATCTACAATTAATAAGGACGGAGAGATTGAGGAGAATGTTGAACATATCAGAGAAGATTATAGTCATTATATATCATCCCACGGTTACTGTGCCACAATGAAGTGTATGATACTTTAAGGTTGTAGGAGTACCATAACTGTTTTGCTTTTGGTTGAACCACAGTTGCCTAGTTCACAGTTTAACCAATTCACATTTGTAATGAAGTGTGTGATAAGGTTGTAGAAGTACCACAATTGTAATGATTTTGGTCGAATCATAGTTGCCTAGTTCACAGTTCGACCAATTCAGATTTCAATTAGCAGTTCGAAGTTTGACACTTACCTCAATTCAAAAGTTCTATTGGGCATGTGCATATGGTTCGGTATCTAATTCGATTGATTCATAATTCGGGTCCAACGAATTTGATATAATAGTTCGAAGAACTTAATGATAACTCCCATATTCAAAAGATCCAACCCACGTCCTTTTTTATGGTATCTCTCTCCCAACATTGCTGGCGTCGGTTCATATTAAATTTATAACTCCTAAAAGCACCTGCCCTTATATTAATAGTAGCTAAAATTCAGCAACAATAGTAGTGGAGTGGATCCCACTGCTATTGAAGCCAACATTTAGCTACAATTAATAACAAGGTAGGTGCTTTTATAAGTTTTAAATTTAATATGAATATACCATGAAAAAGGACGCGAGTTTAACCTTTTGAATATGGGAGTCATCACTAACTTCTTCGAATTATTGTACCAAACTTGTCGAACCCAAACTACGAATCAATCGAATCAAACATTGAACTATATGAATATACACAATCGAGCTTTCGAATTGAGCAAAGTGTTGAACTTTGAACTGTAAATTCAATTGCGAATTGGTCGAACTGCGAACTAGACAACTATGGGTGAAACTTCACCAAGAGATGCCCCAATTTGATGCAAGCCCAACCACAATCAACGGTGAAGATCAACACCTCCGACGGTGAGATCGAGCCTTCTGACTCAAGCCCTAAGGCCAATTTAGATGAGAACACCCAAAGAAGAACTCACAAGAATGGTATGCTATATTGATAATAAAATTTCAGAAGTGTTCTCGTGAGTTCTTCTTTGGGTGTTCACATCTAAATTGGCCTTAGGGCTTGAGTCAGAAGGCTCGATCTCACCGTCGGAGGTGTTGATCTTCACCGTTGATTGTGGTTGGGCTGCACCACAATTACTGATCTAACCTAGGTTGATGCCTGATTACTAAATCTGAGATTTATCCCTACAATTTTTGTTCTGCAAGTTTCTCCAGCACAAAATGCCCATCTCATAGTTTTCCTTGGCATGTTCAGCCCTCATCTCAAATTTCTCTTTCATTGATTTTGAAGGGTTTAGGCTAAGTCGATGCAAAACGGAATATCTGGAATACAAGTTTAGTTAAAGTAGGACAACTGGTAACATAGAAGTAAGTTTGGGCACACAAAAGACTGTAGAGAAAGAAAATTTTAGGTACCTTAGATCTATGGTGCAACAGGATGGAGGGATTGATACTGATGTAAGTCACAAGATTCAGGCCGGGTGGACCAAATGGAGGAGTGTTTCGGGGGTCTTGTGTGATTGAAAAGTCCTCCTCAAGGTTAAAGGAAAGTATTATAAGGTGGCGGTACGACCAGCGTTGTTATATGGATCAGAGTGTTGGGCAGTAAAGCATAATCATGTCAAGAAGATGGAAGTTGCGGAGATGAGAATGCTAAGATGGATGTGCGGGATCACAAGGAGAGATAGGATTAGGAATGAGGAGATTAGGGGCAAAGTAGAAATAGCACCGATTGGAGATAAAATGAGAAAATCGACTGAGATAGTTCGGCCATGTTAGAAGGCGTCCGGCGGAGGCACCTGTTAAAAGGTGTGGAAGCATGGAGATTGCCAGGAGTAGGAGAGGGAGAGGGAGACCCAAGAGAAGTTGGAAAGAAACTCTTAAACATGACCTTGCCTTCATGGATCTAACGGAGGACATGGCCCTAAACAGATTTGATTGGCATCATCAAATCCATATAGCCGACCCCACCTAGTGGGAAAATGCTTGGTTTGGTTTGGTTTGGTTTATTGATTTTAAAGGTTGTGCTTTTTCAAGATTACTGGTTTGTTGAGATTTTTCATCCGAGTTTCAGTACTGGGGTTAGGTTTTAACCTAGTTCATAGTGATTTTGGAGGGATCTTATTCGTGGAATTCAACTAGACCATATACATTTTTGTTAATGATCCTATTTCTTGCAAGGGTTTATATTTGCAATCAATTTGTGTATCACATCTGCTGCTGATTTTTTAGACATCCATACTCCGTATCGCTACTGTTTACATAGCGGCAACATTTTAGAAATCTGGCATTTTAACAAATAAAAATCAATGGTGACAATTATTTTGCGTGGGAATTTCAATTTCATGTATTTGTGAAAGGGAAGGAGTTCTGAGGAAATATTGATGGTACTCAACCCAAACCTACAAATTCTACCACTATTCTGAAAATCAAAATCGTATTATAAATTATTCTAAGGGATGAATCATGAATCGTATCGAAAATCATAGGATATTTTATTTTTCATAATAAGAGGTAGTTATTCATAATCCATCCATTTTCCATCCATAGCAACATAAATACAATGAAAAATAAGCCTATGTTACAATCATCATCGCCATATATTAATATATCATAAATGATATTGTAAATAGCTAAATATGTCTAGGATATCGATGTTACCATGAACAATAAACAGGTTGCAATGGTTCTTTTTTTTGTTCTCCTTATATCGAAACAATAGAAATAAAATCCAAATCATCAATCTTACATCTTAGGATGTCTCCTGAAGTTAAAAATTAAAAATTAAAAATTAAAAATAAAAAAAAATGTTCATGAAGAAAAAACCGAAAAAAAATTAAAAATGAATACAAAACAAAAGCCCCTACATACAATTGAGCGCTTTAGTTGAATGCTTGTTCCTTGTCATGGTTCAAAATATCGGCCGGTACCGGTACGTACCGGCCGATACGTACCGGTACCGGTCGGTACCGCACCGATATCTCAGCGAGATATCGGTCGCGGCGATACGGACAAAATATCGCCAAAATATCGCCATATATCGGCCGATATTTTCAAAATATCGGCCGTGGCGATAGCTCGACCCCCGCCGGGGGATACCCCCGGACCCCCTCTGCGAAGCGCATGTTTTAGATAAGTGGCAATCTAAATTCAAGAAGACAAAATGATCTACTTGACCATGATAGCTAGGACTCTTTTAATTGTCTCTTTTTTTTTGTGCTTAGATGTCAATTATTATCATAAACTACTAGATATGATATTAAACATATTTAATTATGTTTGGAATGATAAAGTAGTAAAGATTGTGTAATATGCTAATTCATGAACGAAAAGGCTTTATATTGAGTTAGATTCGATGTTACTCACTTATTTTTCCCTAGATCTAGTATTTTAAAGTGTAGATCTAAATTTTTTTATTTCCAAAATTTGGGGCTTTTCTTGAAATCAATTATATTTTTTCACATTAGTGTTCAAATGCATTGATAATGTGTTAGTTTAAAATAGATCTATACTTTTGGAACAAAAAAGTATGAGTTTTTGCCAAAAATTGTGGTTGCATTATGTCAGATTTATGATATTTCATCCTATTGATCATGAGCATCAATAATGGTTGCATTATATAAAATACTGGAGAATAAAGCGAACAGCGATACAGACAGGACTCATAACTTAAGGTGACCGAGATTTTGATTTATTGTTGTCACTAATGGAAAAAAATATTGTTTTCCAACATTTTCTAATATTCTGGATTTTTTGAATATTTTTGCGGATTTTTTTGGATTAAAAAAAAAATTCACACCGCGACGACCGCGACGGACCGATATCCGCGACGATATCCGCGACGTATCGGTTTTTCGGCCCGGCCGATACCGCGACCGATACCGAGATTTTAAACCATGTTCCTTGTTCATCTCTAAAGCCTTTCCAAATTCGCAAAAATTCATAAAAGGTTTCATTCAACAATAAATAACCTTACAAAAATAGAAATGTTAAAAAAAAAAAAAAAAAAAAACGAAACAAGCAAAAAAAAATATTTATATTAACCTCTTGGATATGGCTATTCTCACTAAGTCAAATCGCTTAACAAGTATCAAATCGTCAGATTCGCATATGAACCCTAAGTTTAGCATATGAGTCCTAAAATTCACAATTAAATAAGATTCGTTACATAGATATCAATTGTTTCCTTAGGATTCATACCCTTAAGAGTTTATACAAATCGTAGGATTCAGGATATGAATCCTAGGATTTTAACGACAATGGATTCTACTAAGGTTGCTCAATTGGAGGTTCATGATGGCACTATTGTCCTCAATGTTCGACCTTATCAAACAACCCATGCTATGTGGGATTACCAAAGAAGACGAGATGATTCCAACTTGAATTTGCAAAAGGGGAACACCATCAAGGTGATATGATAATTCAAGACTACTACTCAATGACTATTCAAACCAGCATTTCCACTGCTGCATCTCAATCCTGGCCCATTTTTCAAATGGAAGTGAAATTGCCTTTTTAAATGGGGTCTTCAGGAACTTGTGTCCACGTGTCTTCTTCCAGCAGTGCAAGGGACACAGACACGCAAGGATGATATTTTCGTCTCAGGCGGTCTCTCTATGGGCATAAACTAGCACCAAAAGCATGGTTTGGTAAGTTCTATGGTACACTGCTTCGAGTTGATTATAGAGTGGTGGTAATTCTTCATTGTTCCCCCAACCATAATCTATTGATATTACCGTTCTTCACGTCTATGTCAACAAATGTTATCACCACAAGCAACGACTCTTCGGGCATCAAAAGGTTGCATAGATTTATTTTATTTTTTTCATTCTTCCTTCCACATGAAGGACCTCAATCTTTTGATAATTCGGAAGTCCATACGTATGCAACAAGGACATTTTTTATTAGCATAAGTGACAAAGTTGCTAGCCACTAGCCAGTAATCACAAAACCTATTGGTGATAGGAAACTGTACAAACAACTACTTAACACCCCCCTCGGGCGGAACACCGCCCAGATTCGAAGCACATGCCCGCACAAGAATACAACGCGAAGTGGGTCGTTCTTGCCCTGCGCACTTGCGTCCACACAAACACAACGCGGCATGAGGCATTTTTGCCCTGCGTGGTTTCGAACTCGAGACCTCTAACTCTGATACCATGACAAAGTTGCTAGCCAGTAATCCCAAAACCAATTGGTGATAGGAAACTGCACAAACAACTACATAATAATAAGTACACAAAGGACCTCCTTGCATTGGCCACTTGCAGAACTTTAAGCCCATGGATACATCATTAGAGGTTAGTCTTATGTACCAAAAGGGCGATGGAGATCCTCTCCCTAATCCAACTCTTTATCGAAAGCTTGTAGGCAAGTTGCTCAATCTAATGATTGCTCAACCAAACATCTCCCATGTCGTTCACATGGTCAGTCAATTTATGACTAATCCTCGCAATCTCCAGATGGTAGTGGTTCAGTGGATCATTTACTACCCGCGAACTCTGGATAGGTATAAGGCGCGTCTTGTCGCTCTAGGTAATCGACAGGAATATGGTATTGATTATGAGAAAACTTTTGCTCCTGTAGCAAATATGACAACTGTTAGGACTATTCTTGCCATTGCAGCATCCCAATCCTTGCCTCTATACCAGATGGATGTCAAGAATGCATTTCTTCATGGTGATCTCAAAGAAAATGTCTATATGCGCCTTCCTCAGGAGGTTTCATCTATCATCACAGGTGCCGTTGCCAGACTACGGCATTCTCTTTATGGCCTCAAACAAGCCCCTCGGGCATGGTTTGAAAAGTTCCAACATGCTCTTAGCCACTTGGAGTTCCATCCTAGTCCATATGATCCATCCATGTTTCTTCATCATGATTCCGCAGGGATTACTATTCTTCTTGTTTATGTGGATGACATCATCATTAATGGTACCGATGCAGCTATGATTCAACAACTTCAAGCCTCTCTTCATGAATCTTTCCACATGAAAGATCTTGGCCCTCTAAACTATTTTTTAGGTCTTGAAGTTCATCAATCTGATAAAGGCATAGTACTCCATCAACATAAATATGCTCTTGAATTAATTGAAATGCCTGGACTTCAAGGTTCTACTCCAGTCGATACTCTAGTCAAAATCAATGTTAAACTTCAACAAGACAGTGGGGATCATCTCTCTGATCCTACCCTCTATCGTCGCCTCGTTGGCAGCTTGGTCTACTTGACGATAACTTGTCCTGATATTTCTTATGCAGTCAATTTAGTCAGTCAATTCATGACTGATCCTAGACATCTTCATTTGGCTGCAGTCCGACGTATTATTAAATATCTAATTCGGACACCCACCTGTGGATTATTTTATCCAGCCAACAACTCCCTTACACTCAAAGCATACTCAGATGCTGATTGGGCTGGTTGTCTGAACACTCGTCACTCTACCACAGGATGGTGCATGTATCTGGGTGATAGCTTGATTTCATGGAAATGTAAGAAACAAGATAAAGTCTCAAAATCTTCCAACCGAAGCTGAGTATCGTGCCATGTCTGCTGCTTGTTGAGAAATTCTTTGGCTTCGCGGGCTGCTTTTGGATCTCGGATTTCCTGCAGATAGTGCCACACCACTCTATGCAAACAATACCAATGCAATTCGAATTATTGCCAATCCAGTTTTCCACGAACACAATAAACACATAAAGATTGATTGCCATTTTATACGCGACAAATACAAGCGTGATGTCATTAGCCTTCCTCACATCTCTTCTGATCTTCAAAATGTCGATATCCTCACAAAGGGGCTTTCGCGACCTCGCCATCAGTTCTTGGTTAGCAAATTGTTGCTTGTGGATTCCCTAGCATCAATTTGAGGTGTCAAATACAAGATGGCTAAGCCCATCAGGCCCACTTGTAAGGGTCGACTCAAGTTCAGGTCCAAAATGGTGATATCCAATCATGTTGGATTTGGTCAAACAATTGTACATTTTTCTTCCTTCTTTAAATATTCTTTCATTAGTATTAGATTGTAATTAGATTGATTAGCTTATTTGTAACCTTTGATAATGCAACTGTACTCAATATAATGGGAGAGAATTGACACGATTATGGATGGACAGTGATATTTGTGGAATTCTTGAATCCCTCTAATGGACGATCCTCCCTCCCTTTTATTATCTCATTTAGCCTTAATTAAGGCAATTCAAATCTTGATACAATCTATTTGTTATGGAATGAAAGCTGTTACAATGATTTGAGTATATCCTAAACCTATCCCATATGATGGGTTATTTTGTTACAATGAATGGGCCTAGGCCTGGTGGGCTTTGTATCACTTGTGTTAACAAGAATCTCCAAAGGAGACACACAATTTTACAATCCAAAAAGTCTCTTGACTGCATACTACGAATGTTAGGAGTACCATAACTTTATTGTTTTTCTTTGATTGTAACGTCCTCGAAGACGAGGAACAAGGGTTGCAACGCCATCCCCAAAGATGAGGGGCGCGATTGACACATTAAACTTAAAAGCATATGTGTACACCGGCATCCTCTCCCAATGGAGTGCAACACATTTCAACCCACTTCCTCTTGTTTCCATATGCTATGATGATTTTGTTAGAACATAGGATAAGAGTTGGAATAAGAAATGAGAGCATTCAGAGGTAGCATCAATGCGTGATAAACTAAGAGAGACTCATTCGCGATAGTTTAGACATGTTCAATGCAGGTCAACAATGACCTAGTGAAGAAAAGTTTTTTCTATATAGGGTGATTGTCCCTCAAAGAAAAAGGGTAGGCCGAAAAAGACATGAATGGAAGTAGTCAAGAATAAAGATAGATAAACCTATCTGAGAATTTGGCCCTGGATAAACTCGAATAGCTAAATAGAATACATGTAGCTTAACACAACTTGGTTGGGAATAAGGGTTTGATGAGCAAAGTTGAAAATAGCAGTAGCTACACCCAACGCCATGTAGCGGCATAGTGGTGCGATTTGAAAAAATCGTCAAAAAATCTAAAAAAATATATAGAAAATCTATAATATTGGAAAATGAGCGAAAATGTGGTTTTTTTTTTTTTTTCGAAAGTAACTAAGATCAAGGGGCATAGCGGTCCCCTCATTGTACGAGATCCTGTCTCACTGTATAAATAGAAAATAATAGTAATGATCATTTTTTTCAAATGTATTCATATTGCTTAGTTATGCTAACTTAGAAACTAATGAAAGGCTCATAAAAAATAAAAATAAAAACTATGTCGTTAAGTCAAGACTCAAGACTTACGAGTACCTAGAGAAAAGAATACATCTCTGCCGAAGGTGGTGTCTAATAGGATGTACCTAGAGAAGAACTCTCTATATCAACTGTAATTCGGCAAGATCATGTGCTTTTTGGTGTTTCTTTTAAACATAAAAGGGTAGAAGAGTCATGTAGAAATGTTATTTGGAGAGAAAAAGAAATGAAATAAGTCTTATTATGTATTTTAAAAAATTGTGAAAAGTAGGAATCTATTTCACTCCATTGCGGCCGCTACTTAGATCCATGTTGATGAGTGTCAGTTGTTATCTATGGAGCATTGGAATTCTTTCTTTGATTGCTAGAATTCCAAAAGCCCAACCTTTTGAAGCGTTACTTTTAGCCTTTCAAATTCTCCAAATTCCAGCATTTTGAATGAAAGGATGTACTGAGGGACTTATGAAACCCACTAGGGGAGAGCATTTGGATAATTCAGTCAAAACGAATTCTTTGAATTCTAGAAAACAAAGTCCTTAAGGTTAATTTCATAATGACTTTGAGGGATTAGCCAAATACTATATGTACTTGGATTAGTAATTCCTAGACTCTAGGAAACCAGAAGAATGTAATTCAACCAATCAAAGGAAATATCCAAATATTTCATTTTTAAGAGGGGAGTTATTCCTTTCAAATTGGTGTGCCTCCATAGGACTTGGTGTGCCCCAGGTGCCAAGCTTTCGGGCATATATCCCTTAATTTGAAGATCAAAGTGCAATTTTGAGGTCCAATAATAAAGCCAAACCAAACATGAAACCTTTTTTTTCTGCTAAAGAAAAGGTCAATGTGAACCCAAAAATGCTGGGTCGAATCGAGGTTGAATTGGAGTAGGTTAAGAAAGAGTGACCACGCCAGTGAGCCTAGACCTACTAGATGAACCTCCTGGATTGTCATGAAGGGGCCTTCCACGAGTTTCTTCATAAAGTGAGGTCATTTATTGAAACAACCAATCAAAGGGAACATCCAAAGATTTCACTTGTAAAAGAGGAGTTCTCCCTTTGGAAGTGGTGGGATTCCATACAACTCGGTGTGCCTCTAAAGTCTCTAGGTACCAAGTTCCTAGGCAAATATCCCCTGATTTGAAGATCAAAGTGCAACTTCGAGATACAATACTGCACCAAAACCAAACCTCAAAGTTTCTCTTTTTTTCTTTTAAAAGGACACAACCCAAACCCTAAGTTACTGGTTCGAGATCGTGATGGGTCAATGTAGGTTAAGAATTGTCGCCACCAAAGTCCTAGACCTTTTTTTTTTAATGGTACCAAAGTCCTAGACCTACCTGATGAATAACCTGGATTATTACGACATGGAAGGCGTTGCATTCCATGAATTTCTTCACAAAGTTAGGACAATTCTTGAACATTGAAAGCAAATAAGAAGCCTTGAATTACAAATCAAAATGAAATGAAGCATAAATTTAAGAATACACACTACAACAAATTATTAATGATCATAATTCATATGCTACAACATAACACAAGATACATAGTTATCTACAAGTTCATTGTTATCCAAGATAGATGGTGGAATGACACACAAAGAAGCCCTAAACCAGAGAAAGTAGAATGGTAGAATCATAAAGCTAATAACCATATATGGATGGAATAAGGTACTAATGATGATGATGATCATTGTTATCATCTTGGAAATCTTATACTCATTACATCATGAAAAATGGAATAATACGAAGTTTCCCATATGCATGTATAAGTCAGAAATAAGGGTCATAACAAAACTCAATATTAAAAGCACTCCACGTTAGAGAGTAATACTTCTTTTTAGAATCAGCTGTGAGACGTATTGAAATGAAGATAAAATACAAATGTGTTGAAAGAAAAGAAGATAAGGGGTCCAACGGTTTTGGGCTCCTCTCCACCCCCAAAATAAAAACACTTTTAGGGTAGAATTCCTTACAAGCAATTCACTCAT
Source organism: Litsea cubeba (assembly GCA_012931725.1). Taxonomy (NCBI): domain Eukaryota; kingdom Viridiplantae; phylum Streptophyta; class Magnoliopsida; order Laurales; family Lauraceae; genus Litsea; species Litsea cubeba. The sequence goes on along the minus strand of CM022954.1, from coordinate 30,296,913 downwards.
TGCGACTTCCGGCTCAACAAGTGCATTAGCCTCCTTCAACTCTCTCAAAATATGTGAGAGCATCTGATGCAGCAGCAATACCACGTTATTGAATAAGACTAGTGGTCCACATGTGGGACCCAAGGAAGTTTAGGAATTCTCTATTAAATTGTTATTAGTTTCTGATTTTATTTAGTAAGTTGTATTTAGGATCTATTTCTAATTTCGATAGGATTATTATTTGGTTTCCTAGTTTGGTTTAGATTGTCTTCTTAGCCCTTAAGTTTCTTTTCTTATAAATATGACATTGTAGAGATTGGTAATCTCAGAGAGAATTGAGTTAATAGAAGAATTATCGTTGAAGACTGTTTCTTCCTCGTGTGATTGTTCCCTGGGAACCCTAATTGTGCCCTAGCACTTGCATCCTAACCCTAGGACTGCATCAATTGGTATCAGAGCCTAACGATCCCCATCGTTGGCGTGTTACCCATATCCCCCACTCAGAAAACCCAGACCCCTCCTTCTTCCTCCAACTCCCGTAACCCATACTACTCCCTGTCGAACCCACCTACTACCCAGATCCATCGTACCCCTTCCGCAGGTCCCCTGTGACCATTCACCCACCACCGAAAACCAAATCCACCCATTCGACATACCTCTGCCGAAACCAAATCCACCCAGCAGATACCCCAGACCACCGAAATTCAAAACCCTAAACCTATCTTACCAAACCATTCCCACGTCTTCACACAACCGTCGTCACCATCATCCTTCATAACCCGAACCCCAGACCACCGAAATCAAAACTCTAGACCTACCAGAAGCCACCGAATTTTTTTCTTCCCCAACACCTTCAAACCCCAAATTGCTGAACCCTATCCTAGCCCTACCAGAAGCCACCGAACAATCCAACCCCTCACCTACAGCAGAACCCCTCTCCCGAATCCCAGCCACATCGCCACCGCAGAACCATCCCATCGTTGTCGAACTTCCAATCCAAAACCCCAACCCGTGAATAACAAACAAAAAAAAAAAAAAAAAAAAAAAAAGAAGAAGAAACAGCAGCAGAGAGAGAGCAGAAGGAGGTGCACAAAGAAGAAAACATACCTGGCACCAATCGAACTTCATCTGCAACGATCGTCGCACCATCAGCAGCATCGCCAAACACCTTCTCCATCGGCAGTGCTTGTCGTCGTCGTCGTGAGCTTTGGCCAGTCTCTTCCGACGTCTCCAGAGCATCCGGCCTTTTGCCCTCTCGCTTTCCAGGGACGAAAAGGGGCAGCCAAACCTTTTCTTCTTTTTGGTTGCATCGAAACCGAGGACAGTCTCCATCTGGGCCTCCAGTTGGGCCGAGTTCAAGTTCAGTTTGAGTCTGACTCTTGAAACCTGCCCCACAAGCTTAAGCCCGATTACAATCATCCTGCATCAGACTACTTTGATCAACGGCAGATTTGACCCGCTCACACGGGTAAGTTTCCTTTGCGATATCTGAATCATCCACCATCAGATTTTCGATCCGTTTTCGCCAGCGTGATCGTGGAGAGCAGATCTACACATCAGGTCAGTCAGCAATTTTCAATTTGCATTAAACAAAAATGCCTCCAAAGAAGCAAGTTGACGCGGAGTCTTCCTCTCACAATGATGATGATTTGAGGGGAACCGTTGCGCAATTATCGGTAACTGTTAATCAATTATCTGCCACAATGGTTCAAATGCAAGTTCAAATGCAAGCGACTCTGGAGAGGATTGAAACCCGGTTAACCAATTTGGAAACTAATCGGCGTGATGATAATCATCGCGATGATGGAGGACCTCATCGAAATCAACGAGACCCACATATAGTCAACGTTGATCGTGATTTGGGTATTAAACTTGTGATTCCCGAATATGATGGGAAATTGAACCCAGATGAATTCTTGGATTGGTTAGTGTGCGTTGAAAATATTTTTGCACATAAACCAATGACGGATGGTCATAAGATTACACTGGTAGCAACTCGATTTCGCAATTATGCTGCGATATGGTGGGCCGAGTTGCAAAAGAAGAGAAGATACCAGCAAATTGACCCTGTTGACACGTGGGCCGAGATGAAAAATTTGTTAAAGCAAAAATTTTTGCCTGTCAATTACTCCAGAGATCTGCGTTCACGTTTTCAATACTTGAAACAAGGATCTAAGACAGTTGTTGAGTATTCTGAGGAATTTATGACCATGCAAGCTCGTTGTGGTTTGACTGAAGATGAGGATGTATTAGTTGACAGATTCTTTAATGGGTTGACACTTGACATACAAGATATCCTCACATTTCAGCATTTTGAGAATGTTGATGAGATCGTTCAGCATGCTATCAAAGCCGAAGGAATTGCACATCATCAAGCCAGAAAACTTAATGCCTCTAAATGGGTTATGCAGAAGAATTCTTCACTTGCCGGTTCTAAACTGAGTGATTCATCGGCAAAAGAATTCACCAAGCCCGAAGGTCAAAATAGGATCACATGCTTTAATTGTCACCAACAAGGGCATCGTGCAAGGGAATGTCCCAAACGTATCCACTTGATTGACAATGAAAGTGACGAGAAGGATGTCCCAGATGATCCTAAAGAAACAGAGGTTGCAGCTGAGACAGAAGAATTAGAGATTTACACTGCAGTTGACGGTGAATCTCTCATGGTCATTACCGATGCTCCATCAACTACTGCGACAAAGTAGTTGCGAGAAAATATTTTCCGCTCCAAAGGAACAGTCAATGGTCAGGAATGCACGGTAGTCATTGATGGAGGCAGTTGTCAGAATCTTATATCCCACGCTTTTGTGGATCGCTTACAGCTGAAAGTTCGGAAGCATCATCGTCCTTATTTTGCTAGATGGTTAATGACAGGTGATGAAGTGCAAGTCCGCTATGCATGTCCCGTTACCTTTTCCATTGGTGCAGCTTATACAGATACAGTTTGGTGTAATGTGGTACCCATGGATAGTTGTGATATCTTATTGGGTCGTCCGTGGATGTATGATAAGAATGGAACTAATAGCATGCGCGACAACACATATACATTCATGCATGGTCCCACGCAAGTCACTCTCCGTCCTATGAAGCCGACCCCACCGAAGCAAGGGTCAAGTTCTCGTCTCACCAAGGATGCACTTCACGTGCACACTATCTACAGAAGTAACATCAAGAAGAAGAGCCGAGTTCGAGGACGAACTCTTTCTCCAACCTGGGGAGAATGATGCAGCAGCAATACCACGTTATTGAATAAGACTAGTGGTCCACATGTGGGACCCAAGGAAGTTTAGGAATTCTCTATTAAATTGTTATTAGTTTCTGATTTTATTTAGTAAGTTGTATTTAGGATCTATTTCTAATTTCGATAGGATTATTATTTGGTTTCCTAGTTTGGTTTAGATTGTCTTCTTAGCCCTTAAGTTTCTTTTCTTATAAATATGACATTGTAGAGATTGGTAATCTCAGAGAGAATTGAGTTAATAGAAGAATTATCGTTGAAGACTGTTTCTTCCTCGTGTGATTGTTCCCTGGGAACCCTAATTGTGCCCTAGCACTTGCATCCTAACCCTAGGACTGCATCAGCATCACAATCCTCAGAAGACACCAACACCATAATACCAATCATATCTGAGAGGCTAAATGCTCATACTAATGCATTAATTATATTGGCCTCCGCCAACAATGAAACCCAGATATCTTTTTTGTAAACACTTACAATCCGTCCTTAATGGCCAAGATCTCCACTTTTCCAGCATCACCAACCCCATTGGTATAGAAAATTGCAGAACAGTCTCCCATGTTTTCTTTCTAATGTACCTCCATATCCCAACAGCTCCATGTTTCTGTCTCCATTTCCATTAGTGTTAGTTTCCACCAAAGGATCCTGATTGCTACCTACTAAACCTCACTCGCACCTACTTTTTTTTTTTTTTTGAATGGACCTCACTCGCACCTACACTACATGTACATACCCTATGATCACTTATCTCTCATTTCCACTATGAATTCGTATGGTTGATGCCAAAAGGTCATACAAAAAGTCTCAGTGAAACAGTAAGGGTGTTAATGTTTGCCGTCAGTGAAACAAAGTAGCATTCTCCACGTGATTCGGCCTCTTCCTAGAAAAGGGTCCCAGCACCGTGCGTCATTAAGGGACCAAAAGGAGGGAAGGAAAGGATAGAAGATACACCAAATGGAACTACAGTCTCACAATGGACAACAAGATGATGAATCAAATGCATCATCAACCAACACATGAAGCAAACTTTGGCAAAAGATAGTTATAATCTTCTAGATGATTTGAAGTAACAATTTTATTCGCCTATCTGTCCACCAAGTACCTTCTCCAATGAGGGTAGCTTCAACAAGGCACAACTACTATTGACATTCAACAGGCTCTTGTCTATATAATTTGGGATCTACTTCCATTGATCATGACCACTCATTGGAAACAGCAAGCTTAGCACAACCATATGCTCCTCCAAATATTTGCAGTTGCCATCATCATCTACAAAGCTTTATCAAAACATCACCATCACAGCCATACATTCCCCATTATCATTGCAAACATACACTCCTCTCAAGATTCTATTTCAACACCCATTTAAGTCCCTTCCCCTTATCTACATCTGTGTCGTTTCCCGAATTTGGGTATATCATAAGTAGAAGATCTAGCTGGCAAAAACCAAACCAGCTCTTAGAAATATTCAATTATTAGCATAGGCATTATAATGTTAGTCTGTCCCTTAAGTTTCACCATCGCTCATTCATTTAGTAGCTAATATAGTTTGTACAGTACTAAATGTCCCCTATATCCATGTAGAAAGGAACCAAAGCACCCTCTATTTGTCGAGTATTCTTTTAGTTAAAAATCTTGTTGATCAATTTGGTTGACGAACAAATCCAATTTCAACAACAACAAAAAAACAAGAATTTTGTAGGTATATCATCTGCTGCTCCAAATTCCCTATTTTTCTTCATCTTGACTAAGGTTTTATTTAAAACTATTCTAAAAATTTTGGTGGTGATTCCTAGATTCTCTAATTCATGATCTACTATATTTGCATATATACTATATCCTACCAGTCTTTAAAACGCATCTTCCATTTGTCCAAGCCTCATCTTTTTTTTTTATATTACGAAGACACTTAGATTTTCAATGCATCGTCCATTTGTTCCAAACCACATCTTTTCTTACCAAGAATCTTAGATGGTCCTCTTCGCCTTACGAAATCTAAGTCTCTAGTTCTACTTCCATCTTCTCCCAACACTTGATCTTACATATTTTCAGCTTCACCTTACAAAATATAGGCCTCCAGTTCCATCTTCATCTTCTCCTCACGCTTTATCTTACTTATAGCTTTTTATCTTTAACTTACAAAATCTAAATCTCTAGTTCTACTTTCAGCTTCTGCTCACACTTGATCTTTTTTCCTTTATCTTTTTTTTTTGTATGAGCTCACACTTGATCTTACTCTATAGTTCTCTCCTCGCACTTGATCTCAGTTGTAGCCATGGATTAAAATTCCAGTGGCGGTTTTCATGCCGGATGGGACTGGGACGAGTCCGTGCCACCCATGCCAGTCGGTGCCGGACAGTTATAGCTGCGACGGTCCTAAAAGGTGTCAAACACTTTAAAAATATGCAGAAAAAATAAAAATATGTAGAAAACAAATAAAATATGAAAGTTAAGCTATATAGGTAGTATTCTATCTCAAATATAGTGATGTTTCATGATCGCTAAGTAGCTGATGGTGTAACATATGACTCCTAGTTTTTATGATAGGAAACATAAATAGCTTTTGTTTCAGCTTAGCAAATTTTACTAACTCAAGTTAATTTAAAAGACCTTCCAAAAATAAAGATTTAATTTAATGGGCCCATTGGGATGAATAAACACTAGGAAGCATGTTGATTGAAAGGCTTGGATGTGGATTACAGATATTTAATATCAAGTCATTCAAATGATTCTAACCTTTGATATTTAGTACTCTTAGTTTAAGGGGAAAATTATCTTTTAAACTCAAGGGATAGGTCATTTGATTTTTTATTTTTAAGGATAAATTGGTCAAAAACAAAAACAAAATTTGAAGGGTCTCATTAATTTTTTGTCCAATTTGATAGTTAATGAAGGGATGTTTAAATAAAAACATGAAAAAGGGGCCTTTTCAGATTGTGTCAAGGTCCTATTTGTTAAAATTAAAAACCCTTTAAAGCAAAAAAACTTTACTTTCAGTCAAAGTGGAAACTCAAACTCACCACGTATGCTGCCGCAGGTCCCTGCCAAGGGAGCCAGGGCATTCCTATTGTATACAGATACAATATATAATACAAAAGCACATATTATGTTCAGGAATTTACTGGTCCCGATACACTACCCGACTCAAATGTGGGCCAGCACCGGGGACTGGGAGTTTAAACCATGCATGTAGCTCTCCCCTCCTTAATTCCCAATTGAACGTATCCCACCCCCCCCCCCCCCCCTCACTTTTTTTCTACTTCTCTCCCTTCCTCACCTCACCTCTCCTCTCCCTTAATTCACAAGCGTATGTCTGTCTGTCTATCTATCCCCATTCTTAATTCCCGATTGAATATATTCTCCCTCTCATTAATTCTCAATTGAGAATATTCCCAATTGAACATACTCCCCCTCCTTAATTCCCAATTGAAAATACAATTTTCTTAGCAATTACTTGCTCCCTTTCTATGGCTATCATTCTAAGTATTTTGTACCTTATGTTTCTGCCACTCTTTAATAGCATCATCTTTTCATCAATAATTGTATTTTGGACGTTTACATCATCAAGTTTCCTTGATGTGTATGGCTCTTCTTCATTTAGAACTTCACAAACAAGTCTACAAAAAATATAATATTTTCATCATTCTGAAATATCATTATGCTTAAAAGTTTTGTATTAATATTCATCTGTGATGGCCTGAAAAACTTCAGTTATGGGACGTTCATCAAGTTGTAACTATTAAAAATAAGTGAAGCCACAACTAGGATGGTCAAGGGATTGCTGCCAGTGCCTCAATCAGATTTGTGGCCGAAGGATGAATTTGGGCATGAATATAGGACTTGATAATTAAATGAACTAGTCTTTAGATTCTTCAATGAAACTTTAGCCCAGCCCATTTGCATCACTAAACATAACCAGCATTACTTGCATTTATTGCTGATAAAAAACAAAAGCTTGAGAATCCAAAGGGACCAAAAGAAGACCCACAGGCAGAGAGACTCCAAAAACTGATACCAGGTGCAACAAGGATGATGTAAAGTGTAACCACACACATTCTGAAGAATTGAGAGATCAATAAATCACTTCTTTACATTTTTAAAATGTAGTTAGTCAAAGTGCAGCTTAAATAAATATCCCAACCAAAACTTCAAAGCGCTTGAAAACAATAGTACCTGCAGGAACGCGCAACATGTAGAAGGCCATCTGTAGAAAACCCAGAACATTTATCCAGCTTAAGCGATTGCAGCGTAGGACCACGAGCTCGGACAAGAACCTCCAGATCCGAGTCCCTAACGATCATCCTCCGGAAATGAAGTGCCTTGAGGCAATCAAAAGCCTCTGCAATCTCATTGACCCAAGGCGTCACATATCCTCCCCAATCCTCCGGTATGAGATTAAACATAGCAGCTCGAGGTTTCCCCTTCAATTTCAACGACTCCAGGCGAGGAAACCTAGTCTTAAGCCGGTCAGGGGTGGTTGTATAGCACATAGCAATAGTAATATGCTTTCTGGTCATGGCATCAACAGTATACCATTTCCGGCACACCAAAGAAACGGCATCCCGGTCACGTGGATCATCTATATATGACATTACACATTCAAGGGCCAGGTCTGAAATGCCTCCGAAGCTCATGATCCTGTTTAAACTCCGGTGGTCCTCCATCGATAAAATTTCACAAACAAACCAAATTCACCGCAGATGCTACAGCAGAAAAACCTATATCAAAATGGATGCCTATATCAAAAATGGATGCACAAAAGTGTAACTACACAAAAGACGAAAACAAAAAAAACAGTTTCCACAAGTAGAAAACCAACCAAAAAGCAATACAGACAGTAGATGCTGAAGTGGAAAACTTCACAGTCAAAAGTCTTTCCTCAGCTGCTCAGACTCTTAAAAAGCTTCAGAACAAATCCTCTCCTACCTACAATCATCAAAAGCCCCCAAACCAATTAAGAATAACCATAAAGACAAACATCTGTCATCAAAACCTAAACAGAAACAACAAAAATCAAAGCAGAAGTAGCAGATTCCAATCAAAAGGCGATAATAAATACAGCAAGAATCATCAATCACCTTCAAGTTTTAGTCAAGAACACAACCGATCGTGAATTGCACCAGCTCAACATCACCAAACTCGCTCCAAAAGCTGAAAAATCAAACTACAAGAAGACCTCAAACACACAACAAGAACAAAAATCTTCAATCACATGAAAAACGGTCCGATCACTACTCGCACGCAGTCTCCAAGCTCCACGGATGAAACGAAAACCATCGAAACTTGAGATTCGGAGCTCGAAACCACCAATCAACTCAACGACCCCCGAAAAAAACCACCGGATCCGCCATTCAAACAGCCTTCAAAGGGCTTCAAACAATCAGATCTCCGCCGAAAAGAGAAGCTTCTTTAATAAGCTCGAATCTCGAGAACTAGGGTTTTTGGCCAAGGAATCAGGAGCAGCTGAGATCGCTCTGCTACAGCAGCAGCCAATCGAATCGGCCATAAACAGAAGGAAAATATAAAAAAAATGCCCTCGATCTTTCGACGATTTCTGAGATGGAGATCAATCGATCGAGATGAGAATCTACGGACGAGATTTCATTTGGGGATGTTATCGACTGTCGCGTTTGGAGGTCTCAAATTGGATGATTGATTTCTTTACAAAGAAAGAGAGAGGAAGCGAGAGAGTGTGTGTTGTGTTTTGGTTTTGATTTTGGATTCTTTGTGCCGAAGACAGCATCAGCCAGAGTCATAAACCACTCGATCCATTTTTAATGTTTTTTTTAATAATATTGTAAGGGGAGGAATATGTTTTAGGGTTTATAACTTTATATAGAGTTGCCAGTTGAGGTCCTGAGGGAAAAAAAAAAAAAATTTTGAGGATGAGAGAGAGAGAGAAATGACAGCTGTAGGGCACTGAAAGGGTCACAGTAAGCTGATGAGTACGTGATTTTTCGGAATGAATTACTGTTACGAGAGCGAGAGAGTGGCGCTATTCTCGAGGAAATATCGAGAAAAAACCGGATGATGAGTGTCCTATGTTGTTGTTGGGAGTTGGGACCACCAGCACCATCCAAGACCTTTTGAAGGGTTTGCCAAGGAGAATCCCAGCTCAAGGAGTGAAATTTCACCCCTCCCAAGCGGGTTTGGATGGACTCAGAAATTATATAAAGTGAGGTGCAATATTAAATTTGGAGATAATAAAATATAAAAGATTATAATGATCTGTTGTGTTTTAGTAGGTTTACAGGAAAATTTTTTTGATTTTTTTTATAAAAAGTTTTTTTTTTTATCATTTAGTTGAGAAAGGAGATTGCTTTTTTACCTTTATTTCTTTTTAAAAAAAAAAGAGAAAATTTTGAATTTCTGATATGACTCCTTGTCCATTTCTTGTCTGGATAATGGAGGCTTTATTTCACTTTAAGTCTACTAGTTAAGTTCCAAACATGTCCGTTAAAGTGGAAGTGAAGTAAAGCTTTTATTTGTTAGAAATGAAAAGAGTAGGGGTAATATCAAAAGTGTACAAATTTAAAATCTCACCCTTTTCTCAAAAGTCAAAAGGCAACATTCTAAATCTACTAAATGACAAAAAGACATTTTTTTTTACACAAAAAGTTAAGAAGATTACTTATCAAAATACCAAAGACATACGACCATCATAACCCCCTTATATCTTATTTTCTCTTAATTTGAGGCTTCACCTCACTTTATTCTACATATAAAGTTACCAAACAGGAGGGCCGTCAGCAATTCACTTGTAAAGTGGATTTAGAGTAAATGATTACTTTTAAGAGATAATAAAAAGAAGAAGAGCTTTATAAAAAAAAAAGTATAAAATTTGAAAATCCACTTTATCCACTTTTTTGTCATTTTGTTGCATGTGGAGGACCTTTTTTTACAAATGATTAAAAAAGGCCTTTTTGTGTGTTTGGTGGAACGAGAGATTGACTTTTTTACTTTAAAAAAAGACATGATTTTTGAAATTTTGTACTTTTTAATAAAACCTCTCTTCTTATCTTATCTCTTAAAAATAATCATTTACTATGAATTCACTTTACAATTGGAAACGCTTCCCTCATTTGATTTTTCGGAATTACAGTTGGGGGGGGGGGGGGCTTTTCTTGAGGAAATATAGAAAATATGGATGTTGAGTGTCCTTTACTGTTGGGACCATGGATTAAAATCTCGGTTTCTTATCGCGGTATCAACCAGCCCAGAAAACCGATATGATATCGATATCGGTCGCGGATATCGATCCGTCACTATCGTCGCGGTGTGAATTTTTTTTAATCCAAATAAATTCGTGAAAATATCCAAAAAAATCTAGAATATTAGAAAATACCGGAAAATAATATTTTTTCCATTAGTAATAACAATAAATCAAGATCTCGGTCACCTTAAGTTATGAGTCCTGTCTGTGTCGCAGCTCGCTTTCTTCTCCAATATTTCATATAATGCAATCATTATTGATGCTCATAATCAATTTATTAGTATAAAATATAAGAAAATAAAGATAACATATCAATAATCATTTAATACTAACTCAATCATGACCATGAAGATAACATATTAAAATCTGAAACATGATAGTGAGATAGATAAATCCATAAAGCACTCAACATCCATATTTTCTATATGGAAACCCTTCCCTCATTTGATTTTTCGAAATTACAGTTAAGAGAGAGAGGGGGTGCTTTTCTTGAGGAAATATAGAAAATATGGATGTTGAGTGTCCTTTACTGTTGTGACCATGGTTTAAAATCTCGATTTCGGTATCGGCCGGGCCAGAAAATCGATATGATATCGGTATCGGTCGCGGATATCGATCCGTCGGCGTCGCTGTCGTCGCGGTGTGAATTTTTTTTTAATCCAAATAAATTCACGAAAATGTCCAACAAATTCAGAATGTTAGAAAATGCTGGAAAATAATATTTTTTTCATTAGTAATAACAATAAATCAAGATCTCGGTTACCTTAAGTTATGAGTCTTGTCTGTGTCGCGTTAGCTTTTTTCTCCAATATTTCATATAATGCAACCATTATTGATACTCATGATCAATTTATTAGTATAAAATATAAGAAAATAAAGATAACATATCAATCATCATTTAATACTAACTCAATCATCAAATAAGTTGTGAAATTCATGACAATGAAGATTGAAAGTCCGGGATCTTAACCCTAGAGGGGGGGTGAATAGGGTGATCTACTATTAGGTGACCAATTTTAAATTTCTTTAAGCTAACTAGTAACTAGTGATGATTATGACAATAGATGCGGAAGATAAACAAATCAATCACCACAAACCAATCACCATAATACAAAGGTTTATAGTAGTTCGGCCTCAATGCCTACATCCACTACCGGCTTGTGCTCAACACCCCACCGGATTTTCACTATTTATGCTTTTACAATAGGCTAAGCAATAACCTTTACAATGATGTTTTTCTAGGCTAAACAACAACCTTTACACTATGGTAAAGTGATTTGATGATTGTAAAACAACTCAAACAAAGCTAGAAATCATGCAAAAATGAAATTACAAAAGTTTGATCATGCATGGATTGCAAAAGTATGAAAATCAAATTTAACTTAGAAGCATATACCTTTGAATCTTAAGGATTTTGTTTTTCCATTTGCTCTCTAGCCTTCTTAGCTCATTCCTCTTTCTTAGGCTTCAAAATAGTTCCAAAAGTTCACCCAACCAACCTTTGAAAGAAAGGAATGAGGACTTTTATAGAAAAATTCAGTCCAACGGCTAGTTGTCTCGGTCGACCCCATGTACTCTCGGTCGACCTGGTACAAACGGTCAAAAATCTGACCGTTGGAGAGCCAACAACTCTCTGCCCAACGGCTAGTTGGTTCGGTCGACCAGGTACAGGGGTCAGTCGACCGACCACACTGGCCTGGGAGGAGTTCTGTGCAAATTTTGAAAAAGTGATTTTTGAAAACATGAACTCTAGGCCATTATATTTTATGCATACTAAAAGGATTCTAAAAATGAGATTGTATGCATACCAAGAACCTCGATGATTAACTTGATTTTTTAAAATCATGCATGAAAAAATAGATTTTCGAAAGAGTATTTTATGTTCTAAAACATGCAGGATGAGCTCTTTGAAAATCAATTGAATATGCAAGTCTAAGATTCAAAAATCAAGGTCTAAAACATGATGAATGAGTGTGTGATCAGATAACGGTGAAAGTGATAGTGCATCCATCAAATTAGCAACATAGAAAGATCCTAACAAAGATAACATATTAAAATCTGAAACATGATAGTGAGATAGATAAATCATAAAGCATTTGGGTATCAAAAGGTTCATGGTTTACCTGAAATTAGAGGGGACTAGAGAAAGAGATTGATGAGTATGAGTGTATGATAGATTGACAGCTTAATTTCAAGTGGAGTGTCGCATAGGCTCAATATCATCATTTTTTCGGTATTGGTTAAAAAGATATGATCCATACTGTTGCACAGCACTACCATACCCATGACCATATTTAACTTGTTATTGTTAAGATGATGAATTATCTTGATCCCCTGTAGATTGAGATGGCTGGTAACTGTACTGAAATGGCATGAAATAGGTATGAGGGGCATGTAAAGGTCGTTGGGGATCATGTGGTGGTGGGGAAGCCTCCCTTGTTCAATTAATATCTCTTCAATAGAAACTATCGGTGTTGGTGAAGGGGGTACCCAATTAGGGTCATATGAATAACCCCCATGCTGTCCATACATCATCGTCATTTCTTGGTATGGGTTAAAAAGATATGTTCCCAAAAATTAATTTATTATAATTCAAATATTAAAAAATTCAAAAATAAAAGAATTAAAAAAAATTCAAAATCATGTGTATGAGTAGATCTATCATCTACACACTATTATTAAGCCATTGAAATAATTGCTCTCATCTTATATGGATTTTGGCTAAACTTTATTCTAATTAGAGATGTGGTTCAATGAAATTGATTGGTGTTTTAAAATTGATCAATTGATCAATTTGACTATCCACCTTTTTTTTTAATAAAATGAGACTTGTCCAAGGGCCCACATATCTTGATTTTCTATGGGTGGGGCCCACTATGGAGCTCACAGTTTGACAAGGTCCATAAAGGTCGACACATGATGGCCATTTCGAAAAAAGGTAAACACGTGTCCCGTGATGGCTAATGGAATCATGGAATAAAAAAGATAACCCTAGAAGGGCCTTACCCAGTTACCCTTTTGCCGTTTCATGTTGACGCACAACAAAACAGAGAAGGAGGGAAAAGGAAAAAAATGGAAGAAAAGGGAGAGGGAAAGAAGAGCAAAATGAAAATGGAGAAGAGGGAAACGAGAATAAGAAGAAAGAGGAAAAAGGAGGAGAAGAGGAGGAAGAGGAAAGAGAAGAGGAAGGAGAAGGAGAGGAAGAGGAGAAAGGCCTAACCTGTAGAGCGCCGATCCGCGACTGCAAATGGTGATGGAGTAGCCCCCAGGTATGCCCACCTCCTCCCTGTCTCCTCTTCTTTCTTTTTTTTTTCTAGTATGTTTGTGGATGGAATTGTGTTGGAATCAGGTTATTTTTTTTCTTTTTCTCCATTGATGTGTGTTTTTCTAACCCCAAATCTCCTTCTCTCCCTCTCATTGTTTTTCCAGAAATTTCTGCCATATTTAAAAAAAAAAAAAAAACAGAAAACAAAGATCGTTACGACCGATATTTGACTGATATATCGGTCTCGACCGATATTTTGAAAATACCGGCCGATACGGTCCAATATTTTGGCGATACACGGGGTGCCAGAGTCCGATACCAATAAGTTTTCATTTATCGGACCGGTGCCAGCCAACCAGTATCGGCCGATATTTTAAACCATGGTTGGGACCATCAACGTCCTTTTCATGATTTTGACTTAGAGAATCCCCAACTGAAGGAGTGAAATTTCACAGTGACTCGGTACATTATAGGGTCGTTGGCAATTCATTTGTAAAGTGAATTTAGAGCAAATAATTACTTTTAAGAGATAATAAGACAGGAGTTTTATAAAAAAAAAGTATGAAATTTAAAAACCCACTTTATTCACTTTTTATCATTTTGTTGCATGTGGTGGACTTTTCAAACTTCTCAGATTAAAAAAAGGGCTTTTTTTTTTGTTTTAGGGGAATGAGAGATGGATGTTTTTTTACTTAAAAAAAGACGTGATTTTTAAAATTTTGTGTTTTTTTTTTTAATAAAATCTCTCTTCTTTTCTTTTTTTAGTAAAAGTGATCATTTATTTTGAATTCACTTTACAACTGGAAATCCCAAAGATATTAGAGAAAGCTTGCAAAATGACGAGCTATTGATACATAATATGAAGAAATATTTCATAAAAGGGTATTTGCAATGCTTGCAATTCTAGTGGGTGACTCGGAAAATCCCATGTGGAAGAAGTAGAGTTTCATGGTAACTCATTTCATCGGTAAATCAATACATTAATAAATTTATAACCGCTCAAAATAAATTTATTTATGCACACATCTTAATTTAACATGAGTTCGTCTTACTAAATAAATTATCGGGATAATCACGAGAAAATGCTCAAATATTTGGAAGCCTCAAGTTCAATCCTTCAAACTTCAACGGCCATCAAATACTTACAACTTGGATAGGAAATGATCACTCAACCATTATTTTAGAAAATCAATTCCTAAAAAGATTGATCATCTACATCTCTACCTTAGACCTTTCGCTCCCTTCAACTTTTATACTCTTTACTTATTAAATTCATAGGAATTCAGTAGCAAATAGGCATTAATTTAGACCCTTGAAACATATAGTCATTTTCAATATCATATTATCCATTAAAGATAAATGAGGTGTAGATGCTTTCCTAGCATTTTATATCAAACCACTATTGTTTTATATTGATATCTTGTGTACTACGCCTAGTATTCTATATCAAGATCCGAACCAACCAGTAATTTCTCTATACATGCAGATACACAAAAATGAGTTTTATTTGCCTTTGAAAGGGATTGTTCATACTACAGATTTAATACTAAAACAGATGACATCATATAGTAATAAGCAATTACTTTCAACATTTAAATAGAAAATCTGGCTTATATTGACTATTTACTATTGGTTTAAATTTGGGCCTAGTTTTGACAATTTTTTTTTTTTTTTTTTTATATGCCTGACCTGGGGTTGACAAGCCAACATCAAGCCTAATTAAAAGACAAAGGAGACGAGCACCAGCTTGCCCACCATTGGACTCTAGTCACAAATACTCTGTAATTGAATCATACACCTAAACATGAATATGTGATGCGATCATGCTCCCATAAATATATCTTTCATGTGATATGACTCACCAGTGCATCCGAGTCTTCTTCTTCGTTTTTTGCCTTTCATGTGAAGTAATAGTGAACATAATCATGAGCAAATAGTTCCTTCCAAACCCTAGCCCCCTATGAAGTAGGTCAGGGGTGTCAAATCCATAATCTGTAAAGCTAGCCAAAATTAGCGAGAGTGGACGGGACAATATCAGACTTGACCTGTTGCTCAACCAATATTTGCCCCCATAAATCCAACCATCGGTTGCTTTTAAATAAGTTTGGTTAGGGTTGACCAGATGATATTATGGTAAGAAATTGGGACAGTCCAAGGCCCAATTAGGTTCTACATGGCTAACCTTATGGGTCAGTTAGCAAGTTTTTAGCTTGATGTTTCCACTCAATAGCCACAAGGTGCTTTTTTCTTTTATTTATTATTATTATTATTTTTCTTTTTTTGATAAGAAGCTAAATTTGGTCCAACTACACTTAAAAGGTCTAATAATTTGGTCTACCACAACCACCATCATCATCAGAGTCTTATTCCAACTATATATGTTGGAGCCGGCGGTTAAAAAAAATACAAAGAAATAATAAAAGAAAAAGGAAAAAAAAAGTTATGTTGGAGTTGGCCATATGAATTTTATTTCTCTATATTCGCATGTCATAGGCCAAATTCTTTGACAAGTTACATTTGTTCTCCAGAGTAAATACAGAAATAGTTCAGTATTTAGGAGACCAGTTTGCACTACAATGAAACACAACAACAAGTAAATAGAAATATCGAAATATAAATTAACTCAATGTTTGAAGTCAGAAATGAAGTACTCTGTTGTTGAAGTTTCGGAGATATAGAAATTCTCAGAAGATTGTTGATCAAGGCTAGTATTAGACACTATGTCTTTAAGACAAAATTCGCCCCCGCAACGGTGCTAACGGGCTTCAGTGGCGTCTATCTCCCGGGATATAATAATCGAATACACACAGTAGCAAGCGTCTATCTCCCAGGATACAATGATCGAATACATACAGTAGCAGCATTGCAAACTGCGTGTCAGTCGAACCAGAAGTGCTACAGATCTCTCTCTTCTTGACTCAGACTCAGACTCAAATTGTGCAATGCAGCAATGGAATTGAATGACAAAAATGCGAAGCAGGGACTCCTTCAATGGGGTTGCATCTGTTCAGAACAGTGATTGTTCAGTGAACAGATGCTTTCTCTTTTTTGGACATCCAATCCTTTCACATATGAAAGGACACCTCTTGGACACACCCCATTTATTTTGGAAAAGAAATTTTACTAAATAAATTTTCTCCAAAAATAATAAATGGGTAATGGGCTGAGCCAGGCCCGACCCGCGCCCAAGCCAGCGTGTGGTGGAGACCCCACATGGGTCTAGGTCCTCCCTCCTCCACAAAAGTGGGATGCTACTTGAGCTCACCTTATACTACCAATATAAGTATATTTATATCTAAAGAATCTTTTGCTCCCAAGCAATGTGAGAAGCAATTTTCCCACTTCCTTTTGTTTCCATATTTAACATGTTCAAGTAGTAGTGTTTAAGAGGCAATTTCTCATTCACTCCTTAATGGATTAGAGCAGCCCGATATATATTTTTAATTTACTCATGGAGTAAATTACATTCCCATGTATTCCCACCTAAAAGGATAAGTGGATTCACTTAAATTTGGTTCAAAGTTAATAAAAATAATGATCCTCTTAGCCATTTTTCCAACAACATTTATTTAAATCTAATTTTACTATTTTATCAATGTTATCTTTAAACTATTCCTTTTTCTTGGTGCCTGCAACTTGCATCATAATACTTTTGATGGCCTGGTCTAGCTGGTCTGTGCTAGAAAACATAATCACTGAATGGGCAGGGAAAGGTTTTCAACCAGCATATTTGCAGCAATCAATCATCGATTTGTAATTGTTACTCCCAACGATGGTGGGATTAAATATTCACACAAATTAGTTTGTCAACCAAATTGGGCTGTCCATCAAGTTTGTTGGGTTCAATTGGTTATTGTCCTTTGGTCGAGCTTAAAGTTAATACTTTATAATGATTGGACTTGGGCAAAGCTTCCATAGGTTGCGTCAGATTGGGTAGAGTTAAACGAGTTGACCCATGCCATGCACATCAAGCATGGGATGGGGTTAAGTGACCCTAGTCCATTTGTCAATTTACTATTTAAGTAAAACTAATGTAAAATCTTTATCTTTTGGACAAGAAGTCACATCAAAAATATATATTTTTAATTTTCTTCTATCTTATAGAAAAAAAATAAAAAAACAACATCCTTTGTACACTAAATGATAAAAAAATACTCACTTTTAATACAAAGAGTTAAAAGATTCATTAATCATCCACTAAAAACAAAATACAATCATAACCCCCTTATAGATTATATTCTCTTCATTTGATATTTTACTTTAACTTTATTTTACGATAAAATTACCAAATGGGGAAATAGGTTGAATATGGGCAAGGCTTCAAATATATAGGGGTGGCAAGAGTTGACTCGACCAGTGAAAAATATGAGCATTGGGCAGTCATGGTCATAGAAAAACTTGACCGACATTTAAGGATAGTTAGGGTTGACCTATATTACTTGCACTCATTTAAATGGATCGGGTTAGGGTCTGCGGTCTGCCTACGTAACTATACCCGTTATATGATTTGGTGATTTCATATTTTTGTACTTTGACTAGTTTATCTTAAATGGAATTAGCTAAGCTTGTGTCGAGCCTTTTATTTCTTTTTTTTTTCCAACAACTAAATTCAAATATAGACTTATCATTTAAAATGGATTAGGATTGTCCTAAGGTTAAATTACGTCAAGTTAAACAGGTTGATCCCACAAATTGAGTGTGTGATGAGTCTGTTGACCTACATAAGGGACTAACCCATTTTATGAACGGGTCAAATATGGGTAGGGATTCAACTCGTAAATACCTCAAGTAAATTCGACCTGTTTTTACCCGACTCAACCCATTTGCCACTCCCACCAAACACATTTGGTCAACCCAACCCATTTTTCCCTAACCAGCCCGTTTGCCTTCCCCAGTTGACTCATATTCTCTAGAAACCAATACTTGGTGGAAAGTTGGGTGCCATAATGAGTTTTGGACTCATTGAATTTAGTTAATAAAAATCAGTTAAATTAAGACTCCAACTAAGGGAAAACCATTATAAATATTTCTATTTCTTATTTTCGTAAATATTAGAAACAAGTTCAGCCTTGTTTTTATTTTTTTGGAAGATACAACTAGTTGGATTTTTTTTTTAACAAGCAAACCAAAAAAAAAAAAAGAGATACAAACAAATAAGCAGCCAGATATAGAAACCCCCCCCCCCCCCCCCCCCCCCCAAAAAAAAAAAAAAAAAAAAAAAAACCCAAAAACAACAGACCCCACAAAATGTAAGATCATTAAATTATTTCAATCTCTATATAGTATGGTTGTATATTAGATGGGCCTACTCAAGTCTAGTAGGTTTTGTCGCAACTATATTACAATCGACTACATGAATTTTATTTTACCATTCCGATCTATCTTGTGCCTAATCATTATATAGGTTGTAGTTCTTCAATTTATCCTCACTAGTTCTATCCATCTCATCTTCAGCTTGTCCCTTTTACTGGAGGGTCATGATCAACATGCATAGAGAAGTTTTATCTTCGATCTTATTCTTTTTAGATTTGACATTAATATAAATTCAGCACATAGTAAGCAAATGAACCCTTAAAAAAATAATGTATAATATACAACCATGTACAACATCATGTTCTCATTTATAAGTAAATTAATTATAGTTTTTCTAGTGTTATTTTTGAAAAGCTAGAGAGCATTTATTTTGTTATGAGGACATATTACCTAAAGCATTATATATAACATGATATAGCCCAATAATTATATTGTTCTCTACTTTGAACAAAGGTTTGACGAAAATGACTTATATTAGCCTTTAAAGGAGTTGGTTCATACTTCGAATTTAAAATTAAAATAAGGGGTTTTTAAATACCCTTGATTGTTTTCTATTGCATTTCTCTTGGCCCATTTGTTACCTTAGGATTGAATTCATAGGAATTAATGGTGTAGTGGGTTTCAACAAAGTATTATTATAGATGGGAGTAGTGGAGGATATAAGGTGATGTATATGGGACCCTAATTTACCTAGGGTTTAATTTACTAGTGTGATGGTTGGATTCATTTTTCTAATCTCATTAATTCGATTTCCTACCAAGGTCTCTTCTATCCACTTGTATTGGCTTGTAGCATTTTGAGTTCCTCTTTTTGAGTTTCTGGCGAGTAGCTCCTATCTCCATTGTTAATGGTTGCACGGTTCACCCGTTGTAGCTTTTGGGCTTATGCACTCCATCCCCCCAGCTTCCTCACTATTGGTCTTCAGAGGGTAGTTGACTTTATATAAATCTTTTTTTCGAGGACTGTTTTTTTCCTCATCGACTTTTCCACGTTTGTATCCTGTGTTTTATTGAAAAACTTACCTCACATCCTAGAGAGACCTCTTTAAAACATTATAAGATTAAAAAGAGAGATGATTTGATGGCCATTTTCGGATCTTCAACTTTATCCATTTTATGAATAAATTTTTAAGAATTCCAAGGTTTTCAATTCCACACGTACAAACAATTTAGTGGCGGAGACATGATTTTTTTTCCAAAGTGGGCAAGCAGCCTCGATCTTTTTTTTAGAGGGGATAAATAATATTTTTCTATTTATTATTTATTACTAACATTTTTTTTTGCAGAGTTTCTTTTTTTTTTTTACTTATATCTAATGTGAAAATCCTAAATTTGAAAACACTTTGATATTTTTAAAGATAATTTTTCAAAACTTTAGGGACAATTATAATATAAAAATAAAAGGGCTCACCATAATGAGTTCAAACTGCTCAAAAATAATCATTTGCTCCTTATTTTAGGATTGAGAGTTGTATCTCACTCGAATAAAATAAGGTCTATATCGGATTGATCACATATGAACAGTTCCATCCATAATTAATACATGAAAATCTATTGTTAAAAAAAATTAATAAATGAAAATCTGTAAATTGTTACTTGTGACCATTTAATGGGCCATGATGCCTATGGTAGGTATGGAGGGTTAAAAATCCATTATTTGATTATTTCATCGTTTGATGGGCCACAATGCCTACGGTAGGCATGAATATTGACAGTTGTTAAATAACCAATGCTAAAAATAAAAAAATAAAAAAGGTGAAGAGTCATTAATGTATAATAGCCATACTACTTATAATAAATAGTCTCTTCTTAAGTGGACTTTCACAAAATTACTTTACTATACCAACTCCTATTTGAATCCAAAAGATAGTCAAGATGCTCAAATCCAACCAATTGCATACAAAGGCTTTTCTCCAAAGCTCTGTGGAAGTAAGCCAAAGACAAACGTAACCTCAAAGCTTCTTAAATTTTTTCCTTTTCATGAAAGGAAAAAAAAAACAAAAAAAAAAAAAGATGAGAAGGGGAAAATTGCTACAATGACAAAAAAAAAAAAAAAAAAGAACCTTAAGATCTATAAACTCATCACATTGTGGTAAGGAACGAAAAGTTTTATTCCTGAATCGTTTGGCAACATTTCACTTAAATCATCTGTTCCGTGCACGACCTTGGATAGGAGAGTGTCACAACCCGGTCCCGAATTTACTTGGCCAAGGGTAATTTTCGAGGTCTGACACGCGTACTCTCGTGCGCTTCGCACCTGTTTTAGGTCAAGTGCGAGTCACGAATGATACATTTCCAAACTTTCCACTTGTGAGGCATGCTCACTGACATATGTCTCTGTACATTTAATAGCGGAAGCATCAAAACATTCAATAAAAGGTATCATACCACGAGCTGTCCAAAGATTCAAGTTCATATACCAAAAGATGATTTCATTACTAGAGAGTTAAAAATATATATTCCACTTCAATATACAAAAATATTTATATACAACAATACCAAAAGTAATATCAAGTTTGCTCATACACAAGATAGGGTTCAACTAAACAAAAGATGATGACTTCAAAAAAACAAGGGTCATAACGCTCTTCGAGAAACATAACCTAGACAGCTCCCTCTGCTGTCCACTCCTCTAGACCTAGAGGTACCTTGAGGGCTTTCTCCTCTCCCTCCGCGGTCTCTTCAAGACCGGGAGTGGGAACTACGTCTGTAACACCACAGAATAACTAATGAATACAACGATTCAGCTGAGTATAAAA
Source organism: Litsea cubeba (assembly GCA_012931725.1). Classification (NCBI taxonomy): domain Eukaryota; kingdom Viridiplantae; phylum Streptophyta; class Magnoliopsida; order Laurales; family Lauraceae; genus Litsea; species Litsea cubeba. Next base: position 30,275,144 of record CM022954.1, on the reverse strand, counting down.
AATAATCCATTTACACATGCTGTATCAATTTTGAAATTTATGACGGAAGATTAAAAGAGATCATATGAAGTAAAACTAGGCAGTTGTGTATTCAGAGTTAAATCATGCGTAAAGAATCAATAATGATTGAAAACTTATACACACTAGTTAGTAACCACATTAGTTAAATCCCCTCAAAGAGGACACGCATTTTGGGATGTCACCAGAATGATTGAAAACTTATACACACTAGTTAGTAACCACATTAGTTAAATCCCCTCAAAGAGGACACGCATTTTGGGATGTCACCAGTGACCCGGCCAAAGGTTCAACTGGCTACTTGGGTTCTGGAGTTCTGGTGCTCCAAACTGTCTACTGCGCAGAGATTTTCACAATTCTAAACCAAGAGTCAACCCCATCAGGTATCGTCCGGTCGAAGCTAAGTAATACCGACTCTTTGGGTCAATAAACACATTGAACTTGAGTAGATCACACTATTCATTTCAATCGATACAATTCGATTCATACATATACATTCACAATTCTACTCAAGACTTCTCAAATTAACAGTATGGATAAGGAAAACTTTGTATAATAGTACTTTTGCATGTAAAATGGGTAAGTCCTTTGACATCAGTTATTAACTAAAAGAGAAGAAGAAGAATATTTCCTCCTGATCTATCAATTTGAAGAGGTGGGAAGGAATTTCTTTTTTAAGGTTATGGAGATACAAAGCGGATGGTGAAGCTCATTCCTTTATTCATTTGTACATGCATATGCTTTCCTTGAAGATTTGAGAAAAAGAGAAGAAAGAAAGACAAGGGAAGGAAGATGAAACTGTTTTCTGCCCAGCCACATGAACTCATCGAATGAAATTGAGTTCAGTTGTTTAAAAGGTTAAGTTTTCAGACATTAAAAGAAAGTCCAGAATCTATTTCATATTTACACTTTGAGTCAAACGAAAGCCTACTTAGTCATTTTGAGGTCTAATGAGGAAATGCCCAATATGAAAGATGTCGTGCTCGATGAGATGCACGCGATGACGCCAAAATGATGTGCATACGATGTAAAATTAGAAAATCTGAATTTACGAAAAAGTCCTCGGCTCTATCTAAAAGAGCTAATCTTTGGTCAAACTGCCTACCTAAGACTCAACGTCTAACTAAAATGCTAGAACAAGACTAACTTACACTAAAATTACTTAAATAGTATCTAAACACAATTAATTTATATAAAATATAATTAATTAAGCATAAACAAGGTTAAATGGGTTCGGGGTGTAACAGAGAGTGTTTGCTTGTGGAGTCTAAGTAGTAAGTAAGTTGTTAGGAATTGTTTCTTTGTGGAGACTGTTTATGAAGTCTTGTTAATGGGTATATTGTTTAGTAAAAATAGGAGAGTTGCTCAGTCTTTTAGAATAGTCTCGTGTGTTGTTAGAGAAGTGATAAGTAGTTGTGGATGAGTGAGACAGTGAATGGAATGATGGCAGGTGTATCTCTTCTCTTGTAAGTTGTAATCAAAGAAAGAAGCATGTAAAACTTTATTTCCAGAATTATCTAAGGAGGTTGACTCCCTCGAAGTGGTCATTTCTTTGTAGTTTTTTTACTAATCCTAAATGGTACATAGCATTGTCCCCATTGATAATTTCTTTTATACAAATACCCATTTTCTTTTTCTTTTTAAATACTATCAAACCATATTGAGCTGAGTCTTAACACTTTAAGAGATCGAGACCCTAAATCTAATCTTAGGTTTAGTTTGGCATATCTTAAATTTACCTCTTATTGTCTTAAACTGGTTCAAAACAGATATTAGAGCGTTTGAGAATGCATTTTGCTGTGTCCATTTGAAAAGGGGATAAGACATGAAATGTCTTTTTCTGTAGTCAAGAAAGTGGCAGAATTTAAATAGACACACATGTTTTAAGTGGAAAGACATTGTTAGTGCACAGTGAAATGGACTTCACTCATAACAGTCCCGTTTTTCAATTTTTGATTACCTTATGGGACCCACAACCATGATTCACACCGTTAGAAATATGAAGAAGGCCCAACACGGCCATGTATCCAAATTTTAGCCGTTGATCTTTCTCAAATCTCGAGATATTTACAAAGAACCGTGAGCCATTTGATGTAATATTCCTAACATTGTGGGCCCGATAATCACAATCCAAGCCGTTCATATTGTTTGGAAGAGTAAAAACGGCTATGGGTCCAGATTCTAGCCTCTGATGTGGTCCATAACTCAAGAAATTGTGAAAATTCGAAGAACCGTTGGATTGCACATGTGAAAATAGATTTAGAAGAAACTATAAAATGGGCGGTATGTGTTTTTTTATTTTTACTTGAATTCTTGACCAATAAATCACAATCCAAACCATAGGATATCTAGAGTAGTGAAAGAACGAATATGAGATCAAATTTGAACCGTTGATATATTATGGATCCTGAGCAATTTGTAAAAACGCGTGGACTATTTAGTCAATTTTTCTAAAATTTGTGAGCCTCTATTTCAAGATCCGAACCGTTCGTTCTCTTGATAATACTTAGGCCATCGATGGGGTAAAAAACTAGGATCAGATTTTCTTGTGGGTATGGAGAAATTAAAGAAAAATAATTTATGGTTGGATTTAAAAAATATATTTCAATTAGTCATGTTGTGTTACCAAACAACAACATCTATTTCAAATAGGGCCCATTTGAAATAGATCTTTTTCATTAAGATCCTCTTAAAACCAATAAGAGTTGCCAAACAAGCCCATTGGACCAATTGGATAGTTGGAATCTTTGATTATCAGTCTTAGGCTCAGTCTTAGGGTGAACCCATTTCATTGGATGAAAGAAAGGAAGGTCACTAAACTAAGGGAGCATTTTCACTTTTGTACAAACCACAAACATTTCATATCACCCAACTCATAGGTCCCACACGGATGCTTTCATGAAATAAAAAGGTCTCATCATGGATAAAGCAAGAAAAAGAAAAGAAAAAGTAAATTTCTTTTAAAAAAGAAGTTAAACAGCCAACGTACCCCATTGTGTTATCTTAAACCCTTGATTTAAAAGTTTCGAGTATTTAAATACCTTTTTTTTTAATTTTTAGAGACTCAATCAATCAGTGAGTGAATATCAGTCAAATGATTGTCAAATTCGGCTTCTACAAAACTACCGGAGGTAGCAAACTAACAATAGAGATGGCAACAAGTCGAGTTTAAGCAGCTAACCCACCTTGGCTCCTATCAAGGGCATATTTGATAGTGGTTTTTTTTATGTTCAGGGCGAATTTGGATTTATAGATTTTGACTTGAGTCGGATTCGAATTTTGATATTCTCTTCACTCCGTCTATAACTAATTCTCATAATTTTCTAATGGATTACGTATGGTAGGAAAAATTCAATACTCTATTTATATGGGCTCTGTTAACAAAATAAATAAAATATGTTTTGCCAAATTCACTATTAAAAATTGGCATGTGAGTAGAGCCACTCCACCGGCATTAACCCTGTCAGTGTAAGTTGTTTATATTATCTACAAGTTTCGAGCCTACGATCTTCTTCACTCTTCACATGGTGCAAATTAATGCTCGTAGATCAAGCCCATTCTATACCAATCAGTGTGTATAAAAGAAAAAGAAAAATGAAACTCACCCTTACTTGCTTGGCCACTTTGTTCATGTGTTCATCAATGCCTAACCTGGAAGTCGTCATTGTCACTACTTTGCCACCTTCCCATTTGCTAGCTGCCCCATGACAACCTATTATAATTGTTTGATTTGTCATATTGCTGCATTCAATGTTCTTCATAAGAAAATATCAGTTATACTGCCTTTTGGACCTAATTGTAATCTTGACCATTGATGATTTCTCCCATCATCATTCTAACTGATTCTTTCTCTGTGGATATCATCATTTTTCTTGGGCTTCTCCTAATCTGTTCCCCTAATAAGTTCTTTAACTTTGGTCGTCTGATTCCAGATCAGACTTTTTATTAGAAAGATCTCAATGCGACCAAGCGATGTGCAAAATATCAATACCATGTTAAAATGATATATGACCACTAAATTTAATGCTTTTAGAAGTCATTCTTTTTTCCCAAACTCATTAGTGAATGGTGAGTTATGGTTGGATGGTGAGAAATGTGTGCTAGTAACAATCACAGGGACGGTAGGGTGTGCATTGGTTGGCGGGTTGTCACTTGATCATAGGTGGACCAAATGGCCTATAAAACAGGTTGGAGTGTACATAAAAATCATTTGGATAATTCTTATAATTCACATATCTTTGAATGTGTGTGTTTCAGCAGTGAAGTTGGTACAGAAGTTTTAGAAAGATAGAATATTGAATGTAGGCTTAAGTCCTTTATGCAAGAAAGAACATATAATCTTATATTCTATATTTTTTAATGATTTAATTTAAAAGTATTCTAATACGAAATCACATTGAACTATTAGTCTTTATGGTTGATATTACAAATCATAAATGGGGTCGCTGACACTCCCTTAAAACTCCTATCAGCCTAAAGCTTGGGTCCTTGTCATATGGTGGACCATTTGGAAAGCCGGAAACAAATTTATGTTAAGGGGAGTCACTTTAAATCTTTCCAATTTAATAAGTATGGACAATAATATATTAGGAAGACCCGAGCCATCCATCAAGGATGGTAGCCAAAGACCAAAGGGCATGGACCCATTTCTAGGCTAGATGAGATGAACTAGATGTGCTTGAATAGCACCAAGGAAGTAGTTCAAGCAATTAACAGAATGGAAGACTGGTCTATTAATCTAGTAATTTTGGACATCAATATCTTCTCATCTTCTTTTGCTTCTGCTAACTTTTGTTTCACCCCCTAGATCTTTTAATGGGGATGCTCACTGACTTTGGAAGAAGTGTGGTTCCTTGGGTTTTGATTTTATTTTGGGAGGAGAGGAGTGGGTGTAGTTGATATTTCTGTTTTCTTGCTTGAATTGTATCCTTTTCACCCAAAAAAAAAAAAAAAATTCTTAAATGAGGTCACCAAAGTGGGAAGAGTTCAAATTTAACCCAAAGTGCCAAAAAATCCATATTCTTTGGTATTCTTATGGGGTAAATGTGAAGGGCTTACACTTTTGGAGCTAGCCCCAAGAGTTCCCCAAAGTTTCTTCTTAAAAAAGAGTGGCCGGGCATGGACCGACCCATAAAAAGCATATTTGGAAGAGCTGTGCCCTGTGAAAAATTTAAGGCTCAAAACACTGTGCAACTAACACAATCCTACCTGTAAGTGGGGCCTACCTTTTCCAAAATTAGAAACCGTCCCAAATGCAAATGCGCCTTGGCACTGGTGAAGGCCCTTCAGACTTATCCATGAAGAAAACTGAGGAGCCACTCATTCTATTTGAGGTTTTTAAATTGGTCGCAATCATGTGATGGTGAATAGCAATAAGGTAGGCCACTCATTGACAATTTCAAGGGGTTGGCCGAGCGGTCAGGATCACGGTTCCTCCCTCTTTTGGAGCTAGAGATTTTGGTATCGACCCCCGGTTCCCCCTCTTCAGGAATTGAGGGTTGAGTCCACTTGTGCTACCACCCCTCTTCAGGAATCGAGGGTTGAGTCCACTTGTGCTACCACCTAGGGGCCACAGGGGTTCTACCGGGCTTTTCTCTAGGCCCGGATGGATTAGTCCAGCCCAAAGGGTTGGCTCAACCCTCCATTAGCATAAAAAAAAAAACCCCACTAACACCTTCTTGTGTGAATCAATTGTAACACCAAGGAGGCCTTTTCTCCTGTGGCTATCCTCAAGGGACGTCTGGCACTAAAATCAGTTTTTGCCAGGAAAATTCAATGTGACTCTATACCATGTGTTGAGAATTTTGAAATTTACCAAAAAAAATATATAGCGGAATTCTTGAATTATCCTCCGTATTTGAGCATCCGAAAATTCTACCAAAAACAAAATGAGTGGAATTCCAAAAACCATTTAAAACCTTTTAGGTGGCTGAAATTTTAGATTTCTTTTTGAAGAAACATGGCATTTGCTGTTGACACAAAAAAATGTCACTTTGCCTCTTCAAGATCCAAAAAGCTACATTAAGTCGCAACCTGCCATAAATAGGCAATGCTACTTCCAAAAAATCAAATCTTGTCAGAATCAAACAAAAACTGCAAGATCCTTCAAGACAGTCAAAAGAGGAGTACACAATAAGTTTCGGGTCATTTCAAAATCATTTGGCCTAAATTCGCTTATCTAGCAGTTGAAAGGAGCTCCCGGCGGCGAAAACATCGGAGACACCAAATCTTCGATCAGAGCCTGTGGATGGTCTTAAAATACATCCAAAAGGCGTCACGTCAAGTTCGATGTCAAACTAACAACGTTTGACCCTCCATCAACCCTCAAACAGCCAAATCAAGCCTCTCGGCGGCGAGAACCACCGAGGCCATCACTCATAAAAAAGAGCATATAAACGGCTTCAAAATGCTTACAAAGGGCTACACGTCAAGTTTCAGGTCATTTCGATAACATTTGACCAAACTTTGACGCGTCTAGCACTAAAATCAGTTTTTGCCAGGAAAATTCAATGTGACTCTATACCATGTGTTGAGAATTTTTTTATTTACCAAAAAAAAATATATAGCGGAATTCTTGAATTATCCTCCGTATTTGAGCATCCGAAAGTTCTACCAAAAACAAAATGAGTGGAATTTCAAAAACCAGACCTTTTAGGTGGCTGAAATTTTAGATTTCTTTTTGAAGAAACATGGCATTTGCTGTTGACACAAAAAATGTCACTTTGCATCTTCAAGATCCAAAAAGCTACACGAAGTCGCAACCTGCCATAAATACGCAATGCTACTTCCAAAAAATCAAATCTTGTCAGAATCAAACAAAAACTGCAAGATCCTTCAAGACAGTCAAAAGAGGAGTACACAAGAAGTTTCGGGTCATTTCAAAATCATTTGGCCTAAATTCGCTTCTCCGGCAGTTGAAAGGAGCTCCCGGCGGTGAAAGCATCGGAGACACCAAATCTTCGATCAGAGCCTGTTGATGGTCTTATAATACATCCAAAAGGCACCACGTCAAGTTCAAAGTCAAACCGACAACGTTTGACCCTCCATCAACTCTCAAACAGCTAAATCAAGCCTCTCGGCGGCGAGAACCGCCGAGGCCATCACTCATCAAAAAGAGTATATGGATGGCTTCAAAATGCTTACAAAGGGCTACACGTCAAGTTTCAGGTCATTTCGACAACATTTGACCAAACTTTGACGCTCGGAAGCCAAATTAGGCCTCTCGGTGGCGAAGCTCCCCGGGACCATGGTTTCCAAGACAGGGCCTGTGGATCATCTTAAAATGACTCCAATAGGTTCCCTGTCAAATTTCAAGTCAATCGGACATCGGTAGACCATACATCAAGGCGCCACATCTTTCTCGCGATAAAATTAAGTCTACTGACGATAGAACCCCAAACGACTTCAAAACTCAAACAAAAGCCTATGGTTGGTCTTATTTATTGCTTAGAAGGCTTCACCCCAAATTTCAAGTCATTCCGACACCGTTTGACCCAGTTTCAGCTTCTGATGGAAAATCGGCAGCTCTGCGCGACAAAGTCTTCGACTTTCCCGGAAAATTGGAAACTTTGCACTCCAAAATGCAAGGATTCTTGTCAAGTTTTCTACAGGGAAATCAGGCCAATAAATGATAAAAATATCAAGAAAAAATGCAGAAGAAAAAAGAATAAAAAAACATCAAAAAACGGCCGCAAAACGGGACAAAAGGGGGGAAATCCCCCCTAGGGTCGCAGCCAGGGTCGTCAGCCCCTGCGACCCTGGCCCATGGTCGCCGGCGACCATGGAGCCCGAAATCGCCGGGTTCGCCCCAGAAAGCCTGTTTTTCATCGTTTTTCGCCATTCGAAGCTTCCAACTCCTGTGATTTTTCAAAATTCATACTTTTGAGGTGCCAAATCCTTTGACATCCGTTAAAATCACGTGTCAATCATCAAGAGTATCAAAATCAACATTGATCGCCAACCGGTCAACAAAAAATGTGTGCTTTCTACCCGACCGATCGAGAAATCGATATGACAGATGGCACCGACCCACTGTTGGCAACCAATACTTGAAGTTACATGGTCATCCGATGTCGATCTACATAGAGATCCATCGATGATCATCGCCAGAAGAATCCCAAAAGACGCGGCACGGCCCGCGACTCTTCAACTGTTTGGCGACCACTTAATGGGATTAATTGACTAGCTTTATTGCAGTCATTAATTCATTTCCTTGGACGGCCCAATCAGAAGCAAGCATCCGGGAGTTACAAGTCAAGAGATTCATAGCAAACCATGAAACTTCTCCCATCATGGTGATTAAAGGCGATTAAATGCCCTCAATCTCCTCTGGCCAATCAGAAGCCAAGAAAAAGGAGTTACAAAATAAAAAATTTAATCTTGTAACTCCTCTCTTTATGTAGCTTTATGACAATTAAGGCTCATAAATCCTCCTAAATGGCTGCCTAAAGCTTATAAATATGAGAGCATTCCAAGAAGAAAGGGATCAGATACAGACATCACATCCCAGATCAGAAAAAAGCACAGAAAATCCGAGAGAAAGAAGAAAGAAAACTCTGCTGAAGTTCTGCACCGGCCACCACTACAAGGTGACAAAAGTCCCTTGGGGGTACCCCCCCAAGGTCCTTGCCTTCTCTTTCTGCCTCCAATGGCTTAGACGTGGCTTTTCAGCCCATCTACTTAGCTTTTTATTGAATATAGGACATCCTCTTGGTATTTGTCATCTAAAAATCGGAGGTTATAACCAAGCTAAGCGAATCAAGAGCATCCTCTGTTCTCATCTGCATGGATGATGGCGAAGTCCACATATGGCTTGTGACCGTCAATCTGAACGGGTCCCCCACAATCTCGTGAGAAGTTAGATCCTCATTTTCTTGCTTTTCATTGTAGTTTATATTTTTCTAAAGAGACAAAAATCATAACTCTTGTCTTTTATTATTGATAAGAATTGTAAATCGGCTATAAACGCCAAAATCGGCTATAAACGCAAAAAATCGGCTATAAATGCCAAAAACCGGCTATAAATGCAAAAAAACCGCCTTTCACGACAAATCAAGAAAAATGTCTATTTTCTTAAATATATGTGCAATGAAAACTCGAAAGAAGTTGATTTTCTTTTTACTTACGAAGGTCAATATCCGGATCACCACTTGCAATTCCAAGTAAAATAGAATATCTGGCACACCCATACAAAAAAATATTGATATCCGCTTCTGCCCCCCGGGCGCGAAAGGGTCGGACCCAATGGACTCCCACTTCCGCCGACCTTGGTAGCATCGAGCAGAACGCGTGGTCCATCATTTGCACCATCACATCATGTCTAAAAAACCCTAACACACCATATACGGATCTCGGCCATTTTGTACAATACGTCTCTTGTGGATGTAAATGGGCTCCTCAACGTTCTTCAAAAGGATTCATACTTCCAAAGGAGCCCAAGCAATAACATAAGGTGCCAACTTAGATAAAAATCTTCTTCCTTTTCAACTTCTCCAATGGGGAACTCAGATGAATGAATTCAAGAAAGACAAGTTCCCAAATTAGAAATGGTGATTACCATGGAACTTTCAACACAATTTATCCATAAGAAACACATTGTTTTTTAAAATAGAATTTTCCAATGGACTCCAAATCAAACAAGGAAATCTAAATTTTTGAAAATCTCGAACATAAAAATCACTTATTCAATAAAGATGTGTGCCCAACTCATTAGCAAAAGACACAACATGCAAAAAAGAGGGCTTATCAAGTGCACATAGTGTGCCTGGAAGTGTGTGTTCGTCCCAAAACAGGGTTTGTAAATATAAATTATCCCTCGCTACTATCTCTACTAGGGAAAACAAAGATGCTAATAGAGTATCATATCCACTGGGATAAAAAGGTTAAGTTGTGTTGGTTCCTAAATTCCTAAACTAATCCTAATAGAAAACAAAGTGTTGATTCCTAAATTAATCTTATTAGAAAACGAAGTATTGGTTTGATTTCAAACTTAACAAATTAAAAGACAAGGTTTTGATTCAATCAGAGAAAAGATCTCAGGGTACGAATCCACTCTAACCTCGCACAATGGCAAATATAGACCTAGGGTTTCACTATCAACGCTAATTAAAAAGACTCGTTCTGGTTACAAACCTTCACAGAGTCAACAAATAAGGGATGTGAGTTTAGATCGGGGCATAACTACCTATCTCTATGGCATAGATTATCCGAGACCTACAAACACATTCGTTCAAGCATCGTTATATGACTTAGTATTCAAATCTACAATATTAAAATACCAAAGAAAGAATTATTGCATTAATAAGATCCAATCAACGGATAACATCATGTCATATAACCAAATAACGTTCAAAGTAAAACCCTAGAACCTATACATCACCAAAAACACAAGATTAGAGCTTCATCGCAACCCTAAGATAGAGAGTTAGTTGCTCATGGTGAGAGGTTGACGAAGAATCTCTGACGAAATCCCCATTGACGCTCTTCTAAAGCTCCCAAACCAGCCTCCAGAACTTCTTTTAAGATGAATCCTGTTAAAAATGAGTTTGGATGCTTTATATAGACTTTGGACCTCTAAAAATCCCTTCAAAACGTGTTGGAGGCGAACTCCATCCGGTCCGGGCGCCCATAATGTTTTCGGGTGTCTCTATGGCCGGGCGTCAGGATGCCCGGTGACTTTCGTCTGGATGCCCGGAGGCAGTACCTCCGGGTCGTTTGGGTTCATCTCCATTTCACTCCATATTCTGGTCCTTCACCTAAAATACCTACAAACAATAAAATAACATAAGTAAGATATTTAATTTCATCCGACGGTATAACAAAGTCCTCATTGAGGGACCTAATATGTATCTTTTAGGCTCTCATCACACCCCCCAACTTACACTTTGCTAGACTTCGAGCAAAGCTAAAGCAAAAGTAGAGACTAAACTAATGCCACTTTTGTAGGGAGCACGATTTCACTTAGCATGTGTAGCAAGCCTTTAAACCTCTAGGTTCCCCCTAGATGACGCATTATAGTCTCGTGAGAGTTTGCAGTGAATTTACCCACAAAATTCCTAAAACATAAAAGTAGGAAATCTTTTCCAAAATGATACCTACGAACACCGGATATTCTTAATTATAGAGTTTTCAATACACATCTCAAACTTGGTTCACAAATCCTATCCGTTGGTCAGAAATCTTCAAAATCTTGCTGGAAAAATTGATTGTGGATGGTGAAAATTGTGTATATATAGAAGCATAAAAGCATAAAACAATCCACTAAGAATTTTTGTGAAAACACATCTTTTTCTTCTTTTTTCAAAATTCTGGGCCACCTAACCTTAGCAAAAAATAACATGCTTCCTCTCAAGGCATTTATGGTGGCTTTCACACCATTATTTTTTCAAAGGCCATGACAACACTATTTTAGTGATTTTTTTTTACACACATATGTGACCGTGCAATGCCTAGGTCCCTTAAGCTTTCTAAGTAACCCATGTAACGAGCATTATGTCAATGACTCCCAAACCAGATGGCTTTAGTGCACTAGGTATGTAAATACCCCTACGGGCTTACTGGCTCTGGTTAAAAAGGCTACGAACCCAAACTAGTCACAAAACTTTTTATTCTTTTCAAGACTTCTAACAAAACACTATTTTTTTTCAATACGGTCCCCAACAATAGGCAACCCTTTCCATATGTCCGAATTAATTCATCGATAGTAGCGAGGGATAACTTATATTTGCAAACTCTGTTTTGGGACGATCAAATTTTGGCGCCTGTCACGCGGGTGACCCGGGTTCAATCCCCGACAACGGCGCCAAAATCTAATCGTCCCAAAACAGGGTTTGTAAATATAAATTATTTCTCGCTACTATCTCTACTCGCGAAAGCGAAGATGTTAACATAGTATCGTATCCATTGGGACAAAAAGGCTAAGTTGTGTTGGTTCCTAAATTCTGAAACTAATCCTAATAGAAAACAAAGTGTTGATTCCTAAACTAATCCTATTAGAAAGCGAAGTATTGGTTTGATTCCTAAATTAACAAATTAAAAGACAAGGTTTTGATTCAATCAGAGAAAAAATCTTATGGTACGAATCCACTCTAACCTCGCACAATGGCAAGTATAGACCTAGGGTTTCACTATCAACGCTAAAAAGACTCGTTCTGGTTACAAACCTTCACAGAGTCAACAAATAAGGGATGTGAGTTTAGATCACGGCATAACCTATATCTATGGCATAGATCATTTAGATCTACAAACACATTCATTCAAGCATCGTTATATGACTTAGTATTCAAATCTATAATATTAAAATACCAAAGAAAGAGTTATTGCATTAATAAAATCCAATCAATGGATAACATCATGTAATATAACCAAATAGCGTTCAAAGTAAAACCTTAGAACCTATATATCACCAAAAATATAAGATTAGGGCTTCATCGTAACCATAAGATATAGAGTTAGTTGCTCATGGCGAGAGGTTGATGAAGAATCTCTGACGAAATCCCCATTAGCGCTCTTCCAAAGCTTCCAAACCAGCCTCTAGAACTTCTCCCAAGATGAATCCTCTTAAAAACGAGTTTGGATGCTTTATGTAGACTTTGAACCTCAAAATCCCTTCAAAATGTGCTGGAGGCGGACTCCATCCGGTCCGGCGTCCGGACGCCTGGTATGCCGGCGTCCAGACGCCCAGAGGCAGTACCTTCGGGTCGTCTTGGTTTGTCTCCAGTTCGCTCCATATTCTGGTTCTTCACCTAAAATACCTGCAAACAATAAAATAACATAAGTAAGCTAATTAATATCATTCGACGGTATAACAAAGTCCTCATTGAGGAGCCTAAAATATATCTTTTAGGCTCTCATCAGTGTGCATGGAAGTTACATGCACGCCTTACTTAGGTCCACCCACTGGGGATGGGACTGGGGATGAAGGGGCGATATCTTCATCTGGGTGGAGCCTACCTATATACAAAATATGGGCCCTATCTGATCATTCTAACCCTTTCATCAACAGCCAATGAGTTTCATCTCTTAAAAAAAATTAGCCCATTGATCCAACGGTGAAGTCCGTTCGAATGGGTGTAACAAAAAAAAAAAAAAAAGAGTGACCGGTTTAATTTAGGGGGATCCCCTGTTTGCGGTCCCTTCAGATGGGTCATTAGGTGATCCCACTATGATTTGTGCACCGTAACACCATGCATACCATGTGCACCGGATAATTTCTAATGCAAAAAGATACACAATTCTTGATTAGTTGATTAGGGAATGTTGTTGTGGTTGGTCTTAGCTGTTCACATCATAGTCTAAATGTAAGTGACTACAACTAGAAAAATCCAAATGCAAATAGATTCAATATGATAGAGTGCTTTATACACAACTAAATTTGTCCATTATAAAAGCAAATCTAATGTCTGATCCAAACTAGAAATATGCTAAAGTCTGTGGGCATCAGCAATTGAGATGAGGAAATCTAAAGTAGATGATACACTACTTTATTTTTTCCCAATTTGTCCATTGATAAAACAAATCTAATGTCTGACAAGGCCTAAATGGACCGGAGTAGCATAGAATAGACGCAGGGATGTAATAGACAAGAAGTAGCCTACAAAAGCATGTTGGAAACCAATGTTAAGATGTTTTATATTTTAATTAGTGATAAATGGCCCCTTGTGTGTACATCACCACAAATCCCTTGCCATTATAAATGTGGTCCACTTGGGCAATGACGGGGAGGAGATAGAACCATCAGAATGACATCTAGGGTTGTACTAAATGTCAACCCCATGAAATTAGGCTAACTCGTTGATCTATGACCCTTCAGTTTATTGCTTTAAAAAAGTATTTCCTTTTTATTTTAATCCAGTGGAAAGTAATGATCGGATGAGTGTCAAATTTGGAAATAGGGCAATTCGCTGATACTAGTATAAGCCTGCCCAAAAAATGGGTAGACTGCACCACTCTAAATCCTAAATCTATGATAGCTTGGATGAGACCCAAAACTGGTGAGAAGCCGTAGTAATCCAGATCCAGTTCTAGTTAGAGATGTGGAGCTTCTGGTAAAGTGGTTGAATGCAAGCAGAGGACCTGTGCTAAAAGGCCACAGAGTGCACTGATCAAAGCTAGCCCAAAGTCTAAAATAAGTGTGGCCCGCATTGCAGTCGGTTTTAGACCTTGGTCTAGTAGAAGGAATAAGAGCATATTTTGGGGAGCTAAGCTACCTTCGAATAATTAATCCAAAAGTTCAAAACACAATGCAAGTTGTGGGTGGGGCCCACATTTTCAGAATCTATCCATTCAAAAATGCATACAACCTGGGCACTGGTAAAGGCGCTTTAAACATGATTAATCTATTGAGAAGACTCAGGAGCCATTGATTCTATTTGTTCTGCAATTGGACTTGATCATTTGAAAAGTGGTTTGAATATTTGAAAGATCTACCCGAAGTTGTAGAAAGGGCAAGGGCAGGGGCATTCCTTGCTTATGAAGTTAAGACATTCGATGTGTATTGGGTGGTGCACCAATGCAATTTTATTTTTAATTGGAAAGTTAAGTAATAATTTAGAGTGTGTCAGATAGAGTTTTATTTTGCACAATCTTATGCAAATAGCAACATCAAACTCATTAGTGGGGCCTACCTAAAGATCATGTCGATTGTGGAGACGTTATTATATTTAAAGCCCCCAAAGTTCAATAGTTATGCAACCATTTATATGAGAATTACACGTTGGGATGGTATATAGATGGTTTTGATTTGTACCATCTTTAATTCAAACAAAAGCCTTTCTATCCCATCCAGGTTCTGTGATTGGAATCCTTCTTGATGGGCCTAATAGATTGAACCTATTAGTCTGAGGCTTCACAGATGGATTTTCCTATAGATTTAAGTGATAGTTGGGACAAGACTTTGATGATGATATGATGATAATGATGATTTAAGTGATATTTATTTTGTTCTTTACTCAAAATATTCAAACATAAACTAGATTTACGGGTATTCAAGTATAGGAGAACGAGTGAAAAATCTCTAAAAAGGAGAACTATCACAGGCAGGTTATGGGCTTTTAGAAAAGCAGACTAATTGAATAGACCAACCATCAAGCTGTTGGAAATAGGTGGGCCTCTAAGATAGGTTTCAAAATTTTTTGACCCACTTGATGCAGGAATCAACTATCCAGAAGGCTACCAAAACCAATCCAAGATGTGTACCCTCAATCTCAGCCATCATGATCAGTAAATAACTCTATCTAGAATATAGAAACAGCAACTAACAAGCATTAAATAAATCTACAACATGCAAGGAAGTAGATTATACCTTTGGAACTCGGTTGTGCTCTAATTGAGAAGTTGCGTCTTTCTTTGATGATGAAACACTTTCACTAATCAATTAGCAATCTTCAAGACTTTTTGATCTTCCACGCTATGACCCGTTTCAGATTCTATTTTTCTCAAGAAGATGGTGAGATCTCCAAAAGAAAACTACTAGGAACTCAAAGGAGGAACTAGAAAGAGAACTAGAAGAGGGAGAGGAGGAAGTGCATATGCAACTCTTGCACAAAGGAGGTGTGAACGTCCAACCCTTGGACTAGAACTCTCTTGGGCGTGAATCACAAGATGGGTTATTGCATATGTCACACGCCCAAGCCTCTCATCTATTTAAAGCACTTAAGCAGCCTCCTCATTCTAATTGAAATAGAAGTCTTACTTCTTTAACAATTAGTAACTCTCTTATATTATTAATTAAAATAGAAGTCTTACTTCCACAATAATTACTAACTTACCATATCATAATTAGAAGTCCCACTTAAAACATGATTAGTAACTTTCTAATTCCTTTCTAATTAAAATAGAAGTTTCACTTCTACTAAAAATTAGTAACTTTACTATTACCACTATTAGAAGTCCCACTTTAAATAAAAATAGTAATTTTCCTTTTAGAGTTCAAGTAGAATTAATATCTTAATAATTGGGCTAGCGTGGGGACCACTAAGATTTCCTTAGAAAGCTAGCTCCAACTGGGACTCGCGACCCCATATCTCATGTGCAATCCGGGCCCATAGTTAATTGCAAATAACTCCACTATATAAATGCAATTGAACTCCAGTCTTAGAAATATTACATAGAAGACCCTAAACTTCCATATTACCACAAGTAGGCCCCTTTATCAATATCCATGGATCAATTAGACATGTCTTCCAAACTAAATCCACATCTTATTATCTTCGAGCCCCAATTAATTATAATGATCATATGTACCTTTCCAATTAACTCTTAATCAAAATGGGTGCGCATTTAGCAATGATAAATTCATTAATTAGCACAAGGGGATATTAGAGATAGATTCCATCTTGACCATTGAATGTTCCCACAGCTCTATAAGCACGTACCCACACCACCAAGGTGTTGACCTACAGTTGGCCTCACTCATTGGTGACTCAAAGCAAATGAATAGATAGAAACTTGAGTTCATTAATGTCTTAGGATTGAGAGCTTACTACTAGGAAATTATGAGAGCAGACCTTAAAGTAAAGACAATATTTATAAGGTGCTTCTCATGGTCTTTCAATACATCCAATGTACTAGTACTATGATCCAGAATCTTTCATTCTGATGATTGAGACAAATCACACTATCTCATAGTAACCAAAGTACTGCAACCATGTCAGTATGAGATGTCCAGTCTCATCACTGGTTGTGAAGATATTTAAGTATAAGATTTGCCACACATGTCTCCCGTATGTAGATCTCATCCATACATTACATCTAATATACTTGTGGACTCCGGTTCATCTCATGAACTATCATGTTATTCGTATCGGTTATGTGCAAGTATACCATTCATCTCATGAAAGGAAAACATGAATATAATGATAAATAAAGAAATTAATTAATTTATTATATCATCTACTGGATTGAGACCATAAAACTAACACAAGCCTGTATTGATCAGTTCTAAATCCGGGCTCCAAGGACTTCAAGTCCTACCAATTGACAGGTACCAGAAATAGGGGCATAGGGTTTGATATCACTCACACAAGAAAGATGCATGCACACAAACTACAACCACAAGCATGTTACTGTGGTCAGCCTTAGGTTTCCAGACCATAACCCAATTGAAACAGACAAGAAGTATCTAACAAAGGAAATCCAAATCCAATCCAAGTAGATTTAACATGATAAAGTGCTCTATATATTTAATTAATGCATCCATTTGATGAAACAATCTATTGTCTAATAAGAGAAAATATATAAAAATGCTAAAGTCAGTTGACAACAAACTTTAAGAATTGAAAATGCTTAAGTCTGTTGACAACAAACTTTAAGAATTGAGATAGGAATTAACTGACAAGATCATGTAGCCAACTAGGAGAATTCAAACCCTGACCCCTTCAACATGTTAGATGTTCTATGTCTAATAAATTGAGAAATGATCCAGTGTATTGGTCAGGAGGTTTTTCAAATATCCCTAAAATGCTATTTGGATATTTTATATGTGAAAATATCCTCTAAAAGTTTGTAAAATCTACTTCTTGTTTGGGATAAACATTTTATTTAGGAATGTGTTAGTATAAACTGTTGGAAAAAATGGCTAAGAACACCATTATTTTGCTCAACTTTGAGCTAAATAAAGGTGGGACCCACTTATCCTTTTAGGTGGGAATACATGAGAATGTAATCTACTTCATGAGTAGATTAAGGACATGTATTGGGTTGCTCTAATCCATTAAGAAGTGAATGAAAAATTACCTCCTAAACACCACTACTTGAACATGAAAACAAAAGGAAGTGGTGAACTTGCTTCCCACATTGCTTAGGAGCAAAACATTCTTTGAATATAAATATGCTTACCTTGGTAGTATAGGATAATCCATTAAGAAGTGAATGAAAAATTACCTCCTAAACACCACTACTTGAACATGAAAACAAAAGGAAGTGGTGAACTTGCTTCCCACATTGCTTAGGAGCAAAACATTCTTTGAATATAAATATGCTTACCTTGGTAGTATAGGATGAGCCCCAAGAGGCATTCCACTTTTGTAGAAGAAGGGGACCTAGACCAAGGTGGGGTCACCACCACACGTGCTTCAAATCGGGCCTGGGCTTGGGCGCGAGTCGGGCCGAGAAAATTTAATAAAATTTCCTTTTTACAAATGGGGTGTGTCCATTCGCATATGAAAGGGTGTGTCACCGAACCGGGTTTGGGCTTGGGCTTGGGCTTCATGCGCGAGTCGGGCCAAGAAATTTTATTTAATAAAATTTCGTTTTTGCAAATGGGGTGTGTCCAAAGTGGTGTTTCCATTCGCATATGAAAGGGTGTATCCAGCCCAAGAGGTGTGTCCAAAGAAGCATCTGTTCAGTGAACAGTCACTGTACTGAACAGATGCAACCCCATGAAAGAGTCCTGAAGCAGGCTATTAATATGCATCTTGTTCATGCGTTTTGTTCATTCAATTCCATTGCTGCTGCATTGCACATTTCGGGTCTGTATTAAGAGTCAAGAAGAGAGTTCTTTTGCACTTCTGGTTTGATCGACACATAGTTTGTAGTGGCACTTCTGGTTCGACCGACACATAGTTTGTAGTGCTGCTACTGTGTGTATTCGATCATTGTATCATGGAATACAGATGCCACTGAAGCCGTTAGCACCGTTGCGGGGGCGAATTTTGTCTTAAGGACATAGTGTCTAACACTAGCCTTGATCAACATTTTTTTGAGGATTTCCGAGTCTCCCAACTTCAACAACAGAGTATTGTTTCCCTGCCTTTAATCAGTAAGTGGATTACATTTGTAGATTACTTTCTGTAATTCTGGTTTTGCGGTTGTAGTGCAACCTGTTTCCTAAATACTGAACTACTTCTGTATGTACTCAGAACAACATAAGCTACCTTATTTATCTACTATTTGGAAGTAGATCCTTGACCATGACTGGAGACTGAAAGGAAAAAAGTGGAGACTTAAGATAAGTATTGGTCCAATGAGGTGCTCACTTGAGGAATTTTCATAAATGGCTAGCTTATCCCTTTGGGTGTCTCCCATAAGTGACTCTATGCAGATGCCTACACTTGGGGAGCCTTGAAGGCCACAATCCAACCCCCTCACACTCGCTACTCCTAGGAACTGAAACAAGTTTAAATTTGACACTCATTCGACTATCATTCGTGGTTGGATTAAATCACTAAACTCGAGGTCCGTAAATCAAAGGTTAGGTATGGGGTTGAGATTTTGTATTTCCCTAGGTCTTATTCAGATTTTTTGATCCCTCACCTCCCTTGTGATTGATACAGCCCTAGGTAGGCCCCTTAAGCAAGGTACACTACCCCATGAATTTGCACAAGCCTAAATTTGGCACTCGTCCAACCGTCACTCACTATTGGATTAAAATCACTAAATCTAAGGTCCATAAATCAAAGGATTAAGATGATCTAATGGAGTTGAAATTTTGTATGCACCTAGGTCCCATTTAGATAGTTAGATCCCCCACCTTCCTTTTGATTGGCACGGCTTCATTGGGCCCCATAAGCAGGTGCTCACGACTAGCACTGAGGATGTCCCATATATGTATTCCGGTGTAAACCATCCAAGCGAACTCCTACGTGGGGCCAACTTGAGCTCATTGTGGCAATGGAAATACCTAAATGGAGCGTGAGGGTAAGCAGAATATTAATTCCATTAGATGATCTAATCTCTTGATCTATGGCCCTCAACTTCTGTGGTTTTGAAAGGTCAATCTTTTGGATTTTCACTTTTAAGTGAGTATCGTTTTGATGAGTGTCTTTTGGGGTTCAATCATATGTTGTAAGGGTTTTATCTGCGTCCAGCTAGACCTAACCCAACACACCACCTGAGTCTTATAGATAAAAGTAGGTTAGGTTTTTGCTGGCTTGGTATTGTACTAAGACGCATGCCCAAATTACTGACAGGGGGACCATACTCGCACCTGTTGGGTCCATTATAGGGCCTACATACATAACCAAATTTGATTCCAGGCCCAAACCCAAACCCGGAACTAAATAAAGGGGCAGGACCCAGATGAAATGGAGGCCCACATAATTGTTATGCTAAATAAAATTATTTAATGAGTAACATTCTGGCTTATACAGTGCGCGTGGTCTTACCATGCAGACCAGCTGCTGGTGCCCACTTGGGGCCCTACAAATTTGGGGCATGGGTGGACTAGAAAGACCGACTCATGATGGACTCATATATAAACAAAAGAGTCAATTTTACACCTCTAACCCCTTAATCCAAGGCCCATAAGTTTAAGGATTTTGTACTAAAAAAGAAATGATCTTCGATCCAATGGTCCAATCCATTTCGTTGTGTGCAAACCTCGGAGTCCAGTGACTATCATGGAGTTCCAATGTGTGTGAATGATCCAGATGAATCATAAGATGGGCCGCTGGAAGCTCTCACCGCAATACGGTGAAAGAGGTGAATACGTAAGAAGATTTTCCTTATTTAACACATATGCATATATAATGTGGGGAAATATTCAAGTGCATCTATCCCTCACCATAGGGTGAGAGACACTCCCCTTTTTGGGAAGTTTCAAGTACAAAAGAGACTTTTCAAGTACATAGGAATACTCCTTATGTACTTGAAACTTCAAAAAAAAAAAAGAGTGTCCGTCACCCTATGGTGAGGGATAGATGCATAGGAATACTCCCCTATTATGTGAACCTGACTTTAGGTATTTTGTCCTAGAATATGAAAGATGCTGACCTGAACCTTAACTTGAACCCACACCCAAATTTAAAAGGGTCCAAATATTGGATCCATGGAGACAACCAGATTGAGTCACACTGCCCAGATAAATACCCAACTTGAACTCATCTCAAACCCGATTAGTATTTCTGGATGACCCAAACCTGAAATGGCTGGCCAAGGTTTATGCTGGATTAATCCATCAGGTTTGGGTCATTTCACTCAAGTAGGAGTTGGGCTGGCCGGCCAATGGCCCGAGTTATAGCCCTAAACCAGGCCGGGGTCAGAAATATTGTTCTAGTGGAATTACCATAGTGGGAAAATATCAGAATTTCTTCAAATTTAAAGATTTATTAAATTAAATAATTGAAAATACTAATCACAGATATAAGTCACTGTCAAAGTGTTTTTTTTTTTTTTTTTTTGTCATTTTATTCTGATTTTCTCATGATTCGCCAGGTTTTTTCTCACGATATCTTCAATTGTTGCGATATTTTGAATAGAAACAGCATATGTTCTTAAATATATTCCTACTCCGTGGTTGAAAATTAAAAAGATTAGCAGACAAAGGCTCCATTGATAAAGTTCCACCATTCATTATAAGATGCTGCATTATACAATAACTGCTGTATGGCCCACCTGATTAGTTGCACACTTTATCCTTTTTCCCACATGAAAGAACAGCAGAAAGTGTCATGTGCTGGGAGCCTGGGACAGACAGAGACAAAGGAGGCCCATATCCTTGTCAGATATCAACACAGATGCACCTAGTTCCAACCAAGACTCCAAGAGGGTCTTACTCAGATACCAGAGTGACTGGTGCAACGTGGAGCAGCTCAAGGTCAAGTATCTATGGCATGTTGATCACCTGAGTTTTTAAAACACCATTCTAGAGGTTTCTCCAATGAAAACATGCCAACTTAACATTATAGGCTCTTACAGATACCAGAGTGACTGGTGCAACTTGGAGCAGGTCAAGGTCAAGTATCTATGGCATGTTGATCACCTGAGCTTTGAAACACCTTTCTAGAGGTTTCTCCAATGAAAACAGGCCAACTTAACATTATAGGCTCTTTAAGTGAGTCCTATCTTCCCTATGGGTAATGGGTGAATTTCACTAAAGTAGGAGTTGGGCTGGCCATCGGATTCCATCACCATAGAACTCGTAAATTGAGACTCAAATGTTGTTTGACATGTCTAAAATTAGGGTCAATTTGACTTAAAATAGATCTAAAAAATATGTATGAGTACTTTAGGCGTTTTGGGAAAGTCGGTTTCTTTCTCTAATCGAGCCATTATTAATAGCGTTTTTTTGTTTTTTTGTTTTGTTTGTATATACCCCCATAAGGTTTGTAGGTTTTGAAAATAGGCCCCTGAGATTTAGTATTTGCAAATAGGCCCCTACATTTTCATTTTAATACCTTATGTATTCACATAATCAATAGTCTTCCAACCACCGTAGGTTTTTAGAGTGAAATGACACTTTTGTCCATCTCTTTTATTCTTATATGCATAATCTTAAAAGCTTGGACTCAATTTTTTTTAAAGCATATAACATTAACAATTGTACTTAGTGGGAGAGAATAATCCTATGTAATTTTTTTTAATAAATACAGGGCTCATTTCATTAAATCCACATTGATCATGACGACAATAACACATGTACTTATAACTAATTATGATTTTCCAATCCATAAATGACCCGCCTTTGGATTGATGAAAGTTCCAAAATACATGATTATGCTCCATGTGTATAAAAGAAATATTGGGGGAATCGGCAACTGTAAAAAAAATAATTAAATTTTAGAATTTGTGAGGGGGTGGTGTTTGGCTTTATGTAAAAGAAATATTGGGGGGAGGGGCAAAGGTTAAAAAATATATATATCAATTTTTAAAATATGCGGGGGGATGGGGAATCTTAAGACTTTTCTCAAATATGGGTCGGGGCTTAAGTCCTTAGGCCCTTGTTCCGTCAAGTGCATGAGAGGGTCATTATTGAGAGAAATCATTGGGACTTGGGATAAAATAATGATCATTCTTGTTAGGAATATTGATTTTGGGGACATATAAGGTATTAAAAAGAAAAAAACAGGATCCTATTTACAAATACTAAAACCTCATGGACTTCTTTACAAATCCTACGAACCTTAGGAGGGTCTAAACAGAAAGCTCTTATTAATGTCATCATCCTTTCATTAAAAAAAGTAATAAAAAGAAAGAGAATCAAAGAAATCAATTTAAATTAATGAGACAACTTTAAAAAATAGGGTCTATTTGACTTAAAATTGAGTTAAAGATATGTATGAGTACTTTAGACCCTTTGGGAAAGTCGGTTTCCCACTCTAATTGAACCATTATTAATACCATCATCCTCTATATATATTAAAGCGATAAGGAGGGAGGTTGTAGAGGGCGCCATGTCACCACCTATGCAGTTTTCCTTTAAAAAAAAACTAGCACAATAGGCTAGCGCTTAGAAAATAATTAAAATCTTAAGTAGAAATATTTATAAATATTTAAATAAATTATAAATGGATCATAACAAATAATTTTGAAAAAACAAGTCAAAGAAATTGGAAAAGTCGAAGAGTAATTATGAATAATATAATATATGATGAAAAAAAAAATATGTAAAAGAATAATCAATGTGAATTGTTGATGGTACGAAGAGCGAATTAATTTATCAAAACTATTCAAGCTTGGAAGACTCTATCTATTACTCGGGCCAAAGTCTTGATTTGCCGCACATTATTATCATTATTTATTTTATAGTAAATATTAATGATAATAAAAAATTAAGGGGTTTTTACCCGAAAATACACTTTAAATGGCTACTACATGTAACAGTGCACTTTAAACATCTATGCACCTAACAGGGAATCCGTACAGGATTCCCATTTTCTTTTTTACCATTTTTTTCGGTGGTCGAATTCGACCTTCATTGTAGCACTGGAGGTCGAATTCAACCATGAGATATAATTCACTATATGTACAAACCCTTTTTCCGTTCGTTCCCTACCCTTAGGAGTCGAGTTGTAGAAGACTGAAAGCTGCTTTTTCGCCATTCTTTGTCTGATTCCACATCTCTTGGACATCTCCCCTCTGATCTAAGGTACTTATGCAATGATATATTAAGAATAAGAGCAGAACTTATCTTTACATAGCTTTTAAATGAATTTATTTGCTGTTATGGGCATCTTCCCTTTTAAGGTGGTTCTCATCATCTTCCCTACTTCATTGTTTAGATTGTTGTCATCATGTTTTTGAGTTTTATTGAAACAAACTTGTATGGTTGAATATGAACATGAAGGTTTTGGTCATGACCGTTAGAAATATGGGTCTATTTTCTAAGTAGAGGTATAACTATATTGGGTTAAATGTGAACGTGCCGTGACCAACCCAAGAAGTTTCCTTGGCCATTCAAGCACTATTTTTACTATTTTGTGCATTTGCATTTCATAACATGAATTGGCAGTATAAGGTTGACTCTCAAAATTTTAGTACGAACTTGTTCAATTGAGCTCAATTTTTCCACTAATTTAATCAATCGTTCCTTTTTGTAACAGCATGTTAGATGTCCAACAATTAGCTATTTTTCATTACGATGACACTTTTGAATTTGATCTAAATCGACCCCAATATAAGGGGGGCAGACAGAAGGTGAGGTATCTGTCGAGTAACATAAGTATCAGTGAGCTGAAAAACATGGCACTTGAAGCCTCATGCTGGGATATAATCGTCAAAGATCTTACTTTAAAATACCTACTGCACAATGGAAGCTTCTTTTCGATGATAAACATTGATGATGACAGCGATATCAATGGACTTTTCAAAAACTGTACGTCCAAATCTTCCGGGATATTAATATTTGTAACACGAATAATGGGCGAGGAAGATGGCACCTTGAAGATGACACCTTACACCTATATCAAGAAAGGTTGGTTGTTGTTGTTAATACTTAGTTTTTATGCCTGTTGTATTCAATATTGTTATACATACTTGTAATTAATGTTGTTGTATTCAGTATTTATACACAATATGATGGTGCAATTCTGAATGTGCAGGTTTGATCGCACGGGCACTAGTCATCCCACTGATAAGATCGTGGACACCAAAAATGTCACTTTGCTTCTTCAAGATCCAAAAAGCTGCATGAAGTCGCAACCTGCCATAAATAGGCAATGCTACTTCCAAAAAATCAAATCTTGTCAGAATCAAACAAAAACTGCAAGATCCTTCAAAACATCCCAAAGAGGAGTACACAAGAAGTTTCGGGCCATTTCAAAATCATTTGGCCTAACTTCACTTCTCCGGCAGCTGAAAAGGAGCTCTCGGCGGCGAAAGCATCGGAGACACCAAATCTTCGATTAGAGCCTGTGGATGGTATCAAAATACATCCAAAAGGCTCCATGTCAAGTTCCAAGTCAAACCGACAACGTTTGACCCTACATCAACCCTCAAACAACTAAATCAAGCCTCTCGGCGGCGAGAACCACCGAGGCCATTACTCATCAGAAAGAGCAAATGGACGGCTTCAAAATGCTTACAAAAGGCTACATGTCAAATTTCAGGTCATTTCGACAACATTTGACCAGACTTTGAGGCTCGGAAGCCAAATCAGGCCTCTCGGCGGCGAAGCTCCCCGGGACCATGGTTTCCAAGACAAAGCCTATGGATCATCTCAAATGACTCCAATAGGTTCCCTGTCAAATTTCAAGTCAATCGGACATCGGTTGACTGTACATCAAGCCGCAACATCTTCATCGCGATAAAAATAAGTCTACTAGCGATAGAACCCCAAACGGCTTTAAAACTCAAACAAAAGTCTATGGTTGATCTTATTTATTGCTCAGGAGGCTTCACCCCAAATTTCAGATCATTCCGACATTGTTTGACCCAGTTTCAGCTTCTGACTGAAAATCGACAGCTCTACGCGACAAAGTCTTTGGCTTTCCCGGAAAATTGGAAACTTTGCACTCCGAAATGCAAAGATTCTTGTCAAGTTTTCTATAGGGAAATCAGACCAATAAATGATCAAAAATGTCAAGAAAAAATACAGAAGAAAAAAGAATAAAAAACGGCCGCAAAACGGGACAAAAAGGGGGAAATCCCCCCCCAGGGTCGTAGACCCCTACGACCCTGGCCCATGGTCGCCTGCGACCATGGAGCCCGGAATCGCCGGGTTGGCCCCGGAAGGCCCGTTACTCGTCGTTTTTTGCGATTCAAAACTTCCGACTCCTAAGATTTTCTAAAATTCATACTTTTAAGGTGCCAAATCCTTTGACATCCGTCAAAATCACGGGTCAATTGTCAAGAGTATCAAAATCAACAATTGATCGCCAACCGGTTGACCAAAAAAGTGTGCCTTCTATCCGACCGATCAAGAAATCGACAGGACAGATAACACCGACCCGCTGTTGGCAACCAATACCTGAAGCTACATGGTCATCCGATGTCGATCTACATGAAGATCCATCGATAATCATCGCCAGAGGAATCCCAAAAGACGCGGCATGGCCCGCGACTCTTCAATTGCTCGGCGACCACTTAATGCGATTAATTGACTAGCTTTATTGCAGTCATTAATTTTTTTTTCTTTGGACTACCCAATCAGAAGCAAGCAAATGGGAGTTACAAGTCAATTGATCCATGTCATCCCATGAAACTCCTCCCATCATGGCGATTAAAGGCGATTAAATGCCCTCAATCTCCACCGGCCAATCAGAAGCCAAAAAAAGGAGTTACAAAATAAAGGAAGTAAACCCTGTAACTCCTCCCATTAGGGGTGTGCATCGGTCGGTCGGTTCGGTTATTGACATATTCTTAACCTAACCAAAATTTTTCGGTTAATTTCAACCATTTAACCAAACCAAATTTTTTTAGAGGATTAACCATCGGTTCGGTTAACCTAAAATATCGGTTTGGATTTCGGTCGGTTCGGTTAACCTAAAATTATTAAGTTTATAAATGACTATAGTTATCTAGTTAATAGAGTTTAGGATTTATATTCATAAGGTTTTATATGGTTTATGGTTCCCAATTCAAAAAAAAAATGTTTAAGGTTTTAAGTTGTTGGGACCTTTAACCTTAGGATTTAGAGTTTAATGTCAATGGTTTATATTTATTTTTTTGTCATATTACTAATTTCATTATCATATTTAATCTTGATAGATATAAATATATAATATATGAAGGTGCTACATTACATGGTAACTTGGTAAGTTACTAAGGTTGGTACTTGGTAACATGAATTAATACTTATTAATTGATGTATGTTATATTTATTTTAGATTTTTTATATAAGTATTAATAGATTTCATATTATATACATGTACACATTTTATTATATATATTATATATTTATATAGTTTGCTATAATTTCGGTTCGGTTCGGTTAATTTGGTTAATTTTTTCTGTTAACCGAACCGTTAACCGAAAACTGAAATATTCAAACATCTTTAACCGAACCGCCGATCGGTTAAGAATAACCGGTAAATTCGGTTAACGGTCGGTCGGTCTGGTTCGGTTAATCGGTTTTAACCAAACTATGCACACCCCTACCTCCCATTATGCAACTTAATGACAATAAAAGCCCATAAACCATCCTAAATGGCTACTAAGAACCTATAAATAGGAGAGCATTCCAAAGAACTCCAGATCAAAAAGAGATCGGGAAAAAGATCGGAAGAAAAACAGAGATCCCATATCAGAAAAAAGCATAGAAAATCCGAGAGAAAGAAGAAAGAAAACTCTGCTGAAGTTCTGCACCGGCCACCACTACAAGGTGACAAAAGTCTCTTGGGGGGTACCCCCCAAGGTCCTTGCCTTCTCCTTCTGCCTCCAATGGCTTAGACGTGGCTTTTCAGCCCGTCTACTTAGTTTTTTATTGGACATAAGACCTCCTCTTGGTCTTTGTCTTCTAAAAATCTGAAGTTATAGCTAAGCCAAGCGAATCAAGAGCATCCTCTGTTCTCATCTGCATGGATGATGGCGAAGTCCATACATGGCTTGCGATCGTCAATCTGAACGAGTCCCCCACAATCTCCTGAGAAGTTAGATCCTCTTTTTCTTGCTTTTCATTGTAGTTTGTATTTTTCTAAAAGATACAAAAATCACAACTCTTGTCTTTCATTATTGATAAGAATTATAAATTGGCTATAAACGTCAAAATCGGTATAAACGCCAAAAATCAGTTATAAATGCCAAAAAAATTACCTTTCACGACAAATCAAGAAAATGTCTCTTTTCTTAAGTATATGTGCAATGGAAAACTTGAAAGAAGTTGATTTCCTTTTTACTTGCGAAGGTCGATCTCCGGATCACCACTTGCAATTCCAAGTAAAATAAAAAAACTGGCACACCCATATAAAAAAATGTTGACACCCGCTTCTGCCCCCCGGGCGCGAAAGGGTCGTACCCAACGGACTCCCACGTCTGCCGAGCTCGGTAGCACTGAGCATGAACGCGCGGTCCATCAAAGATTATCAAGAATATGGAGTCTAAAGTAAAAGGCTCGACATTTACGTCTCCCACGAAAGACTGCCCTACCATTAACTTAAGAGAGGATGTTGATTTGAACTTCTCGTCTTTCATGAATGATGTTGACGATGTGGTGGGCCAACCCTTGTCTCACGAGTCAAATGAGGTGGCAGTCAATGTTGTAACAGCTGAGACCCAAAGTGGGCCTGACGAGTTCCATGACTTGGGCGTAAACACTGCATCCGAGTCGACTCGGATATCTGCATGTCCCCACCCCAGGTATAGGCCTATGGAGCGAGGTACTACGGATTCAACTCCGTTAGCAGGGTGCAACGGATCTGGACGTACTACTTTAGATGGGTCACATAGTATTCATGAGAAGACGTTTGTGGACACAATGGTCCCTGAAGCGGTCATAGCCGAAGGAGTGGATAGTTCTGTCAGGGAGATGTGGCTGGGTCGTGAGTTTCCAGACCGCGAAGCGTTCCGAAAAGGCATAGCCAATCATGCAATTTACAATAATTTCACGTCGAAGCACTTAAAGACATGCATGAAGATGGTAACCGCATGTTGCAAAGATGATAACTGTTCTTGGCGAATACACGACGCTATAGTGGATTCTGGCCCACAATTCAAAGTTCGGAAGTACAAGCCGAATAATTCTTGTTCCAAACCAATGATGGGGACAACGCATAGGCAAGCATCGGCGCAGTTAATAGCTGAGTTCATTGAAGGGAAGATACGTTGCAATAATGATATTAGACCGAAAGAGATAATGAATGAATATGAAATGGAGTTTGGTACTAAAATCACATATAGGAAAGCACATATGGCAAGGGAGATGGCACTGCGTAAAATTCGAGGGTCATATGAGGAGTCATTCCAGATATTACCACTTTATTATTTTTAGCTACAATGGACCAATCCTGGCACAGTGACAAACATTGATATCACCTCGGATGGCCGATTTAGGCAGTTCTTCTGGGCCTTCGGGCCTTGCATACGTTCATTTCAAACTTCTTTAAGGCCTTTGCTAGCAGTGGATGGTTCACATCTTCGTGGAAAATATCCTGGAGTACTGCTACTCGCTGTCACACATGATGCGAATCATCAATTGTTTCCAATAGCATTTGCATTTGCGGAGGCAGAATGCCGTGATAGTTGGGAGTGGTTCCTAGCGAACTTATCAATTGCATTGGGCGAGCCAAAGAATTTGACAATTGTGTCTGATCATCAAAAAGGTCTTATTCCTGCATTGAAATCCATGCTCCCAGGCGCTTTCCACTGTTTTTGTTGTCATCACATATCTGAGAATATCAAAGCATCTTTCAACGATCATGGTATCGTTAGGACATTCCGGAAAGCTGCACGAGCATATAGACCAAACGAGTTCAATGTTTACATGAGCGACATATGTTCCTTAGACGAACGTGCTTTTGATTACATTGGTGTGATTGGCCGTCAGTTTTGGGCTACGGTGTATGTGCATGGATGGAGGTATGACATGCTAACGAGTAACACTGCGAAGTGCACCAACAGTCTTCTAAAGGACACAAGGGTTCTCCCTATCACAAAGCAAGTCGAAGAGATCCGTGCAAAATTAATGGAGTTCTACCAAAAGCATCGGGCTCAAACACAAAACATAACAACACGTCTTACTCCATATGCAGAGAAGTACCTTGACAATGAAATTAAAGAAGCACGTAGGCTCCATGTTCGTGTCACCGGTTTGGTAGAGTTCCAGGTTCAGTCAGCTGAGTACGTGGATGTTGTTGATCTTGAAAAGAAGTCGTGCACATGTCGCAAGTGGGATGTGATTGGCATATGCTGCCATGCTTTGGCATCAATGAAATTGCGGAGTATAAATCCGTATGAATATTGTGAGCATTAGTACAGTGTGAGCATGTATCAAAGGACATATGATGATATAATTCATACAACACGTGATATGAAGCAGTGGGAGCAAAGATCAATTGAACAGGTACACCCTCCGTTGGCAAACAAGCAACCGGGAAGGCCTAAGAAAAATAGAATCCGTGTGGAAGATAGGAACCGACAGCGCAGAGTGATAACTTGTTCCAATTATAGATAACGTGGTCACAACAAGGGCAGCTGCAAAAATCCACCTGTTTCATCTCAAAATTAGCGACTTGATGAATTGATTTTACTTCCATCTCTTTTTGTGAATGTTGTAAATACCATCTTTTATGTTAATGTAAATCTTTATGAGTGGATGTAATCTTCATATCTTTTATTATTGTAATCCACATGAATGGATGAAACTTTCATCTTTTTGTAAATGGTGCAAATACCATCTTTTAGGTTAACGTAAGTCTCCATTAGTGGATGTAATCTTCATATCTTTTGTTAATGTACTCCTCCATGAATGGATTATACTTCCATCTCTTTTTGTGTATGTTGCAAATACCATCTTTTAGGTTAATGTAAGTCTCCATTCGTGGATGTAATCTACATAACTTTTGTTGATCTAAGTCTCCATGAATGTTTAAAACTTCCATATTTTTTGTGTATGTAATTTAAAGGGAATGGATGTAATATGCATATTTTTTGTTATCATGTAATAGAAAATGAATCCGACAATCATTACTAAGATTACCAGGTCGAATGAAAGAGCTGGAAGTGAAACAAGTATTTTGCATATAAATTTTAACCAGAGTCGAATTCGACCTTCATAACATGTTTAAGGTCGAATTCGACGCTGGGAGTGAAAAAACTTGTTCCAATTTTAACATGTAGGTCGAATTCGAACTTCATAACCTGTGTAAAGGTCGAATTCGACACTGGGAGTGAAAAAAACCTGTTTCAAGTTTAACATGTAGGTCGAATTCGACTTTCATAAACTGTGTAAAGGTCGAATTCGACACTAGGAGTGAAAAAAACCTATTTCAAGTTTAACATGTAGGTCGAATTCGACTTTCATAAACTGTGTAAAGGTCGAATTCGACACTAGGAGTGAAAAAAACCTGTTCCAATTTTAACCTGTAGGTCGAATTCGACCTTCATAACCTGTGTAAAGGTCGAATTCGACCCTGGGAGTGAAAAAAACCTGTTCCAATTTTAACATGTAGGTCGAATTCGACCTTCATAACCTGTGTAAAGGTCGAATTTGACGCTGGGAGTGAAAAAAACCTATTCCACTTTTAACAGGTAGGTCGAATTCGACCTTCATAACCTGTGTAAAGGTCGAATTCGACGCTGGGAGTCAAAAATATTTAATATATATGTCGAATGCGACGCTGGGAGTCTGAAAGACCTGTTCCAAAGTGAATATGTAGGTCGAATTCGATCCCGAGCATATAAAATAAAATAAAAATTAAAAGAAAAACTCATCTAAAAAATTACACAACCATGAATGGATTTTGGATTCTGATTTCAACATTTCTCACAATAACCTGTTCAATAACATCTGACAGAAGGCTTTAAACAAGATAATACACATTCAACCATTTAACCATATGCACCCGCTTTCACGTCCATCGACCACACCCATGGCTCCGTCCACCCATAATTGTAAAAATGTTCGATTAGCCACAATTTCTGTAGAAAAGTTTAGTTAAATGGTGAGTTAATATAAATGAAAAGGAAATAATCAAAAAGAATTTAATGGATACTTACAAAACCTTCGCAAACGACTAAACCATTATCACTGTCAGAGCTATTGTAGAACTCCCAACGGTTCTCATCCATGTAGCCAACAAGCAAGGTGAAATGATTGTGCCGATGTAAAATGTAAACGAGCGTCTTACATTCCTTTGCATCCCACACTCGTGCTCCGTTGACCCCAAATGCACAATCATCACCAGCTTTGTGCTTTTTCTGCCAAAAGCTCTGAAAGCTCAAATAAAAACTGCATTAATAAGTTGATTTCCAAACATTACTTCAGCAGCTGAATAGTTTGTAAAAATACTTACGCAAAGGCTTGGATCTGCTAGATATGCATCACCGCAGGTCCTCCTTTAGTATTCAAAATAGTAGTAGATGACGTTAGTGTCTAGCAATGTATCCGGGTCCAACAAAGCATTAAGGGTATCACAATCAACTAAGGAACAAATAAGTCGAAGCTCATCCTTCCTGAAAAGGATATATATATATATATATATGGGTTAGCATACAGTAATTGTAAAATCTAAATTTCATACATAGTTGCTTCTAAATTTCATAAAAGTTTCACTAGTTTTTCAGTTACATGCTATTATTCTCTATGAGAATTTATACACAAATAGTGATTTTTAGGCCTTATGCTGTGTACATGGGAGAAGGTTTAAATCACAGAACAAACAAAAAAATAGATAAATAGAAGTTTTATGAGATTATACTGATTATACTGAATAAGATCTTAGATGAGATTCTACTGAACTTCCAACCAAAAGCTTCATAATCCTCACATGGCTGACTTTTATAGCATAAACAATCTGTCATCATAATACCACCATCTGACACAGTGAAAAATCTAAGCTATTAAATACTAGAAACCATGTGACAGGACATAATTCATTTTATATTCAGAGAATGCATGTCCTGAGGATGGCATCTTTGGGTGAGACTAGGGATATACAATTTTGGAAAGTTGATGCACACAGCTGTGCAAAATTACTCAATTCACTACCAGAAGGGGTTTCATGTTACTTTGAAAAGCTTAGAATCTTTCATTATAATGTCTTAAAGAGATCTTCTAGAGCTCTATTATACACATTTTAAAATGTATCTTGTTTGAGATCAACCCAACACCGACCCAACAATGAGCAGACAAGAAAATAGGCAGTAGTTAAGGGTCTACACTTCATATACAGGATTAAAATCCTTCTGGGTCTTATCTGTGTAGTCAACTGATGATGAATCCAAAGATCATTAAATGATTGGGTGTAGCCTGCATGGGTTAACAGGTTTATTTCAATCATATAGTAGTAAATGCCCCTACTCAAGCACCAATTAGATGTTGAAGGTAGCATGTACTTGAAAAACCTGAGGTTGTAGAATTTAAGATGATGAGAAGATTTTGTAACCCCCTAATTTTTGTGTTCTTGATAAGATGATATTTTAAAAACTCCGACATTTTAAAAGAGATTCACCTTCTCACTATTGTTTTTTTCTCAATATAGTTCCAAAAGACTCAACATACTCATCGAATGTAGTTCCAAAAGCAACCGTGAATCTCTTCAGCTTGCCTTTCAATGAGGATATAAATTTCCCTAAATCGGTGCCTTGATATCTAAGCGCTCGGTCACATGACCGCTCAATGTGATCAATGAAATCCGTCACCTACAAATGAGCATAAGCGAGAAGGTTAACCTCTTTTTTTTTTAAAGAAAAAATAACATAGCTCTCAAGCATAGAGATATTCATCATCAACTGACCATTTTCTGTGGGATGCTCGGTTCCGGATCGAATGTATGTTCTTTCTCTATAGGTCGTTGGCCTTCTTCCCCCCTAATGCGGCCAACAAGCATTATGGTATTCTACAAATACCATGCCATGTATTCATCGGATTGTGGCACACTAGATGACTTCTTCCCTCTTGTAATATATCGCCTCCTGTCCTCCCACATATCTATCTCCATGTTATATTTTTGGCTATAGTCAACAATCACTCTTTGTTTTCTTTCGACCCTTGGGAAGGGAAGGATAAAAGGTGGGGGGACAACCTGTCGTAGGCCGAATTGCTTCATCACCCTTTCGGTATTGTGTCGCTCAAGCAACCAATAAAAGATGAGGGGCGCATAGGACGTGAAGAGTTCTCGGTCGGCTTTTGGGACCGATCTCAAGAATGGCTTGCCAAGTTTCTTGTAGGGCTGCCATTCAAACTGCATGAAGAAGCATAATTTTTGTTAAGCATTCAATAAATCATGCCATGATTATTGTAGAAACTAAAAAAAAAAAAAAATCTATCGTAATGAATTAGTCTCACCTCACCCGACACGAGATTGTTAAGTTGTTTGCGAACACGCTTCACCTTTGTCAAGTGGCTTATTCCCTCTAGCCTATTCCGCCATGTGACCATCAAAGGGAACCAAACGTTCTCGCTAGTGTATTGTGAGGGATTGATTGATCTACCAATGGCCATCCTCGAATACGCCCATACCTATAAAGCATAATGTCAATGATCGTTTAGTTAAAATTGTTGATGATAGTTTTGATATCACTTCTTTTTTTCAAACAATTTTTTCTTAGTTTCGGATGATGAAGTTCAAAACTAGTTAAGGAGATCGATGACATGCTTCTGGGTTATACAGGGAACTAAACATACATAACAATAAAAGAAACCTATCGTAAGATACCTGGAGCAACTGAAGTGGTCCTGACATAGTCTTGAATGTATGTTCAAAAGCATCACTCTCATCTGTCGGGTCTAGACCCGCACGTATGGCCACCTCTCCACCCTCGGTATTCTTGATACTGGACCATTTCACTCCCTTCGTCAGCATCCTATAAAGATTAGCTAGACAAGCTGGAGCCCACGCATACGGCTTGAACTCCCTGAATAGCTCTAGTAGATAAGGGGCCCCCTTGATCCCGATGCATTTGCCAATATCTGTCCGGACACCAAGAAGAATAGATACGCCCTTGTGACATAGATCTCATCTTGTTCAGATAGTTTTTTTTTTCTTACTTTTTTCATCATCTTTTTTAGGCCCGAAGTGATGGTCTAACTATGTGAATTTAATTGATATGCCATTAAAGTCAACTCCATCCACGGGGCGTTTCCCTAATAACTCTTCGCAAACATTTGCAACACTATCATTAGGGAATGTTCTGCTAGTGACCGGGGACCCATTTATAGGCAGACCATAAATGTAGGCCACATCCTCAAGAGTCACTGTAACCTCACCGATAGGGAAGTGAAACGTGTTTGTCTCATGGCGCCAGCGCTCTGCCAGTCCGGTAATCAAGGCATGGTCGATTCGCATCCAACTCATCTCCATCAGTCGATGTAGTCCGGTCTACCGGATATATTCTTGCTACCTTTCATTTAGGTCCCACAACCCATGGTCTGGATTAGTGGGTATGTACCTATACGAGCCAAGCTCCTGCACAAATGTTAAAAAGAGAATATACAAAAAAACGTGAGGTTATTCAGTCACTTTACATTACCAATAAAAACAAAATGTGAAGTTATTCAGTCACTTTACATGATATAAAAAAAAAACAAAATAATAAATAAATAATTTCCCTCCATTTACAAGGGCTGATCAAGAGATATACTAGACTTCTTATTTAGTAGACTTACAATATTCACAAGACCTAATATAATTTCGCAAGAACTTTTTTTAGGACACACAACATCTTTGACATAAAAGTTTTATTGTTCGTCCAGACTTAGTTAAATAAGAAATCCGATAGTGTACATGTCTATAATTCTTTTCAAGTTATAGTCTACAATGTTGATATCATCAGATGTTCGATCCCTCAATATTTGAATAATTGGGTGTTTATTATTTTTAGCTGCTGAATGGAGGAATTGAATAGCTGTTCATTCGAAACAGCACAGGATTGTATAAAAAGGGGTGGCCGATAAATTGGTTGGTCCAAAATACTTGCCATGTGGACCTGTGCTGTCAAGAACTTTCTTATCCGAAGATTATGATTATGATTATGGGATCAACCAAAAGTTGAACCTTTTGTAAGTTTAGTTGGAATGTGAACCCAATTAGTGACCGAGTTGGGTTTGGATCTTCAGGTCAGAATGGAGAATGGAGAATTGAATAGCACGTACTGGTCCACCTAAGTTCAACCTGTTCATTAACTGGTTGGAAATGTTAATATGAACTTACTATCCTAAAGTCCACAGCTTATAAGGATTTATTGTTGTTGGTGTGTTTCTTTTGTTGTCTTTTATTGGATGTTGTGATTAATCATAAAAAGAAAAAACCTCACAACAACACTCACAACATGTTTGGCAGCAAGAGGGGCTATTTTTTTTTCTTTTTCATATTAGGTGAAACAAAGTGTTTGAAAGGGACTCGAGGTGGTAGGCCTTCATATAAGGTGTAAAATATTTATGGTTAAAAGGACATATAACAACCAAAGTAATTCTATATGACACATTATAACTACTAAAGAAAATATTCACTAAGTATCTGCGCATGGTAGATACTTAGTTAACAAATTCAAACCCTTTTTATTGGAAATGTCACAATCATTTACGATGTTGGATAGGACCTTTGAATCTCAAGTTACTGTGACCTCATTGTTCTTTAACTTGAAACTGATGATCTGGATGTGTTCAAGTTCCAGCTCTTATGCCAAACAATTGCAAGTGAAGTGAAAGCGAAAGTGAAT
Organism: Litsea cubeba; assembly: GCA_012931725.1. Lineage (NCBI taxonomy): Eukaryota > Viridiplantae > Streptophyta > Magnoliopsida > Laurales > Lauraceae > Litsea > Litsea cubeba. The sequence goes on along the minus strand of CM022954.1, from coordinate 30,238,658 downwards.
GCAGAAACAAAAGTGAAAACACTGTAAATAATTTTGCTGACAATCAAAGATAACTAGTACTATGGTCTATGGATCATCCAAGGTGGAAGGATAAGTCGTTTTCACCTAAGTCAAATTTTAAACACAAGGTTTGTATCATTCCCTGAAGTCTGTCCTAATGTGACATGCAACTTAGTATTATTGCTATGGGCCTATGAACCCCATGAGTTTTAACCCACAAAAAGGGCAAAAAGACACCATTCCTTGAAATCAAAGCAAACCCAAGCCCCCCTGAACTCAAATCAAATTGGAAAATATAAGCGAGGCACAGAACCAGTCCCTACTGTTTGCGATTATTTGTCATAACTTTGCAGATGTGAGGTTCATGTTGACAACTTTTTTTATTTTTATGTTGTTATTATTATTTTCTCTCCTAGATTCACACCACCTAATTTTTCAAACAAGTCCCTACTATTTTATTTGTGCAATACTCTTAACAACAACCACCTACATTAATACCCATGGTCTATTATCTTTAGAATAGTTAGATTCCAACTCATATTCCCATTCTCAATTTATACAACATTACCGTACTTCAAACGAAAGTAACCCATAATCATTACGTGCAAAAATAGAATGTAATCTTTTTAACAGCTTACCAGTCCACATCGTATCGCTGATGAGATGTGGGTATCCTGTTCGTATAGTAGCCTTGTGGGTGCTTCTTCAGGTACACCTTCATTAACATTGCTGTTTGTGGCTTCGTACATCTGCGAAATGGAATCTAATAAGAAAGGTGCTAAAATCTACAGTGTAGACAGTATAAAGAGGATATTCTTACTTTACTTCTGTGAAGATGATGAAACATAACAACAAACAATAACAACTATAGTAAAAATGAATTTAAGAAAGATCATTCAACATGAAAGAGAGCAAAAATGTACAATAACAATAACTATAATAAAAAAACACAATTTAAAAAAGACCCTCACTTTTAATATGAAATAGCAGGTAAGAGAAAAAATAAGAAAAGAAAAATCAAGAACAAAAACACTCACATTATAGTAGACCTTAACTTGTAGGTCAAATGAGCTTCACCAAAAGTTCCAATGCTACCCTCACTTTCAATGGATTTTGGAGTAATAAAATCAATTCGACCCATTCATTCATTTTGAGGGGAGATAATTTGGTGGACAACCACATGGGAAGTTACAAAACAAAGACAACCACATGGGCAGTAACTTGACAAAGACAACCACATGGGCAGTTACAAAACAAAGATAACCATGGCAACTGACATTAAAAAATAGAAGAGACCATGACAACTGACAATAAAAATCAAAAGAGAATGTAAAAAGATGAGCAGTCTAGATAACCATGCAGTCTAGATAACCATGGCAAAACATCATTCACATCATTATGGGTTGGAGTAAAGTAAAAATTGTACTAAAAAAATGAAATCAAGGGAAACGAATATCTGGTTGCCTAAAAAAACAAGACATTCGTAGTTGCCGTTGAAATCAAAATCCAAAACCCCAAACCCAAAATTTCAAAACCAACAAACAAAACCCAAACCAACAAACAAAATCCAACCACATTCATAATGGCCATGTCTGTATATGTGGTGACAATCTCATCTGCAACTATATGGAATCGAAGACCTAAATATGTAGGGGATGAGCACGCCAAGAGGGTGCAACCACGATGAACATGCAGAGATGCTGGCAGTCGACGTAGAGCATAAGAAAACAACAAAAAAACAGAGATAATGCACGGGGGGGGGGGGGGGGGACCATGGCGACACATACCTTTTCGTCAATTGAGAAGGATGGACTTGGATGGGACCACAGAGGGTAGAAAGTGTACGCTGGCAGTCGACGGGATGGAGAAGAAGAGAACCCAGATGTCGCAGTCGACCGTTTCTTGGTAAAATGACTTTATTTTACTGTAAAACGAGGGTTTTGAAAAGGGGGAACTAGTTCTGTCGTGGTCGAATTCGACCTTAAAAGCTGAAAGATCTGGTCGAATTCGACCTCCAACGCATTTTTGTATGCAGAAGTTTACACCTCAGGGTCGAATTCGACCTTTAACACTAAAAATGAAGGTCGAATTCGACCTCCGAAAAAAATGGTAAAAAAAAAATGGGAATCCTATAGGGATTCCCTGTTAGGTGCATAGATATTTAAAGTGCACTGTTGCGTGTAGTGGCCATTTAAAGTGTATTTTCGGGTAAAAACCCCAAAAATTAATGATAGAAATGAAAAGTCGTGAGAGAAGTTTTAGGGAGCTGGGAGATTTAGGGGATGATTAAGTAAATAGTAGATTTTTTAAGACCTTGATTTGGTTAGGTATAAATTGAATGTTGATTTCAAAATTAAATGTGGGTTTTAAAATCAATTGGCCTCCACAGGTTAATCCTACCAAATATTGAAAGGAAAATAAGGAGAAAAAAGTAGTAAATACAGCTTATAAAAGTGGCCTTGTTAATTGTGAGTATGGAAAGAAAAAATCTAGCTTTCACAATGGGACCCATAGATTTATTTAGTTAAATTAGTAAATCTAAATAAAATGAAAAAAATGGCTTTAACAGTAGGCACCACAGATTGATTAAAAACAACAAAGATGAAGCCAACTATGATCTAAATATATGGGCCCTAGATTTCTACAATTTGGATCTAACATGAGGGTCCCACAAATTGATGTGCAATAGAAATTAACACTTACATACTCATCTATCATGAAAATAATAGCCAAAAGTGGGGCTCAATTTGTAGAGATTAGGAATTTGAGGAAACCGTAGAGATTGTAATACTTTAGGACCCCAATAATTTGTAGAGATTAGGAATTTGAGGAAACCTTTTAGGGATTGAAATAGTTTAGGAAACCGTGTGTAGACTAAATTTGTGGAAACCGTGGACTGAATTTGTAGAGATTGATATTCTTTAGGGAAGTTAGAAGTTTTCTCTTCATTTGAGTTTTAAAAAATAAATCACATGAGCTATCTTATAAAAATGGCAAAATTAGCGAAAGGTCCCTATAAGTGAATGTATCCAGCCTCCAGTCCAAGGAAAAACTTTTTAAGGCCTATGGTCCACTCAGCTAGACTGTTTGCAGCCATAGGTCCCTGTGTCCACACGTTCTCATTTTTCAGGACTGTTTTACCCTTTCAACTGTTTTTGTCATAAAATTTTGAAATTTAAAATTTCAAAATTTATATCATCCCTCTACTTCTACAACGAACCGAGGTTTATTGGGTGGGTTTGGATTCTACAAAAATGCCTATCTCCTCCTCCCTCACTCAGCCATGGCCAAATCTCTCCTCCTCCTCATCCTCCTCGTCCTCTCTGTCTCCGCCTCTGTCTCCGGCTACGGCGGCTCCGATGACGACGCCAAAGTAGAAGTTCCGTCCACGAAAGCTCCAGATCTGAGATCGAGATCGCTCATCCTCGTCAAGATCTGGTGCGTCATCCTCGTTTCATCGGAACCTTCGCCGGAGGTGTGTCGCCGTACTTTCCTGAAGTGGAACGAGGGGTTTCCCAGCGGAGTGTTCCTCGGCACGGCTCTGATGCATTTCCTGAGCGATTCCAACGAGACATTCAGAGATCTGACGGAGAAGGCATACCCGTTCACATTCATGCTCGCTAGCGCCTTATTGCAAAGACAAAACCCGCTTAGATTGGTTGGTTGGGTTCTTTTCTCACATGATGATCATGATCTTTGGTGGCCCACTTTTGGAGGAACAATACAGTGCAGTCTCTTCTTCTTGATCTCTTTTAAGCCTAATAGTTTTGTTCTTGATTCTACTACTGTGTATGCTGTGGGTGTTGGGTTCTTTTTCGTACATGATGATCATGATCTTTGGTGGCCCACTTTTGGAGGAATAATATATTGCAGTCTCTTCTTCTTGATCTTTTTTAAGCCTAATAGTTTTGTTATTGATTCTACTACTGTGCATGATGTGGGTGTTGGGTTCTTTTCGTACATGATGATCGTGATCTTTGGTGGCCCACTTTTGGAGGAACAATATAGTGCAGTCTCTTCTTCTTGATCTCTTTTAAGCCTAATAGTTTTGTTCTTGATTCTACTACTGTGCATGCTGTGGGTGTTGGGTTCTTTTTCGTACATGTACATTGCAGTATCTTCTTCTTGATCTCTTTTAAGCCTAATAGTTTTGTTATTGATTCTACTACTGTGCATGATGTGGGTGTTGGGTTCTTTTCGTACATGATGATCGTGATCTTTGGTGGCCCACTTTTGGAGGAACAATTAGTGCAGTCTCTTCTTCTTGATCTCTTTTAAGCCTAATAGTTTTGTTCTTGATTCTACTACTGTGCATGCTGTGGGTGAACCCTTTTATCGGCGACCGTCGAATTGGATAGAGAGCGAGGAAAGGCGAGGGAGAGGAGAGAGAAGAGCTTAGTTGCAGGCTTTACTGAGAAGGGAATTTATCTTATTTTTTGTCAAATTTATCTTAGACTTTGTCAAATTTAACTGAGTTTCTGTCAAATTTAACTGAATTTCTGTCAAATTTATCTGAGTTTTTATCAAATTTATTTGAATTTTATCAAATTTATCTGATTTTTTGTCAAATTTATGTCTTCTGCCATATTTCTTTGTGTTTCTGGCAAATTTATTTGAGTTTTTTTAAAACTTTATCTGAGTTTTTTAGCAAATTTATTTACGTTTTTTGAAATCTATTTGCGTTTTTTAATTTTATTTGCGTCTTTTGAGATTTATTTGTGTCTTTTCAAATTTATTTATGTTTTTTGAATTAAATTTATCTGAGTTCTAGACAAATTTATTTGAGTTTTTTACTATTCATCTGAGTTCTGTAACAAATTTAGCTGAGTTTTTGTCAAATTTATCTGAGTTCTGAACAAATCTATATGAGTTTTTTTACTATTATCTGAGTTTTGTAACAAATTTATCTGAGTTTTGAATAAATTTATCTGAGTTTTTGACTATGTATCTGAGTTTTGTAACAAATTTATCTGAGTTCTGAACAAATTTATCTGAGTTTTTGACTATGTATCTGAGTTTTGTAACAAATTTATCTGAGTTCTGAACAAATTTATCTGAGTTCTGAAAAAAATTATCTGAGTTTTTGAAAAATTTATTTGAATTTTTGAAAAATACAGCTGAGTTTTTGAGAAATTTATCTCTATTTTAAAATTTTTAACTGAGTTCTTGAACGAATATTTCTGTGTTTTTTGTAAATTATTTTTATTTTCTTAGATTTATTTGTGTTTTTGAATTTATTTTGTATCTTTTGAAATTTATTTGTATTTTTTAAAAATAAATTTAACTGAATTTTGACAAAAATACTTGAGTTTTTGACAAATTTTTCTGAAATTTGGAAAATTGATTTATCTGAGTATTGGAAAATGTATTTGCGTTTTTTTTAAATTTATTTATATTTTTTAATTTTATTTACGTCTTTTGAATTTTATTTGCATTTTTTGAATTTTCTTTGGATTCTTTGAGATTTATTTGAGTCTTCTAAAATCTATTTATAGTTTCTGAAATTTATTTGGATATTTTGAAACTTATTTGCATCTTTTTAAATTTATCAACGTTTTTTTTAAAATTTATTGCTTTTTTTTTAAATTATTGCATTTTTAAAAATTTATTTGCTTTATTTTGAAATATATTTGTATGTTTTTTGAAGTTATTTGGGAATCTCATTATTGGGATTCCATTCATCATGGCTAATTAAATGTTAGTTGACCATTATTAGTAGGATATCTCACCAATCATGGAATATGATTTAAAGATAGGGCAAATTGGACATTTTAGGTGTGAATAAGTGTGAGAGGGACCTTTGGATTCATGATTTTTTTTTGTGGACCTAGGCAATAAAGTGACATGTTCAGGGACCTGTCGCCGAATGCCCCTATAAAAATTGGGTCGGTTGTGTCACATGTCATTGTGAAAGTCCAAGAGGGAGCACCACGTGTCGACCTCCTGGACAGAGGACTGCTGTCATTATTATATATATATATATATGAGTAATATTCAGGTGAGAACTGTTATCACATATTATGTGAGAACTTTTTTGTGGGGCCCAATTATGGGCCCCATTTGGGGATGGGACCTGGGGAATGGAAAGACTATATGAGACCACCCCAAGTATCAAGTTTGACCCCAAACCCATGCCCCTAACCCCTTCATCTGTGGCCCAAGAGTTTAAGGGCTTCATATTAAAAAAAATATTCAACACTCGATCCAACGGTTCAGTCCATTCTGACTTGTACTAATCCTTGGGATTTGTGATTATCAGGGGATTTCCTATTAGTTGCTAGGTTTGTATGGGTTGCTAGTTGGGCCCCGTAAAAAAATTATCACTTGAATATTTTCTTATATATAATATGCATAAAAGATATCTTCATCTCTTCTTCTTCTTAATATGATAGTTTCCTCTCTTCTTCTCTGATGATATTTTTCTCAATTTCCACCATCTCTTTGTTTGGATGAATGACTCATTGCTGGGATCTTACTTCTTAGTTGGTGTGAGGCAGGGAGGAGATGGAAAACGGTGAGAGAGTAGCAAGCGGTCCTCGCTGATTTAAATAATTACGATTTAGTCCTGAAAGAAGTGGTCAACCAAGATCGGCCCAGCTGGGTATTTACATGTTTTGCTGGTGGACATTTCCCAACCACAAAAAATGGATCCGTCAGATTTTGGGTTGAGTCCGTCCTTGTAATCTGATTGAAAGTTACCTTTTGGTTTTTTCTTTTTTTTTTTTGTTACAATGAACTGAACAAAACTCAACTGTTCAAGAATATGAGTTGACGGTGACATGAAAGTGGGTTTGTTTAATGAAAATCTATGGTTGTAAAAGTTACTGTTTTTTTATATGCCTTTCATATGATAATTTTGTTTACATTATTTTTCTGTTATTGAATATGAATAAATTTTATTGTTTCTTGTGCCATTGATTGGTGACAGTACATTATAGTTTTATGAGGATTTTATAAAAGAAAAAAAAAACTTTATATGGCCAATGCACCAAACATGAAATTATAGTCAAACTCACACCAAATAGGGAATCCGTACCGAAAAATCAACTTTTTTACCATTTATTTTGGTGGTTGCTATCAATATTCATTTTCTGTGTTTAGAGTCGACGGCGACCCTGATAGGCATAAACTCCTTATCTTCTTCCTTCCTTCTCTCTTTAAGGTATCTTTGAATATTTTTATTTATTTATTTAGAGCAGCAAGTGAGCGGAAGGTAAAATTGTAAGGGATAAAAATGCCATAAAATCTTCTGCAATCTCTTCCATGTATTCAAACAGAATAGCAAAAGTTGCGAGGAGGCAATTTACCACACTCGACGACCTCTGGCTCCGTCCTTGCCCTGTTGTACATTATATAGCTGGCATTTGAAATGGCCGACTCTAATTCTCAATGTAAACTTTGTAATTAAAGGCTTTTTTTTTTTTTATGGTTTTTGTTTCATCTTCGTTTTCTTTCTTTTGTTCCATATACTATGAAGGCATCCTACAAAACATTCACTCTAGTCCATGTATAAAGCATAAGCAGTGAATAATTTTTTGTGTATGTACTCTTAAAAATGGAGGCTTTATATTAGGCTAGATATAGTTATATTTAGCCCATGTAATTAGGCCAATCATATAATTAGGAATGATTGAATGATTGGCCGTGTATTTTGGTTAGTTAAATTAGGAATAACTTTGTGTTTACTTGTTGATCAAGTTTAGGTTGTATATAAATACCTTGTGATTAATGAGAAGAGATACAGCTTTCGTCATAGCTCTTCATGGTATCAGAGCCTATCAGAAGGTGGGCCACGAGATCACCGCGAATCTGATCTAGTGTGCAGCACGCCCCGGAGTGCAGCACGTCGCCGGAGATCTCGGTGCACGTCGCCGGAACAGAGAGCACGTTTCGATCCTTGATCCTTGACCTTACAGAAGGTGGGCCACGAGATCACCGCTGATCTGATCTAGCGTGCAGCACGTCGCCGGAGTGCAGCACGTCGCCGGAGATCTCGGTGCTCGTCGCCGGAACAGAGAACTCGCCTCACCACCAAACCATCGCTGCCAGGCGCAGGTTCTGGTTACAGAACCAGAACCCGTCAGAGGAAGGAGAAAGAAGATAACTGTTGGGCCAGTTTCCAGGTCAGTTCGTGTTCAGGTCAAACTGACCCGACCCAACCCGTCAGCAAGAAGCCCAGGCCAGTTTCCAGGTCAGTTCGTGTTCAGGTCAAACTGACCCGACCCAACCCGTCAGCAAGAAGCCCAGCCATCTGTTGGGCCAGTTTCCAGGCCTGTTCAAATTCGGGTCAGGTCCAGCAAGAAGAAAAAAAAAAAAAGATAAAAATAAAAAAAAAACCATGTCAGGAGGAGGAGACAAGAAGATTGATCCCACCTCTCCGTATTTCCTCGGATCACAAGATAATCCTGGTAATACAATTACACATGTTCAACTGCGTGGAGAGAATTATGAAGAATGGAGTAGGTCCATTCGATTGGCGCTTCGGGCACGCCGGAAATTTGGTTTCGTTGATGGAACACACACGAAGCCAACCGAAGCAGAGAAGATGGACGATTGGCTCACGGTTCAATCCATGATAGTTTCTTGGATTATGCATACCATCGAACCAAGCCTCAAATCTACCATCTCCTATTATGAAGATGCAAAACTTCTTTGGGACGACATCAAGGATCGGTTTTGCGTGGTCAATGGTCCTTGGATTCAGCAACTGAAGGCGGCCATTGCAGATTGTAAACAAACAAAGACAATGCCTGTCGTGATTTACTACGGCAAGTTGAAGGTATTGTGGGATGAACTTGGCAGTTATGAACCCATACCGGGCTGCGAGTGTGGAAAGTGCAAGTGCAATATTGGCGCAAAACTCGAGAAGCGTCGAGAGGAAGAACGACTTCATCAATTTCTCATGGGTCTTCACGACGACACCTATGGTATGGTAAAGTCGAATCTTTTATCACATGATCCCCTCCCATCCTTAAACCGTGCATACCAAACACTCATCCAAGAGGAACTTGTCCGAGGTGCTTCTCGACAAACGGAAGCGCGTGACGAAGTGGTGAGTTTTGCGGTGCGCACAGAAACAAAAGGGAAGGGAAAATCTTACGGGAAGAATAGAGCAAATCTGAATTGTTCTCACTGTAATCAATCAGGTCATGATGACACTAGTTGCTTCCAGTTGGTAGGGTATCCTGATTGGTGGGGAGATCGTCCAAGAGGTGCAGGACGAGGCATGGGCAGAGGTCGTGGAGCCTCTGCGTCAGCAGGTGTGTTTGGCCATGGCCGCGGAGGGGCAGTGCGTGCCAATGCTACAGTCACTAGTGGCAGCGGACGAGGGACAGCAGCAGCATCGACGTCGGGATCGCATGTGGGCGAGGCGTCGGGACTCCCAAACTTGTCCTCGGCTCAATGGCAATCCTTGCTAGACTTACTTGGTAACCAAAAAGGCAACGGCGATCGGATGAATGGTAAGTCCAAGTCTAATGCTTTGCCATGGATCGTCGATACAGGAGCCTCGAATCATGTCACTGGTGATTTAACGTGTCTAATGGAAATACGAGATGTTATGGAGTGCCCTGTAGGACTTCCGGACGGACAAAAGGTCGTGGCAACGAATGAAGGAGTCGCGGTGCTTGATGGAGGAATGAGACTCTCTAATGTTCTCTTTGTGCCGCAATTAAATTGCAATTTAATTTCTGTGTCTCAATTAATTGATGAAAAACGTTGTTTTATACAATTTACTAATAATGTGTGTGTTATTCAGGACCAAACTTCGAGGATGCTGATTGGAGCGGGTGAACGAAGGGATGGACTCTACTACTTTCGGGGTGTTCCACGAGTAAAAGCTTTGAAGGTGGATGGCACGACATCAGCGACTTTGTGGCACCAGCGATTAGGACATCCGTCTGATAAAGTGGTGACTTTTCTCCCTCATGTTAGTAGTGGTCGTATGAAGCAGAATAAAGCATGTGATGTATGTCAACGTGCCAAACAAACCAGGGATAAGTTTCTTGTTAGTGATAGCCGTGCAACTAGAATTTTTGAAACAATACATTGTGATTTATGGGGTCCGTATAGTACTCCTTCTTGTGGTGCTTCTTATTTTTTGACAATCGTAGATGATTTCTCAAGAGCTATTTGGGTATATCTTTTATATGATAAGAAGGAAGTCTCGAAAATGTTTCTGCATTTCTTTGCTATGGTTGGCCGTCAATTTGAGCAGAAAGTTAAACTTGTTAGAAGTGATAACGGGACGGAATTTAATTGCATGAAAAATTATTTCAATGAAAATGGAATTATTTTTCAAACTTCTTGTGTTGGAACACCACAACAAAATGGAAGAGTTGAACGTAAACATAGACATATTTTGAATGTTGCTCGAGCCTTACGCTTTCAAGGACACTTACCTATTGATTTTTGGGGGGAGTGTGTGTTGGGTGCGTGCTATCTAATTAACAGAACTCCCTCTTCTATGCTTGACAATAAAACCCCATTTGAAGTTTTGTTTGGCAAACCTCCCTCCTATGACCCCTTACGTGTTTTCGGATCTTTATGTTATGCTCATAACCAGCGTCACAAAGGTGATAAATTTGCTAGTCGAGGTAGAAAATGTGTTTTTGTTGGCTACCCCTATGGCAAGAAAGGATGGAAGCTCTTTGATTTGGATACTCGGGAATTCTTTGTAAGCAGGTGATGGACCGCGCTCCTGCTCGGTTCTACCGAGGTCGGCGGACGTGGGAGTCCGTTGGGTCCGACCCTTTCGTAATCGGGGGGCAGGGGCGTGCATCAACATTTCTTTTTTTGTGGGTGTGCCAGATTTTCTATTTTTACTTGGAATTGCAAGTGGTGATTCAGAAATCAACCTTCGCAAGTAAAAAGGAAATCAACTTCTTTCAAGTTTTCCATTCAACATATATTTAAGAAAAGAGACATTTTTCTTAGTTTGCCGTGAAAGGCGATTTTTTTGGCATTTATAGCCGATTTTGGCGTTTATAGCCGATTTTTGGCGTTTATAGCCGATTTTGGCGTTTATAGCCGATTTACAATCCTTATCAACAATGAAAGACAAGAATTGTGATTTTTGTCTCTTTTGAAAAAATACAAACTACAATGAAAAGCGAGAAAAGGAGGATTTAACTTCTCAGGAGATTGTGGGGGACTCGTTTAGATTGACGGTCGCAAGCCATATGTGGGCTTCGCCATCATCCATGTAGATGAGAACAGAGGATGCTATCGATTCGCTTGGCTTGGCTATAACCTCGGGTTTTTAGAGGACAAAGACCAAAGGAAGGTCCTATGTCCAATAAAAAGCCGAGTAGACGGGCTGAAAAGCCATATCTAAGCCATTGGAGGCAGGAGGAGAAGGCAAGGACCTTGGGGGGGGGGTACCCCCCAAGGGACTTTTGTCACCTTGTTGCGGTGGCCGGTGTAGAATTTCCGCAGAGTTTTCTCTCTTTTTCCTTTCTCTGGATTTCTGTCTGCTGTTTGTGCTTTTTTCTCTGATGTTTCTGATCTTTGTTGATGTCCTTTCTTCTTGGAGAGCCCTCCTATTTATAGGCTTTTAGGTAGCCTTTTAGGTGGGTTTATGGGCTTTTATTGTCATTAAGACGCATAATGGGAGGAGTTACAAAATTGAATTGTTTATTTTGCAACTCCTTTTTCTTGGCTTCTGATTGGCCGGAGGAGATTGAGGGCATTTAATCGCCTTTAATCGCCATGATGGGAGGAGTTTCATGGGTTAAATGCCATGAATCTCTTGACATGTAACTCCCGAATGCTTGCTTCTGATTGGGCCGTCCAAAGAAATGGATTAATGACTGTAATAAAGCTAGTCAATTAATCGCATTAAGTGGTCACCGAGCAGCTGAAGAGTCGCGGGCCGTGCCACGTCTTTTGAGATTCTTCTGTTGATGATCATCGATGGATCTTCATGTAGATCGACATCAGATGATCATGTAATTTCAGGTGTTTGTTGCCAACAGCGGGTCGGTGCCATCTGTCCTGTCGATTTCTCGATCGGTCGGGTGGAAAGCACACTTTTTTGGTTGACCGGGTGGCGATCAATACTGTCTTCGATACTCTTGATGATTTACCCGTGTTTTGGACGGATGTCAGAGGACTTGGTGTCTCAAAAGCATGAATTTTGGAAAGTACCAGAGGCTGGGCCCTTCGAATCGCGAAAAAAACGGCGAAAACCGGGGTTTCCGGGGCTTTCCCGGCGACCCCGGGGTCCAAGGTCGCCGGCGACCCTGGCCCAGGGTCGCAGGGGTCTGCGACCCTGGGGGGTTTTCCCCCTTTCGTGTCCCGTTTTGCGTCCGTTTTTGCTTTTTTTTTTTATTCTTTTTCTTCTGTACTTTTCCTTGACATTTTGACCATTTCATTGGCCTGATTTCTTTGTAGGAAACCTGATGAGAATCCTTGCATTTTATTTTGCAAAGTTTCCAATTTCCTGAGAAAGCCGAAGACTTTGTCGCGCAGAGCTGTCGATTTTCCGTCAGAAGCTGAAACTGGGCCAAACGATGTCGGAATGACCTGAAATTTGGTGTGAAGCCTCCTGAGCAATAAATAAGACCAACCATAGGCTTTTGTTTGAGTTTCGAAGCCGTTTGGGGTCCTATCACCTGCAGACTTGCTTTTTGTCGCGATGAAGATGTCGCGGTTTGATGTGTGGTTAACCGATGTCCGATTGACTTGAAATTTGACAGGGAACCTATTGGAGTCATTTTAAGATGATCCATAGGTTCTGTCTTGGAAACCATGGTCCCGGAGAGCTTTTGTCGCCGAGAGCTCCTTTTCGGCTGTCGGAGAAGCGAAGTTAGGCCAAATGATTTTGAAATGGCCCGAAACTTCTTGTGTACTCCTCTTTTGGCTGTCTGGAAGAATCTTGCAGTTTTTGTTTGATTCTGACAAGATTTGATTTTTGGAAGCAGCATTGCCTATTTATGGCAGGTTGCGACTTCATGTAGCTCTTTGGATCTTGAAAAGGCAAAGTGACATTTTTGGTGTCAACAAATGCCCCCTCGAGGTACAGCGGCGAGTTGCTTAACTTTTGTAGTCGATGTGCCTCGAAGAGATTTTTGAAGGAGAGCCTGTGACTTGACCAAGAGTCTTTGAGCAATCTTTCTTTTTGGTATTTGTAGCCTTTTGAGCTTCCAGGGGAATTTTATGGTAGTGAAAGGGATCACGTACCATCTCGAGGCAAAGTTTTGAAGATGACATCAGGGATGTGGATTTGGGTTTTGACCTTGTGACCTAACAGGCTATATGTGGCAGGTTAGGGGGTCGGGTTTGGTTTTGATCGTGTGACCCAACAAGCTGTATGTGGAATGTTGGGGGATCAATTTTGGTTTTGATCTTGTGACCTAACAGGCTGTATGTGGCAAGTTAGGGGATCAGGTTTTGGTTTTTGGTTTTGGTCTTGTGACCTAACAGGCTGTATGTGGCAAGTTAGGGGACCAGGATTTGGTTTGATGGAATGTCAATTTCAAGAATTTGGCTCAATTTGGTAGATGAGGCTGGATGGTTTGAATTTTGGAAGCTCATGGGGCTTGGAATTTTCTTTTGTATGGTCCAATCAACTCAAAAGAGGCATGGAACCATTTTTGTATGCTCTTGGTAAGAGGGATTTCTCTTTGACTAAAAGCCCAAAATTTATTTCTTTTTTTTTTTTTTGTGCCTAGGTGGTCAAACCTGGCTCATATGGGTTAACCCATGGGACCTTAAGCTTTTGAAATGGCTTAGATCTCATATGGTGTCATTTTTGTAAAGAATATCCAAAAATATCTCATTTGGATAGAGAATATCTAAGAATATCTTTACTTGGAGAGAATCTCTCATGATCCCTTTATTTTGGGATAGAATATCTCAAGATATCTTTCTTTTGGGAAAGAATCCGTCATAGATTATATCTTTTAGGAGAAAATCTCTCATTGATTTCTTTTTGGGAAAAAATCCTTCAAGATATCTTTCTTTTGGGAAAGAATCTTTCTAATCTCTTTCTTTTGGTAAGGTTACTAATTAGTAACACTTACCTCTTTCTTCTTTCCTTCTTTGGTTTGCTCTCCTCTATAAAAGCAAGGAGAAGGTTGGATCTCTTGCTCTTATTACTTTCTTTTGCAATAATCTCAAGAGGGCTTCAAGACCAAGAGTTCTTCTTCTTCAAGATCTTCAAGAGTTTTCTTCTTCTTCTCCATCAATGGCTTCAAGTAAGTTCTCCTTTTTTTTTCAAGAAAACTCCATTGTAGGAAAAATAAAGTTCTTTCTCTTTTTTTTTTTTTGTTTCTTTCTTTTCTTTTCTTCTTTTTTTTTTCTTTTCCACGTGTTTGCCTCCCTTTTTTTTTCACACGGGTTTTTTTTTTTTTTTTGCTTTCTTTTCTTCTTTTTTTTTCATGTTTTTTTTTTTTTTGTGTTGGCCGTACGGACAGATCCGTACGGATCTGGCCGTACGGCCACGTGGCCTGTGGGCCAGCCCTCATTTTTTTCTTCTTTTTTCTTTTTTTTTCTTTCCCTCCCTTTTTTTTTTGAGAGAGTTTCTTTTCTTTTCTTTTTTTTTTTGTTTTCTTTCCCCTCTCTTTTTTTTTAGAGAAAGTTTCTTTTTCTTTTTTTTTTTGCTCATCATGATAATGCATTTTTTTTTTTTTTGCAAACCTAGATGTTCATGCATGCCTTTAATTTGTAAATTAAATTTGTAGCATGATGTGATAGCATACCTGAAAGCTTTTGCAAATTTGGGAACTTGGAGCTCGCAGTGATGTTGAGCCCTTCCTGATTTTGCGGAGACTTTTAGGTTTCGAAAGTTTGGAGTTTCGGAGCTCGCAGCGATGTTGAGCCCATCTTCAAGCTTTCTATTTCTTTCGGGATAGTTCCTTTTCTTCGGAATTGCCCCGTCATCATGTCAAAATTTCGCCAGATTTTTTTTTAGCGAGATTCTGTCATTTTGATGTTTGATCTTTTTCTTTTCCATCCTTTTCAGGTGGTTCCTCCAGAGCGAACAAGGGTAAAGAGCCTGCTACAAGCGTACCTCGTCGATCTTCTAGATCTTCTAATCCGGCCGTTCAGCAGGCTTTTGAGAAGGTCCAGTATGTTGAGAGAAATCTGGAAGAGTGCGACTCCCTCAACAGAGATGAGATGAGGCAGCGACTGATCACTCTCAAGGGAGAGGAATTCTATAAGATCATGGTAAGCAGTCGTCCATGGGTTATGGAAGATCAGAGCGTTTTGCCCAAGCCTACCTTCTTCTTTGGTGATGCAGTCCCTGATGACATTACATACCAGAGGAGATGTTTTCAGTTTTCCTTCACAGCAGATGGTGAGAAGAAGACTGTTACTACCCGGTCGATGTTTGATCGCACCGTCTCGATTCTGAGCCTTGCCCCCACGTGCCCTAAGAGGGAAGATCCTCCAAGCTGGGTGAGAAGGACAAATGTAATCAAGACCGGGGTTTTTGTCGGCGGTTCTCCTGGATATACGGAGAGGTCGCCTGTTGACATGGACTTGTTGATGCCATCCAGCGGCTACCAGGGCTCTGATTATCCGTCGGTCGATTTGAGACCGGTGGGCCTTGGTATTTTCAGCGGTGACGGCAGCAATTGGATCAAGCCTTTCCGACTTCGTGGCCGCTTCAATGCTGACTCCGAGTGGAAGTCGTGGACTGATCGCGTCCTGCTGATTGGTGGCGCCGTTTTGAAGGAAGCCGGGATTTTTGATGCGGTCCACGCCTTTAGGGAGACCGTGATCTTTTCCGACGAGGCCTTCATGGCTATGCTGGAGTCATTCCTCCCACAAACCAATACCTTCGTTGTGACGAATGGTGAGATTGGTTTTTCTTTGAAGGAGCTGAGCGCTATTACCGGATTGCCCATCCTCGGCAAACTCTATGAGGAGTTTATGCCGATTGACAGCGTCCTCGAGGGGCAGTCTGAGGAGTTCAGGCTTTTATGCTTTCAACTCGTCGCCTTCTATGATTTTTTGAAGGAGAAGGGGGGTTCGAAAGTTAGATCCAGCAGTTGGAAGAGTTTTTGCTCTTCATTCCCCAACTTTTTTGATAGTAGGGAGTCTTCTGATAGCGTGACCCAGGAAGCCGGAGCTCAGAATCCAAGTTCAAAGAAGATCTTGGCCATGCAAGAAGAGTTGAGAGATTTCTGTGCAAGTACAAACGCCATATGTCCTGACATTGCACTGCGGAGAGATCTCGCTGTTTACCTCACTTATTGGCTTGGTGAGGCTGTATTTGCTGGAGGAGATGGAACGCACATCAGGCCGCATTGTATTTTTCCCGGCTTGTCAGATGGCGTTTGGAGAGCAGGTTGCTTTGGTGCCAGCTCTTTACTCCTACCTGTGTACCGAACTGCAGGCTGCTGCTTTTTTGGTTCGGCTTGGGCTTCCCATGAATAGGGTATTTTCAGCCCATATCTTTTATTCGTGGTATGTATACCACTGCCCTGGCTTCCATCGGCTGGGTGCTGCACAGGATGATGATCCTCTGATGATTCGACTGGCTAAGGGCAAAGCCGTGTCTGAATCACTTTTGTTTGCCCGCATGAGGATCCGACGGTTCAGGGACGTCGAGATGGGGCAATCTTCAGTAAAGCTTTCTCCGGAGTTGCGGAAGAAGGCTTTTGATTTTGGTGCCTCCCGAGACTCTACCAGGGCGGGGTCGGGAAGGCATTATTCCTTGACAAATGCAGAGAGAGAGTGGCTTTTCAGCATACGTGTCGGCACGATGGTGTACCGTAGACATCTTTTCGTCGACATCCAGCCGTATGTACCTTCTCGCTTTGCTTTGCAGCTGGGCTTTTCTCAAGGCGTTGTTGGAGCGCCTTCAAGTATGGTGAAGCGCTTTGGAGGCTTACAGGACGGGAGAAATGCATGGGCTTTCTATAGTGCTGAAGACACTACAGCCATGATTTCTTATCCTGTGTTGCTGACTTCTCGGACTGCCGGCTTTGCGAAGTGGTTCGCGGAGAGCTTTTCGGCATATCGGGGGCTTTCCAAGAAGGAGCTTGATGTGAAGCTGGTATCTGGAAAGGGCCTTAGAAAGTCGGATGGCATCCGGCGAGAGGAAGTTTGGGCCTTCCTTTCTTGAGAGAAGCACAAGATAGGCTTTCTCGGTGACCAGGGCGTCATCGGTTCTGAAGCTGTTCGAGAAATACCTGACGAGGCTTTGGAGCAGCTAGAACAGGAGGAAGCCGAACTTGGTGCTTGGATGCAGGCGGCATAGAGGCAAGCTTCTGTAGAGTCTACTGGCAAGAGCAGACCATCCAGTGATGAGTCGAGTGGCAAACCTGACTCTGACAGCGGGGCAGGTTCCTCTAAGAAGCGAGCCCGCAGAGGTAAGAGGAGGAGGAGTCATCACAGCAAGGGGCAGCATGAGGATTCTCCTGACTTGGAAGTTCCTCTTACTATCAATGAGGATGTGCCAGTGGATGCTGACGAGCCTCCAGAGAAGAGAAGCCGAGAAGAAGAGACCGTTGGTGAAGGTATGATTCTTCCTTTTTCTCTTTCCATTTCTTTTCATGGGATTTTTTTCCATGTTATGATTTGCTTCTTGTTTCTGCTTTTCTTTTTTTTTTTTTAGCAGAGGAAGACTTGGTGATGCCTGAGGTCCCAACCGATGAGGTGGTGATGGATCCTGTTGAGGCACCTGAAGAAGAACCGAGGGACTCTGGAGTAAATCCAGAATCTCCAATTGGTACGACTTCTTTTGCTCTTTTTTTTTTTTTTGAGTTTGTGACTTGGCTTGCTAACACATTAATTTTTTTTTGTCAGCTGACTTGCCACAGGGTTCTGATGACTTTGAACCATCGATGGACGCAAATGTTGATGATGCTTTCGATGAGTTCATGGAGGAAGAAAGTGTTCCGCCAGTCGTCGAAGAAGGTATTTTGTAGTTATAACTCTGATAATGATTTTCAAACAGGGTCATATTCATACCTTTTTGTGTTTCCTTTGCAGGTTTTGAAGTGGCAGAGGAGGATCCGTCGCTTCCAGAGCAAGAGATGCCAGAGGTTGATCCAGAGGTAGAGATTCCTGGGACCAGCTCTGACAATATTGAGGAGATTACTCGCGCTGAGATTCCTTCCCGGGCAGGAGTAGCTTCAGCTGGAAAGAGTTCTTTTGTTACTCTTTCAACAGATGATGACATGAGTAGCCGACCAACGGAGTTGGGCGAATCTTCAGCTGGGACATCTCTTCTTTTTGCGAAGAAGGTGGTGGTGCGAGTTTTGAGCTCTTGGATTGAGACTCTCTTCTCTGGGCACTTGGAAGTCGGATTTGGCATGATCCAGCATGTGCAGGAGATTCTTAGTGATGCTGAAGAGGCTGGTCTGGATGTCACAGGTGCCAGGGCGATCGTTGATAGGATCATTGCACTGGGTGACAAGTGGTTTGAGACCGTGAGTTTGGCTGATGACCAGTTCTTCAAGGAGATGTTCCTGGACCCTGCTGATAAGGCTAAGTCTGACCTGGATGAGGCTACAGAAAGCAGGAAGCAGGCAGTCCGAAAGAGGAACTTAGAAGAGATAGCCATCATCAGGCTGACACATGACCTCAACATCCTTGACAGGGAGGTCGATGAGGCCAGGAAACGCCTTGAGCATTTGCAGGCACAAGTTGCTGCCAAGTGGACTGCCATAATAGAGGCTCGCGACAGGGAGAGTGCCCTGATTCACCAGGTTACAGATGCCGAACGGGTTCTCAAAAGGAAGTCTGATGAGGATGAACAATGGCAAACTGCTCGAGGTAAGCTTCCTGGTGTGAGAGAAGGGGTACAGCCCACTCCAGCATCTCATGGCAAGTTCCTGAAGAAGCGTGCCTTGGAATCCTTGACGGCTGAGGCTAAAAGTTTGCTTGGGGAGCTGAACTCTTGGCTGGAGACCATTTTGATTGAGCTCCTGTATATTTTTTTTACAGAAACCATCCTTCTCTCTTTTCTTTTTTTTTGGTACCACTTGTATTTTTTTGGTACTTATTTTTTGTAGTGCTTGTGAACACTTTTTCTTTTTTTTTTGGTACCACATGTATTTTTTTGTGGTACTCTTTTTTTTTGTGTAGTGCTTGTGAACACTTTCTTTTTTTTTTTTGTTATCCCTACGCTCACTTTAATCTTTTTGTGATAAAAGTAATTGCTAAATGGGATGCTCTTTTTTTTTTGTTATCCCTACGCTCACTTGAATCTTTTTGTGATAAAAGTAATTGCTAAATGGGATTTGATCAAAAGGTTGTCATTTTGTGAAAATCTTTTATCAAGTGATTGTTTTGGCATGAAAGCCAGGTTTTTGTTTGTGGCATGGAAGCCAATTTTGGCATGAGAGCCAGCTTTCCTTGTGGCATTGATAGCCTGTTTTTTTTTTTTTGTTGTGGCATCTATAGCCAATTTTGGTGGCATTGATAGCCGGTTTGTTTTGTGGCATTTATAGCCGGTTTTTGGTGGCATTGATAGCCGGTTTGTTTTGTGGCATCTATAGCCGGTTTGTTTTGTGGCATCTATAGCCGGTTTTGTTTTGGTGGCATTGATAGCCGGGTTTTTTTTTTGAAATCCAAGTTTTTTTTTTGTTTGTGGCATTGATAGCCGGTTTTGTTTTGGTGGCATTGATAGCCGGTTTGTGGCATTTATAGCCTGTTTTGATGGCATTTATAGCCTGTTTTGATGGCATTTATAGCCGGTTTGGTTTTCAAAAAATGCAAGTATCGACTAAAAGTCGCCTCCCTGCTGAATGTTCTTGCAAGTATCGATGGAATGTCGCATCCTTGCTCATTCGGTTGCGAGTATCGATGGAATGTCGCATCCTCGCGGATTTGGGTGCAAGTATCGATGGAATGTCGCATCCTTGCTTTTTAAAAAATTTTGGTTTTGCGGGTACTGACTTGATGTCGTTTCCCCACGATTTTTGAAATTTGTGGTTTTCTCGAACCTTTGGGTTATGGATATCAACTGAAATGTTGCGTCTCCACAGTTTTTTAGGTTTTTTCGAACCTTTGAAATTTGGGTTGTGGATATCAACTGAAATGTTGCATCTCCACAGTTTTGGATTTTGCAAGTATCGACGAAATGTCGCTTCCCTGCGATTTTGGAAGTGTCGAACGTGGTTCGCTTGCTTCCGATTTGTGCGAGTATCGACTAAGCATTGCTTCCTCGCGGGTTTTTTGAAAAAACCATTTTTTTTTTGTTTAAAGACACGAGGGTCATAAATTTTGACCTAAAACCATTTTGGCGGTAAAAGGCAGGGTGGACTAGGGTGGAAATCCCTGAATCCGGATTTTGTTTCAAACCATGAATTTTGGGTTCAAGGGTTGAAAATTTTGGTCAAGTTAGGGAAAGGTTCCTAAACTTGGATTTTTTTTTTGAACAATGAAACGATGAAAGTAAGCATTGTTTTAGATTTCTAGAAATTTCAACATTTGATATGAAAACTCTAAAAAAGGGTGGGTTTAGCGAGCGTGTACCTGGAAACCGGTTTTGGCCGTACAGGCATTGCCCTTACCCAGTTGGGTAAGTCTTCAAGGGTAGTACCGCTTTAAGAACTTGCCATTGATGGGCAGCATACATCTGTCACCTTCCATGTTTAGGAGTGCGTATGCGCCATTGGAGAAAACTTTGTCGATGACGTAGGGTCCCTCCCATTTCGGCTGAAATTTGCCTTTGGACTTGTGAGCGAAGACCATTGGTCTTTTTACCGCAAGAACCAAGTCATTCTTTTTGTAGGCGCGTTGCCTGACCTTTTTATCGAAAGATCCTGCCATACGTGCTTGGTAAAGTTCAATCCTTTGTTGAGCTTCGAGCCGTCTCTCATCGAGATTGTCCAGCTCATGGAGCCGCAATTTGACATTGCTTTCTTGAGTCATGTCATTTTGCAAGGATACCCTCAAGGAAGGAATTTGTACTTCCAAGGGCACGACAGCTTCGCATCCATAGACCAAGGAGAATGGTGTGCTATGGGTTGGTCCTCGAACGGTGGTTCGATAGGCCCACAAAGCTTCAGACATTTTGTCGCTCCAGTCTCTTTTGTGATTAGAGACCATTTTTTTGAGGATTTTGCAGAGTGTCTTGTTGAAAGCTTCTTCTAACCCGTTTGCTGCCGGATTGTATGGAGTCGAAGGACAGCTTTGAATTTTGTATTTGTCGCAGAACCTGTAGAATCGATGATCCCGGAACTGTGGTCCGTTATCATGGACGAATCTTTTGGGTATGCCGAAACGACAAATGATGTTGGTGCGTAGGAACTGAAGGACTGATGAGGTCTTCATTTCGTTAAACGCAAATGCTTCTGACCACTTGGAGAAGTAATCCGTAGCGGCGAAGATGAAGCGATGACCTTTGCTTGAAGGGGGAGAAATAGGACCTATGATGTCCATACCCCAGGCTTCGAAAGGCCATGAGATCGCTGTAGGATGCAGCCATTCTGGAGGCATGTGAATGTAATCTCCATGAACTTGGCATTGTTGGCAGCGCTTAGCAAATTGCATTGCGTCAGCTACCATGGTAGGCCAGTAATATCCTAACCTTTTTATCTGATCATAGAGCTTAGGTCCAGCCTGATGAGCTCCACAAAGACCAGCATGAACTTCTTTGAGTGTTTCTTCAGCCTCTTGTTGTGACAAGCAGCGTAGAAGTACTCCGTTGAAGGATTTCCTGTAAAGGATTTTTGAAGGAATATCCAAATGGAAGCTTGGGGTTCGCCTTTGGATGCTTACCCGTTCTTTTGGATCTTCAGGTAGGATTCCGAACATAATGTAATCAATGAACGGATCCCTCCAGTCGCCAATTGAAGTTTGAAGGATTGAAATCCGACTTCCGACCACTTGGTGGCATTCAGCAACTGCTTGGTGTGTGTTAAGAGGAGGAAGGATTCTTCTTTCGCACACTGTGACTTGCATGTTTTCCCCTTCCTGGATTGCCATGGATGCGGCAAGTCCGGCTAGGGCATCTGCACGTATGTTTTCACCTCTACGAATGTGGGTGATGTGACAGATGTCAAACTTTTGCAGAAGTGATTGTGCCTTGTTGTAGTAGGGCAACAAATCTGGCTTCCTGACTTCAAATTTCTGATTCATCTGGTTGACGATCAGTTGAGAGTCTCCAAAGACTTCCAGCATGGTGATACCGGATTCGATGGCGAGTTCCAATCCTAAGATCAGAGCTTGATATTCAGCTGCATTGTTTGTGCATGGTTCCAGTAGCGAGAAAGCGTGTGGAATCATGTATTTGTCGGGGCTAACAAAGAGGATGCCAACTCCCGAGATCAGCTGTCTTTTTTCATTTGTCCTGGTTGCACCGTCAAAGTACATGTCCCAGGAGGCACTTTGTGAGAAAGTCTCCACATTGTAGACTGGTTCGTCTGGGAGATCATCTCTGAGTGGAGAATCTTTAGGCAATGGATGCTCTGCGAGGAAGTCTGCTAGAGCTTGCCCTTTGATTGCTTTTTGTGGTACATACCTAATATCAAATTGTGACAGAAGGATGGACCATTTTGCCAGTCGAGCATTGAGAGAACCTGCCTTTGTGACAAGGACCTTCAAGAGGTTGACCCTTGAGACCAGGTAGACTGTGTTGGAAAGCAAGTAGTGACGCAACTTTTGTACGGCGAACATCACTGCAAGACATTCTTTTTCAACTGGAGAGTAGCGATGCTCTGCACCTACTAGCATGCGGCTGAGGTAATATAGAGCAGCTTCTTTTCTTTGATCATTTTCTTGCGCAAGCAGAGCTCCCAAAGAGTGATCAAGGGCTCTTGTGTACAAGATGAATGGTTTTCCAGTGGTAGGAGCAGCTAACACTGGAGGTTTTGTCAGGTATGACTTGATGTCTTGGAAAGCAGCTTCACAGTCAGCATCCCAGACAAAGTTTACACCTTTTTTCATCAACCGGGAGAATGGACGGCATTTCCCCGAAAGATTGGAGATGAACCGTCTGATGTAGGCCAATCTCCCTTGAAGCCCTTTGAGTTCTCTCAAGGTTCTTGGAGAGGGCATTTCTAGAATGGCTTTGACTTTTATGGGGTCAAGCTCTATTCCAGCTTTCCGAACTAAGAATCCGAGGAACTTACCCGACGAGACGCCGAAGAAGCATTTCAATGGATTCATTCGCAGTTTGTGTTTGCGAAGCCGGAGTGTAAGTGCTCTCATCAGACGATGCTTCGGAAGAGCTATAATCCCGAATTATCACATTACAGGAAGCTCTGACGGGAGACGTTGCCTGATCGGAGTCAGACTCATCCTCGGATGTGAGAGGATCGTCTATCCAGCAATTTTCTCCATTTTCAGGAGTTAAGGGAGGATGTACCTGATGGTCTTCAGGGACTTTAGGCTCTGGATTGCGAGGAGGCTCGTTGACGCGTTCTTGCTCTTGTTCTAGAGCGAGTCGCTGCAAGATCCTTGCATATTCTTCAAGATCAGGCATGGGAGCCGGATCTTCTTCCTCATCATCTCTTTGTGGCTCAACATTGTTGATTTCCACTGGAGTGATGAGAGGTGCTGGGTCAGCAGCATTTTCTTGTACAGCCTCTTGGTCTTCTTCATCATCAGACCAGGATCCTTGTGGCTGTAGGGGGTTATACCAGATTACTGGCATAAGATGAGACTCAGGAACCCATTCTTCATCGAAGAGATATTCTCCCGTTTCAAGGGATTCCTCCCACTCATTTGTGTAGTTGGGTTCGAATCCATCATCGGTGTCGCTGGATTCGTATCCATCAATGGAGAATCCAACTACTGAATTGCAAGAGTATGATGTCTCCTGCATGGCTTCTTTAAATTGAGGTGGCATGAAATCACTGAGAGTGAATTTCCTTACCCCCTTTGAAGTCTCTGGAAGGGATGTTTTTGTTACCTCCAGTGAAGCGGTAGAGGAAGCCTCTGCCTTTTCTTTGACCTCTAGTTTTGGCTGGGTCTTCTCTTGCCGTTTGAGCTTGAGGAGATGTTTCCTAGCCTGCCTTCGCTGTTGAGCTGTAGGCTTTATTTTCACGACCTCCCAATTTTCATCTTCCAGGAGATCGGGATGTACCCATATCGGTTGTCCGTCTGGTGTCGGGTAAGGAACCAGTTCCTCGGACGCTTCGATTGAGTTTATCACCTTGAAGGAAGTAGTGATCTTCTTCTTCGGTGATCTTGATGTTTGTCCACATGTCACCATGTTGACGGAGGCAGACCCATAGTTTTTGTCAAAGGTGATGACTCCGTTTTTCCACATCTCATTTATTTTCTCTCTCACAACGAAGCATTGATTGAGAGGATGCGAGATCATCTGGTGGTATGGACAGTACCGAGGATCGTTGGTTTTGCCAACATCACCCGGTCTTTTTGGTTCAGGCAAGGTGAGCTTGCCGTTTGCCACAAGAGCCCCGAAGATTTCATCAACATCTTCATCAAACGGGTATTTCTTCTCTACTCGTTCTTTGAAGGCGTCAGAGAGTTCAGGTCTCTTACCAGCAGCTTTGTTTTCAGCTTTCTTTGGTGGCTGAGGAGCTGGCTTGGTCTGCACATTGAGGACCTCTTTTTTTCTTTGGTTTAGAGGTTGCAATGGCGGTTGGCTCTTTTCTTGATGATTTCTGACTGTTGAGGTCTTTAATCACCGTTTCAGCTTCCATGGAAGCTTCTAGGAGTTCTCCCAGGTTTTTTGATTTGTTGCCGATGATCATGGAGCGGATTCTGGCTCTCATGTTGTTTCGGCAGATGTCGACTAGCGACGCTTGTGGCAATACATCAGAGCATTTGTATGCCATTGCTTTCCACTTGTGAATGAAGTCATATGTTGATTCATTCTCCCCCTGTTTTAGGCTGCACAGCTGAGCCATAGTAGCGGGGTGATCCTCACCTTTGAAGTGAGTCAGGAAGCGTGTCTCTAGCATGGCCCAATTTTGGATTGAGTCCTCCGGCAGAGTGGAGTACCAATCGAAGGCCGTATCCTTTTAGGGTACTTGCAAAGAGGCGGATCTTGAGTGCATCTTGATCCGCGATAGCTCCCGTCAAGATCTTGAAGTGGATGACGTGCTGTCTGGCTGATCCTTTCCCCGTATATGTTTGGAGAGTAGGATGCTTGAATTTGGTGGGGAACGGGACCGAGTCCATCCATAAGGGATATGGTGGCTTGATCCCATGCTCTTTGAGTATATCCTCTTCTTTTGCTTTGGCGAGGATACCGTCTACGTCCTTTTTGGTAAGGGCGCGTGACTCATTTTGTTCTTTATTTACCTCGTCGTCTTGATGATTCGGAGGAGGTTCATTGTTCGCCTGATTTTGGAAGGCGAGGAGAAGGTTTTCCATCAGAGTTTCAATCCTCTGCTGGCCCTGTTCCAACTGCTGGATGCGGGTGATCGCATCTTCTGGAGGTGGATTGCGGGGGTGGTGGCTCAGAATTTGTAGCCAAGACATTCATCCTTCGTGATTCGAACGAAGAAACTGTCCTGGTGACTGAGCTGGGGCTCATTCTTTTTGAAGAGGAGCTTGAGGAAGGATCACTCTGCTGTCCTTTGCTTGAAGGAGCAGGGGATTCTTCTGAATGTCTTCTTGTCCTTGAGACGCTGCGGGTCATCGGACGTCGGACATGGATTTTTGTTGCTGATTTTTGGCGCCTTCTGGTTTTTCCAACCATATGGACGGCAGCAACTTGGTTGGGTCTTTCTTTTTCGACCCATTTGGGAGAGACTTGAAGTGTGGGAGGCTGGGTCCTTTGCTTCTGTAGTCTCTTTTGTCGGTATGACGCGCGGCGGCGTATACGACGAGCAATTTGAGCTTCGGTCAGCTCTGACTGGGCTTTGACGATGAAGGATGTGCTCCCTTGGGCGCAGCAGCCGAGCTGTCTTCTCTGTAGCTGGGCAAGGACAGGATGCGAACCCTATCCTTCGCCTGTTGCAGCGAAGCTTTGAATTTTTGAAGTTCGGCCCCTGTAGATATGAAGGGTCGAACTGCAGATTTGTAGGCCTTAGCAGGTGCTTGTGGAGGCCTTGTGATGCATGACTTGATTTTGGGCTTGTAGGAACAAGCCGGCTCATGCTGGGATGACTTGAGAGTCAGGTTGGAGATGGGTCTTTCCTCTTTCATGTAGGCAAGAGGATAGAACTGGTTCTCCTTGAGTGGGGCCAGGAATGCTGGCTTAGTGGATGTATGGGACCTTCTCTGTTTTGGTGAAGGTCTTGGGGACCAAGTCTTGGGGTAGACCTGGTTGTTTGCAGGTTGAGGCTTCGTGGGGCTGCCACGGGCTTCAGGCCTTCTGGTGCTCGCCTTTGGTGTCACGGTAGTGACACGTTGAGAGGCAAGTTTCTGCTTCTTGGAGGGAGCAGTTTGTTCCTCAGGAAGTGGGAATGGTCCCAGCGTCCCAAAGACGATAGTCCGGGGAGTCGAGGTCGACCCGGAGTTCAGAGAGTTGCCGAGGGAGTTGACACTTCGGCAGCTGATGGGCGCTTGTACGTGCGCGTGGTTTGCTTCTGTTGAAGCATGAGTTGGTGCTTGTTTTCGTCGAAAGTAATGGTTAGTGAAGCTGCCATTGTTAGTTTTTCGAAAATTTCTGAAACAAGACCACATCCATTAGTAATCACAAGAATATAATGATCATAAATGGGAAGTTCTATGGTTTCGTCTTTTCAAATTGCTCGAGGTAGATGACCCAAGCAATATGAGGAAGGCAAAATGCCATAGAGGGTACAATTGTTCTGATCGCAGGTATGGTAAACCCAGAATGGGCATCCCAGTGACTGCTAGAAGCAATTGTGAACTTAAATTCGACTTATCGAGAAGCAGAGCTTGCTCGAGGTAAGAAGAATATAAAGTTGGAGTTACAGATGTGCCGGTCGCAATACAGTAGACCCTGAAAGGGCGTACTAGTACCGCTAGACACAATGTTTTGAGACCGCATCTATGAGATGAGATTCTCTGTTTTGAAAGGTCAAGATTGGATTCATCAAAGAGAGCAGATGGGATTCCAATCTGAACACGGTCTCGGCGATTTCCGCGAGCGCCAGTGCTCAGAAAGAAATGAACCATGATTTCTCAGATCTGAATATAAAATGACGAGTTTTTTTTTTTGAAAGGCCAATATCGGGTTCATCAAAGAGAGCAAAAGGCACTCCAATCTGAACACGGGCTCAGCGATTTCCGCGAGCGCCAGTGCTTAGAAAGGAGAAGACCAAGATTTCTCTAAGCTAAACCCAAAATGACGGAAGTTTTTTTTTTTTTGAAGCTTTTTGAAGATTTTTTTTTTAAAAAAAAAAAATCTTTTTTTTTATTTTTTATTTATTTATTTATTTTTATTATTTTTTCTTTTTTAAGATTTTTTTTTGAAATTTTTTTTATTTTTTATTTTTTATTTTAAAATTTTTATTTTTAAAAATTTTATTTTTGAAAAAAATTTATTTAAAAGACGAGAGAGTACACATAGGCCTCCTAACCCGGTCTTATGAAATCTTGATTGATAGAATTGCCCCCAGGTAAGGGTAGGATTACTTAATGAACCCGTTTGGAGGACCCTTGCCTAGAACAGTCAAGCTGTCTCCACACTCTGGACAAGGCTTTTCTTTGAATCAACCATGATCGAAGAACATAGTTGGTTTAACCTTAGTGGTCTATGTCTTTTTTTTTTTATATATTTTTTTTATGAATTCATCGAAGAGAAACAATGGCCCAAAACCTTAGTCGAACAGGCTCAACATTTCTGCAAGCGCGATGAACGATAGGAACGGATCAAGGTTTCTCAATTTTGAATCCAAATTGAGAAATCTAAATTTTTATATATATATATATATATATATTTTTTAGATTTTTAATGAACTCATCGAAGAAAAACAATGGCCCAAAACCTTAGTCGAACAGGCTCAACATTTCTGCAAGCGCGATGAACGATAGGAACGGATCAAGGTTTCTCAATTTTGAATCCAAATTGAAAAATCTGATTTTTTAATTTTTTATATATATATTTTTTTTAGATTTTTAATGAACTCATCGAAGAGAAACAATGGCCCAACCCCTGATCCGAACACGGTCTCGGCGATTTCCGCGAGCGCCAGTGCCCAGAAGGGAAAGGATCAAAGTTTCTCAATTTTGAATCCAAAAATGAAAAATCTGATTTTTTTTTACTTTTTTTTTTATTTTTCTTTTTAGATTTTTAATGAACTCATCGAAGAGAAACAATGGCCCAACCCCTGATCCGAACACGGTCTCGGCGATTTCCGCGAGCGCCAGTGCCCAGAAGGGAAAGGATCAAAGTTTTTCAATTTTGAATCCAAAAATGAAAAATCTGATTTTTTTTACTTTTTTTTATTTTTCTTTTTAGATTTTTAATGAACTCATCGAAGAGAAACAATGGCCCAACCCCTGATCCGAACACGGTCTCGGCGATTTCCGCGAGCGCCAGTGCCCAGAAGGGAAAGGATCAAAGTTTCTCAATTTTGAATCCAAAAATGAAAAATCTGATTTTTTTTTTTGAAAAGAGAAAGAGTGGAAATAAATTCAAAGAATTAGAAATTTCCAAACAAAAAATCTCATCTCATTTTTTATTATGCGGAATTCAACATAGGCCACCAATTATAAAGTAGCCAAGGAATCAAGAAAAGAAATATAAGCATAGAGCAAAATATATGATATGCAAATATTTCATTTCTAGCATCGTGTTCTCAAATAAATGAGTCCCACCGGGTGATGCCAGCTTGATGGACCGCGCTCCTGCTCGGCGGACGTGGGAGTCCGTTGGGTCCGACCCTTTCGTAACCGGGGGGCAGGGGCGTGCATCAACATTTCTTTTTTTTTGTGGGTGTGCCAGATTTTCTATTTTTACTTGGAATTGCAAGTGGTGATCCGGAAATCAACCTTCGCAAGTAAAAAGGAAATCAACTTCTTTCAAGTTTTCCATTGCACATATATTTAAGAAAAGAGACATTTTTCTTAGTTTGCCGTGAAAGGCGATTTTTTTGGCATTTATAGCCGATTTTGGCGTTTATAGCCGATTTTTGGCGTTTATAGCCGATTTTGGCGTTTATAGCCGATTTACAATCCTTATCAACAATGAAAGACAAGAATTGTGATTTTTGTCTCTTTTGAAAAAATACAAACTACAATGAAAAGCGAGAAAAGGAGGATCTAACTTCTCAGGAGATTGTGGGGGACTCGTTTAGATTGACGGTCGCAAGCCATATGTGGGCTTCGCCATCATCCATGCAGATGAGAACAGAGGATGCTATCGATTCGCTTGGCTTGGCTATAACCTCGGGTTTTTAGAGGACAAAGACCAAAGGAAGGTCCTATGTCCAATAAAAAGCCGAGTAGACGGGCTGAAAAGCCATATCTAAGCCATTGGAGGCAGGAGGAGAAGGCAAGGACCTTGGGGGGGGGGGGGGGTACCCCCCAAGGGACTTTTGTCACCTTGTTGCGGTGGCCGGTGTAGAATTTCCGCAGAGTTTTCTCTCTTTTTCCTTTTTCTGGATTTCTGTCTGCTGTCTGTGCTTTTTTCTCTGATGTTTCTGATCTTTGTTGATGTCCTTTCTTCTTGGAGAACCCTCCTATTTATAGGCTTTTAGGTAGCCTTTTAGGTGGGTTTATGGGCTTTTATTGTCATTAAGCCGCATAATGGGAGGAGTTACAAAATTGAATTGTTTATTTTGCAACTCCTTTTTCTTGGCTTCTGATTGGCCGGAGGAGATTGAGGGCATTTAATCGCCTTTAATCGCCATGATGGGAGGAGTTTCATGGGTTAAATGCCATGAATCTCTTGACATGTAACTCCCGAATGCTTGCTTCTGATTGGGCCGTCCAAAGAAATGGATTAATGACTGTAATAAAGCTAGTCAATTAATCGCATTAAGTGGTCGCCGAGCAGCTGAAGAGTCGCGGGCCGTGCCACGTCTTTTGAGATTCTTCTGTTGATGATCATCGATGGATCTTCATGTAGATCGACATCAGATGATCATGTAATTTCAGGTGTTTGTTGCCAACAGCGGGTCGGTGCCATCTGTCCTGTCGATTTCTCGATCGGTCGGGTGGAAAGCACACTTTTTTGGTTGACCGGGTGGCGATCAATACTGTCTTCGATACTCTTGATGATTTACCCGTGTTTTGGACGGATGTCAGAGGACTTGGTGTCTCAAAAGCATGAATTTTGGAAAGTACCAGAAGCTGGGCCCTTCGAATCGCGAAAAAACGGCGAAAACCGGGGTTTCCGGGGCTTTCCCGGCGACCCCGGGGTCCAAGGTCGCCGGCGACCCTGGCCCAGGGTCGCAGGGGCCTGCGACCTTGGGCCCAGGGTCGCAGGGGTCTGCGACCCTGGGGGGGTTTTCCCCCTTTCGTGTCCCGTTTTGCGTCCGTTTTTGCTTTTTTTTTTATTCTTTTTTCTTCTGTACTTTTCCTTGACATTTTGACCATTAATTGGCCTGATTTCTTTGTAGGAAACCTGATGAGAATCCTTGCATTTTATTTTGCAAAGTTTCCAATTTCCTGAGAAAGCCGAAGACTTTGTCGCGCAGAGCTGCCGATTTTCCGTCAGAAGCTGAAACTGGGCCAAACGATGTTGGAATGACCTGAAATTTGGTGTGAAGCCTCCTGAGCAATAAATAAGACCAACCATAGGCTTTTGTTTGAGTTTCGAAGCCGTTTGGGGTCCTATCACCTGCAGACTTGCTTTTTGTCGCGATGAAGATGTCGCGGTTTGATGTGTGGTCAACCGATGTCCGATTGACTTGAAATTTGACAGGGAACCTATTGGAGTCATTTTAAGATGATCCATAGGTTCTGTCTTGGAAACCATGGTCCCGGAGAGCTTTTGTCGCCGAGAGCTCCTTTTCGGCTGTCGGAGAAGCGAAGTTAGGCCAAATGATTTTGAAATGGCCCGAAACTTCTTGTGTTCTCCTCTTTTGGCTGTCTGGAAGAATCTTGCAGTTTTTGTTTGATTCTGACAAGATTTGATTTTTGGAAGCAGCATTGCCTATTTATGGCAGGTTGCGACTTCATGTAGCTCTTTGGATCTTGAAAAGGCAAAGTGACATTTTTGGTGTCAACAGCAGGGATGTCGTTTTTTTTTAGGATGAATTTCCTTTCTCTAACGAAATAGTTGGGGAACAGGAACCCATTAAAATCATCAATGAAATAGGACATGATGACGACTTTGGGTTTGAGAATGTTGAGCCACAAGGGCTCGATGCTGCTGATAGTGGAAGTACTGCGCCCTTGGACGTGGACGCCAGTGGTGATAGGTATGCTACGGACAGTGGTCATGGGGCTGCTATGCGTGTGGAGGAGAGTCAAACTAATCTTGGTCGAGGTCTGCGAACCAAGAGTAAGTCGGTTCGTCTTCAAGATTTTGTTACACACACTATACGAAAGTTGAGTCCCTCCCAGAGTTCGTCCGTGACACAGCATTCCTCAGGTACACCCTATCCTATTGCACATTATGTAAGTTGTGAGCGTTTTTCTGTGAAACACAAAAATTTTCTTGCAGCAATAACAACAGGGCATGAACCTAAATCTTTCAAGGAAGCAGTCAAAGATGCAGGTTGGCGGGAAGCCATGCAAAAGGAGATCCGTGCCCTTGAAGACAACAGAACATGGGTGATGGAGAAATTGCCTCATGGTAAACGAGCGCTTGGTAGTCGTTGGGTTTACAAAATCAAGTACAACTCCGACAGTAGCATTGAGAGACTGAAAGCTCGATTGGTGGTTTATGGAAATCATCAAGTTGCAGGGCTCGATTATACTGAAACTTTCGCGCCAGTGGCCAAAATGGTTACGGTACGAGCCTTTCTTGCAGTTGCTACAGCTAAGAATTGGGAGCTTCATCAGATGGACGTCCACAATGCTTTCCTCCATGGTGATTTAAATGAGGAGGTCTATATGAAAGTTCCCCCTGGATTTTCTGTTACTCAACCTGATATGGTGTGTCGGCTTCGAAAGTCGCTATATGGGTTGCGCCAAGCTCCACGATGTTGGTTCGCAAAGTTGGCTGCTGCTTTGAAGGACTACGGCTTCCGACAATCATACTCCGACTACTCTTTGTTCACCTTACATAAAGGGCGGGTACAGATCAACGTTCTTGTTTATGTTGATGATTTGATTATTTCTGGCAATAATTCAGTTTCCCTTAAAGAGTTCAAGGTCTATTTGAGTACATGTTTTCACATGAAGGACCTTGGTGTCCTTAAATATTTTCTTGGCCTTGAAGTCGCTCGGAATCTCGAAGGCATTTTTTTGTGTCAACGCAAGTATGCCCTCGATATTATCACAGAAGCAGGACTCCTTGGCGCCAAACCGGCAGCTTTTCCCTTGGAGCAGAATCATCGATTGGCCTTAGCCGAAGGTCCTCTGCTAACTGATCCTGAGCCGTACCGACGGATGATTGGGCGTTTGATTTACTTGTCTGTCACGCGCCCGGAGCTTTCATACTCTGTTCATATACTATCCCAATTTATGCAAGCGCCTAGACAAGAGCATTGGGAGGCAATGCTTAGAGTGGTACGCTACTTGAAGAGAAATCCGGGTCAGGGCATCCTCCTCCGATCTGATAGTGCACTTTTTCTATCTGAGTGGTGTGACTCGGATTGGGCAAGTTGTCCTCTTACTCGCCGTTCCCTGACAGGATGGTTTGTTTTACTTGGCCACTCTCCAATATCTTGGAAGACAAAGAAACAGCATACGGTCTCTCGCTCATCTGCCGAAGCAGAATATCGTTGTATGGCGGCTGCTACTTGTGAGTTGAAGTGGTTGAAAGGCTTGCTACTTGATTTGGGTGTTAATCATCCCAGGGCCATGCCCTTGTATTGTGATAGTCAGTCTGCGCTATACATTGCACAGAATCCAGTTTTTCATGAACGGACGAAGCACATCGAGATTGACTGTCATTTCATTCGGGACGCTATATCCGAAGGACTCATTAGTCCCTCATATGTTCCCACTCGAGTGCAATTGGCGGATATATTTACAAAGGCATTGGGCCAAAGTCAATTTGAGTTTCTTCTCAGCCAGTTGGGCATTTGTGATCCACATGCTCCAACTTGAGGGAGGGTATTAGGCTAGATATAGTTATATTTAGCCCATGTAATTAGGCCAATCATATAATTAGGAATGATTGAATGATTGGCCGTGTATTTTGGTTAGTTAAATTAGGAATAACTTTGTGTTTACTTGTTGATCAAGTTTAGGTTGTATATAAATACCTTGTGATTAATGAGAAGAGATACAGCTTTCGTCATAGCTCTTCACTTTACTTGACTTTTACTATTCTAGTAAAGTGCCAAACAGGCCTTTGGGTTTAATGATTTCTTACTGCAGCAAAATAGTTTTTCGAGTCAAGAGATTCCATCAAATCATGAACCTAATGAGTTAGATCGCATCAAAGATGATTCACTCAAGGAGACAAATTAGTGAAGACACCTAGATTCTTGCATTCTTGCAAAATCTTAACCCTCTTCATGTCCATGACATGGACAATGCGCTCCAACAATTGATCAGTCTCCCCAATGATCCCCACATTTGGACGCAAATATTTAGAGGAAGACGGAAGAAGATGAGGAGTTTATGCCCGCTCAGGTAGATGGCGACCCTCACTTGTTATAGTGAGGGTCGCTGTTGACCCTCAACACAAAAAATGAAGGTCGATAGCGATCACCAAAAATAAGAGGTAAAAAAAGTTGGATTTATCTATACGGATACCTTGTTTGGTGTGAGTTTGGCTAAAGTTTCATGTTTGGTGCAATGACTATATATATAAAGTTTTTTTTTTTTTTTGGTAAAATCCTTCATTTTTATTGTTCGATTCCCATGTGATTATTTTTTGGGTGTTGTTGAATTGCACATTTGTGCTTTTTGTTTAGCTTATGAATATGGAGAAATTTATATGCATAAAGATGATAGAATGGTAAGTTCTAATTGAGATGCCAAGCCCCGCTTGCAGACAAGCTAGACCAATGGATCAAAATTAAAAGTCATGAATTGCTTTACGAAGATCAGAGTTACATGG
Organism: Litsea cubeba; assembly: GCA_012931725.1. Lineage (NCBI taxonomy): Eukaryota > Viridiplantae > Streptophyta > Magnoliopsida > Laurales > Lauraceae > Litsea > Litsea cubeba. The sequence goes on along the minus strand of CM022954.1, from coordinate 30,204,739 downwards.
AGCTCAAGTATAAGGAACAACTCGATATAAAGGTTAAAACTCTCTATCTGTTTTCTTTTTCATATCCACATGAGTATATATATGGCTTGGTAACATTAGTGTTTCAACCTAAATTTTGTAAATAGATTATTTTTAAAAAAATACAATTGATTTATTTTTGACTTATATTTTATGAATAATATTTCAAAGAAAACACTAAATTTGAATATATTATTATTTTTAAGGCCGGGCCTCTCTTGCTACTGCTTTAAAAAAGTAATAAAAAAAAAAAAAAGAGAATCCAAGAAACCAGTCTAAAGTAACGAACGACTTTTTTTATTTTGATTTTCTAGTAAATTTGCCTATGGAATTTTAATTATATTGCAAGTTTGCCGGAACTACTTTTGTCATATTACAGAGTTTCCCAAAGCCTGTACTTAGATGGCAAAGTGAAATCTGAGTCGGACATATTCCTCTGATCTATCTAAGTACGCTAATTGTGCCTAGGAATCCAAATATATATGCTAATGTAAATATGTAAAATATATAAGAGAGATAAAAGGGGCCAGGGAGGGAAGAAGGGATCATTTGTGGTGCCCCTATGGATGCATGCCAATCATAGGGGCAAGTTAGGGAGGGAAGGGTTGTTGTCATTCGGGTAAATATAAATTCATCCAAATCAAATCAATTTAACCTTTTGTTTAGGTAGTTTAAATTTTCGACCCTTAAATTTTGAGAAATTAGTAGTTTGTAATCGCTTAATCAGTAATCACTTTAAACCTATCCAATGTTAGATCAATCCAAACTCCTCATACTTTTTTTTTTCTTTATGCTTGTGTGGGCTTCCTTCCCACTTAAGTGTGCTAGTTTCCTGTGTGTATACGCGCTCACTCTTGGGTCCCAGCCCCCATGGTTGGGGTACCAAAGCCTTCATACTTACTAACTGTTATGAATCAACACTCAGAAGTGAAGCCTGTTTGGATAAATGAGGAGTGGAGTAAAATGAAGTGGATTTCACATGTGGAGAGGAGTGGGAGAGAAGTTGGTTGAAGTTAAAGAGGGTACTTCAGTTCACTCCATTTAGATGCTTATTTTGAAGTTAAAATTTGGAGTAGAATCCACTTTGACTCAAGGGAATTGAAGTATTTAGAGTTGAAGTGAAATTGAGTGCATGTGGCTCACAACAATATTACTTCATCTATCAGGCCTGACTCATCCAAACATGGTAGAGTTGAGATTTTAGACCATTAGAGCCTATTTAACTTCACTCTACTTCCAAACAGGCCATAAGCTCTAGATACATGTGGATTGATCATGCAAAACAAAGGAAAACAGTTATCAGGGAAAAAAAAAAAAAGAAAGGAAAACAGTTGCTTCATCTAGTGACAGAAAATTGTCAAACTTTTGACAACCTCAAACTAAGGACTAAAGTGATTAGATACCGTTTCCTTGTTATGTCTCACCATCCTCACATAGTACCATCAGAACTCACCTACAGGGCGTAGGTGGTGCCATTCCAATCATGTGGGCGGGCATGGAAAAATCTCAATGAAATCTAAGAGTGTGCAAAATAAATCTCATTAAATCATCTTGACCCTTAAACTATGGCCCTTGAGTTTAAAGTGTTTAAAATACATCATTCGCTTATTCCAATCTAATGGTGAGTAATGGCTGGATGAGTATCAAATATGGATTGTGGGGAATAACTTGATTGTAGGTTGCCTAGGTGGAAAAGAAAGAAAGAAAGATTCTGTGCAGACAGCTCTTATCTGAATAATTTTGCATATTTCATGACAATTTTGTTGGAAATAAGTGGGCCTCGCGAATGGGTTTCAAAAATTTTTGACCAACTTGATGCAGTGATCAACTATTTAGAAGGCAATAAAACCCAATCCAGGATCCATGTTCTCAATCTCATCAACCTGTTAGAGTTTTTATTTTGTTGCAATTTGATAGGTTGCATTCATTTTCATAAACTTGACCTCTCATTCATTCATATTCTTTATCTTAGGATCATCATGCATTTTTCTTATTCATAATATTTTTTTTATATGATATGCATGGTTTTCAAAATCTTTATGTCTCTTACGTTCTTGAAGCTTTTAGTTTAGATTTTATATATAACATTACAAAAGCTTTCAAATTGTTCTTCTCTAAAAAATCCTTCAGAGCTTCAGGAATTCTGACCGAATTCCCTGTCGGTTAGCTTGTCAGTTAGGTGTCGGCTAACCGACCTTGAACCGAGCATAGACTAACCGACCTTGAACCGAGCACAGACCGAACTGCTGTCAGTTTGCTTTCCAGTAAGGTGCATTTTTTTTTCGTCGGTCAGCTTGTCGGTTAAGGGTCTGCTAACCGACCATGCTTCAGAAGCTGACCGAAACCCATTCGGTTCCAATTTCAGAGAGCTTCATTTTCAGTCATTTTGCTATGTCGGTTAAGCTGTCGGCTACCTCTAGGTTAACCGAATATGTCCGGTGAACCGACATGCATTTTTTGGTCAACATTCTTCAAAAATATGACCGTTGGGCTGTTGGCTAGCCGAACTTTGTTTGTCGGCTAACCGACAGCTAGCCGTTTGATGGACCGCGCTCCTGCTCGGTTCTACCGAGGTCGGCGGACGTGGGAGTCCGTTGGGTCCGACCCTTTCGTAACCGGGGGGCAGAGGCGCGCATCAACATTTTTGTTGTGTGGGTGTGCCAGATTTTCTATTTTACTTGGAATTGCAAGTGGTGATCCGGAGATCAACCTTCGCAAGTAAAAAGGAAATCAACTTCTTTCAAGTTTTCCATTGCACATATATTTAAGAAAAGAGACATTTTTCTTGGTTTGCCGTGAAAGGCGATTTTTTGGCATTTATAGCCGATTTTGGCGTTTATAGCCGGTTTCTGGCGTTTATAGCCGATTTACAATCCTCATCAATAATGAAAGACAAGAGTTGTGATTTTTGTCTCTTTTGAAAAAATACAAACTACAATGAAAAGCATGAAAATGAGGATCTAACTTCTCAGGAGATTGTGGGGGACCCGTTTAGATTGACGGTCGCAAGCCATATGTGGGCTTCGCCATCATCCATGCAGATGAGAATAGAGGATGCTATTGATTCGCTTGGCTTGGCTATAACCTCAGGTTTTTAGAGGACAAAGACCAAAAGGAGGTCCTATGTCCAATAAAAAGCCGAGTAGACGGGCTGAAAAGCCACGTCTAAGCCATTTGGAGGCAGAAGGAGAAGGCAAGGACCTTGGAGGGGGGTACCCCGAAGGGACTTTTGTCACCTTGTAGCGGTGGTCGGTGTAGGATTTCCGCAGAGTTTTCTCTCTTTTCCTTCTCTGAATTTCTGTGCTTTGTCTGTGTCTCTGTCTGTGATTTTTCTTCGATCTCTTTCTTCTTGGAGAGCTCTCCTATTTACAGGCTTTTAGGTAGCCATTTAGGAGGGTTTATGGGCTTTTATTGTCATTAAGCCGCATAATAGGAGGAGTTACAGGATTTAAATCTTTATTTTGTAACTCCTTTTTCTTGGCTTCTGATTGGCCGGAGGAGATTGAGGGCATTTAATCGCCTTTAATCGCCATGATGGGAGGAGTTTCATGGGTTAAATGCCATGAGTCTCTTGACTTGTAACTCTCGGATGCTTGCTTCTGATTGGTCCATCCAAAGAAATGGATTAATGACTGTAATAAAGCTAGTCAATTAATCGCATTAAGTGGTCGCCGAGCAGTTGAAGAGTCGCGGGCCGTGCCTGTTGACACCAAAAATGTCACTTTGCCTCTTCAAGATCCAAAGAGCTACATGAAGTCGCAACCTGCCATAAATAGGCAATGCTACTTCCAAAAATCAAATCTTGTCAGAATCAAACAAAAACTGCAAGATCCTTCAAGACAGCCAAAAAAGGAGCACACAAGAAGTTTCGGGCCATTTCAAAATCATTTGGCCTAACTTCGCTTCTCCGACAGCCGAAAAGGAGCTCTCGACGGCAAAAGCATCGGAGACACAAAATCTTCGATCAGAGCCGATGGATGGTCTCAAAATACTTCCAAAAGGCTCCACGTCAAGTTCCGAGTCAAACCGACAACGTTTGACCCTACATCAACCCTCGAACAGCTAAATCAAGCCTCTCGGCGGTGAGAACCACCGAGGCCATTACTCATCAGATAGAGCACATGGTCCCCGGTTTTCGCCGTTTTTTCGCGATTCGAAGTGCCCAGCCTCTGGTACTTTCCAAAATTCATGCTTTTGAGACACCAAATCCTCTGACATCCATCCAAAACACGGGTCAATCATCAAGAGTATCGAAAACAATATTGATCGCCACCCGGTCAACCAAAAAAAGTGTGCTTTCTACCCGACCGATCGAGAAATCGACAGGACAGATGGCGCCGACCCGCTGTTGGCAATAAACACATGAAATTACATGGTCGTCTGATGTCGATCTACATGAAGATCCATCTATGATCATCGACAGAAGAATCCCAAAAGACGCGGCACGGCCCGCGACTCTTCAGCTGCTCGGCGACCACTTAATGCGATTAATTGACTAGCTTTATTACAGTCATTAATCCATTTCTTTGGACGGACCAATCAGAAGCAAGCATCCGGGAGTTACAAGTCAAGAGATTCATGGCATTTAACCCATGAAACTCCTCCCATCATGGCGATTAAAGGCGATTAAATGCCCTCAATCTCCTCCGGCCAATCAGAAGCCAAGAAAAAGGAGTTACAAAATAAACAATTCAATTTTGTAACTCCTCCCATTATGCAGCTTTATGACAATCAAGGCTCATAAACCCTCCTAAATGGCTACCTAAAAGCCTATAAATAGGAGAGCTCTCCAAGAAGAAAGGACACACAGAGAACGAAAATCACAGACAGAAGCACAGAAATTCAGAGAAGGAAAAGAGAGAAAACTCTGCGGAAGTTCTACACCGGCCACCGCTACAAGGTGACAAAAGTCCCTTGGGGGGTACCCCCCCCCCCAAGGTCCTTGCCTTCTCCTCCTGCCTCCAATGGCTTAGATGTGGCTTTTCAGCCCGTCTACTCGGTTTTTTATTGGACATAGGACCTCCTTTTGGTCTTTGTCCTCTAAAAACCTGAGGTTATAGCCAAGCCAAGCGAATCAATAGCATCCTCTGTTCTCATCTGCATGGATGATGGCGAAGCCCACATACGGCTTGCGACCGTCAATCTAAACAAGTCCCCCACAATCTCCTGAGAAGTTAGATCCTCCTTTTCTTGCTTTTCATTGTAGTTTGTATTTTTTCAAAAGAGACAAAAATCACAACTCTTGTCTTTCATTATTGATAAGGATTGTAAATCGGCTATAAACGCCAAAATCGGCTATAAACCCAAAAAATCGGCTATAAACGCCAAAATCGGCTATAAATGCCAAAAAAATCGCCTTTCACGGCAAACCAAGAAAAATGTCTCTTTTCTTAAATATATGTGCAATGTAAAACTTGAAAGAAGTTGATTTCCTTTTTACTTGCGAAGGTTGATCTCCGGATCACCACTTGCAATTCCAAGTAAAAATAGAAAATCTGGCACACCCACACAAAAAAAAGAAATGTTGATGCACGCCCTTGCCCCCTGGTTACGAAAGGGTCGGAACCGAACGGACTCCCACGTCCGCCGACCTCGGTAGGAACCGAGCAGGAGCGCGGTCCATCAAGCTGGCTCCACCCGGTGGGACTCGTTTATTTGAGAACACGATGTTAGAAATGAAATATTTGCATATCATATATTTTGCTCTATGCTTATATTTCTTTTCTCGATTCCTTGGCTACTTTATAATTGGTGGCCTATGTTGGATTCCGCAAAAAAAAAAAAAAATGAGATGAGATTTTTTGTTTGGAAATTTCTAATTCTTTGAATTTATTTCCAATCTTTCTCTTTTCAAAAAAAAAAAAAAAACAAAAAAAATCAGATTTTTCAGTTTGGATTCAAAATTGAGAAACTTTGATCCTCTCCCTTCTGGGCACTGGCGCTCACGGAAATCGCTGAGACCGTATTCGGATCGGGGATTGGGCCATTGTTTCTCTTCGATGAGTTCATTAAAGATCTAAAAAAAAATATATAAAAAAAATATATAAAATTTTTTTAGATTTCTCAATTTGGATTCAAAATTGAGAAACCTTGATCCGTTCCTATCGTTCATCGCGCTCGCAGAAATGTTGAGCCTGTTCGACTAAGGTTTTGGACCATCGTTTCTCTTCGATGAGTTCATTAAAAATAAAAAATATATATATATATAAAAAACAAAAAAAAAAGACATAGACCACTAAGGTTAAACCAACTGTGTTCTTTGATCATGGTTGATTCAAAGAAAAGCCTTGTCCAGAGTATGGAGACAGCTTGACTGTTCTAGGCAAGGGTCCTCCAAACGGGTTCATTAAGTAATCCTACCCTTACCTGGGGGCAATTCTATCAATCAAGATTTCATAAGACCGGGTTAGGAGGCCTATGTGTACTCTCTCGTCTTTTAAATAAATAAAAAAAAATAAAAAAAATAAATTTTTTTTAAAAATAAAAATTTTAAAAATAAAAAATAAAAAATAAAAAAAATTTTTCAAAAAAAATTCTTAAAATAAAAAAAAATAAAAAAAAAAAATAAAAAAAAAAGATTTAAAAAAAAAAATCTTCAAAATTTTCAAAAAAAAAAAAAAAAAAAACTTCCGTCATTTTGGGTTAAGATTGGAGAAATCTTGGTCTTCTCCTTTTTGAGCACTGGCGCTCGCGGAAATCGCTGAGCCCGTATTCAGATTGGAGTGCCTTTTGCTCTCTTTGATAAACCCGATATTGGCCTTTCAAAAAAAAAAAACTCGTCATTTTTAGATTCAGATCCGAGAAATTATGGTTCATTTCTTTCTGAGCACTGGCGCTCGCGGAAATCGCTGAGCCCGTGTTTAGATTGGAATACCATCTGCTCTCTTTGATGAATCCAATTTTGACCTTTCAAAACAGAGAATCTCATCTCATAGATGCGGTCTCAAAACATTTGTGTCTAGCGGTACTAGTACGCCCTTTTAGGGTCTACTGTATTGCGACCGGCACATCTGTAACTCCAACTTTATATTCTTCTTACCTCGAGCAAGCTCTGCTTTTCGATAAGTCGAATTTAAGTTCACAATTGCTTCTAGCAGTCACTGGGATGCCCATTCTGGGCTTACCATACCTGCGATCAGAACAATTGTACCCTCTATGGCGTTTTGCCTTCTTCATGTTGCTTGGGTTATCTTCCTCTAGCAATTTGAAAAGACGAAATCATAGAACTTCCCATTTATGATCATTATATTCTTGTGATTACTAATGAATGTGGTCTTGTTTCAGAAATTTTCGAAAAAACTAACAATGGCAGCTTCACTAACCATTACTTTCAATGAAAACAAGCACCAACTCATGCTTCAACAGAAGCAAACCACGCGCACTTACAAGCGCCCCATCAGCTGCCGAAGCATCAACTCCCTCGGCAACTCTCTGAACTCCGGGTCGACCTCGACTCCCCGGACTATCGTCTTTGGGACGCTGGGACCATTCCCACTTCCCGAGGAACAAACTGCTCCCTCTAAGAAGCAGAAACTCGCCTTTCAACGTGTCACTATCGTGACACCAAAGGTGAGCACCAGAAGGCCTGAAGCCCGTGGCACCCCCACGAAGCCTCGACCTGCAAGCAACCAGGTCTATCCCAAGACTTGGTCCCCAAGACCTTCACCAAAACAAAGAAGGTCCCAAACATCCACTAAGCCAGCATTCCTGGCCCCACTCAAGGAGAACCAGTTCTACCCTCTTGCCTACATGAAAGAGGAGAGACCCATCTCCAACCTGACTTCCAAGTCATCCCAGCATGAGCCGGCTTGTTCCTACAAGCCCAAAATCAGATCATGCATCACAAGGCCTCTACAAGCACCTGCTAAGGCCTACAAATCTGCAGTTCGACCCTTCGTCTCTATGGGGGCCGAACTCCAAAAATTCAAAGCTTCGCTGCAACAGGCGAAGGACAGGGTTCGCATCCTGTCCTTGCCCAGCTGCAAAGAAGACAGGCTCGGCTGCTGCGCCCGAGGGAGCACATCCTTCATCGTCAAAGCCCAGCCAGAGCTGACCGAAGCTCAAATTGCTTGTCGTATACGCCGCCGCGCGTCATACCGACAAAAGAGACTAGAGAAGCAAAGGACCCAGCCTCCCACACTTCAAGTCTCTCCCAAATGGGTCGAAAAAGAAAGACCCAACCAAGTTGCTGCCGTCCATATGGTTAGAAAAACCAGAAGGCGCCAAAAATCAGCAACAAAAATCCATGTCCGACGTCCGATGACCCGCAGCGTCTCCAGGACAAGAAGACATTCAGAAGAATCCCCTGCTCCTTCAAGCAAAGGACAGCAGAGTGATCCTTCCTCAAGCTCTTCTTCAAAAAGAATGAGCCCCAGCTCAGTCACCAGGACGGTTTCTTCGTTCGAATCACGAAGGATGAATGTCCTGGCTACAAATTCTGAGCCACCACCCCGCAATCCACCTCCAGAAGATGCGATCACCCGCATCCAGCAGTTGGAACAGGGCCAGCAGAGGATTGAAACTCTGATGGAAAACCTTCTCCTCGCCTTCCAAATCAGGCGAACAATGAACCTCCTCCGAATCATCAAGACGACGAGGTAAATAGAGAAGAAAATGAGTCACGCGCCCTTACCAAAAAGGACGTAGACGGTATCCTCGCCAAAGCAAAAGAAGAGGATATACTCAAGGAGCATGGGATCAAGCCACCATATCCCTTATGGATGGACTCGGTCCCGTTCCCCACCAAATTCAAGCATCCTACTCTCCAAACATATACGGGGAAAGGATCAGCCAGACAGCACGTCATCCACTTCAAGATCCTGACGGGAGCTATCGCGGATCAAGATGCACTCAAGATCCGCCTCTTTGCAAGTACCCTAAAAGGTACGGCCTTCGATTGGTACTCCACTCTGCCGGAGGACTCGATCCAAAACTGGGCCATGCTAGAGACACGCTTCCTGACTCACTTCAAAGGTGAGGATCATCCCGCTATTATGGCTCAGCTGTGCAGCCTAAAACAGGGGGAGAATGAATCAACATATGACTTCATTCACAAGTGGAAAGCAATGGCATACAAATGCTCTGATGTATTGCCACAAGCGTCGCTAGTCGACATATGCCGAAACAACATGAGAGCCAGAATCCGCTCCATGATCATCGGCAACAAATCAAAAAACCTGGGAGAACTCCTAGAAGCTTCCATGGAAGCTGAAACGGTGATTAAAGACCTCAACAGTCAGAAATCATCAAGAAAAGAGCCGACCGCCATTGCAACCTCTAAACCAAAGAAAAAAGAGGTCCTCAATGTGCAGACCAAGTCAGCTCCTCAGCCACCAAAGAAAGCTGAAAACAAAACTGCTGGTAAGAGACCTGAACTCTCAGATGCCTTCAAAGAACGAGTAGAGAAGAAATACCCGTTTGATGAAGATGTTGATGAAATCTTCGGGGCTCTTGTGGCAAACGGCAAGCTCACCTTGCCTGAACCAAAAAGACCGGGTGATGTTGGCAAAACCAACGATCCTCGATACTGTCCATACCACCAGATGATCTCGCATCCTCTCAATCAATGCTTCGTTGTGAGAGAGAAAATAAACGAGATGTGGAAAAACGGAGTCATCACCTTTGACAAAACCTATGGGTCTGCCTCCGTCAACATGGTGACATGTGGACAAACATCAAAATCACCGAAGAAGAAGATCACTACTTCCTTCAAGGTGATAAACTCAATCCAAGCGTCCGAGCAACTGGTTCCTTACCTGACACCAGACGAACAACCGATATGGGTACATCCGGATCTCCTGGAAGATGAAAATTGGGAGGTCGTGAAAACAAAGCCTACAGCTCAACAGCGAAGGCAGGCTAGGAAACATCTCCTCAAGCTTAAACGGCAAGAGAAGACCCAGCCAAAACTAGAGGTCAAAGAAAAGGCAGAGGCTTCCTCTACCGCTTCACTGGAGGTAACAAAAACATCCCTTCCAGAGACTTCAAAGGGGGTAAGGAAATCCACTCTCAGTGATTTCATGCCACCTCAATTCAAAGAAGCCATGCAGGAGGCATCATACTCTTGCAATTCGGTAGTTGGATTCTCCATTGATGGATACGAGTCCAGCGACACCGATGATGGATACGAGTCCAGCGACACCGATGATGGATTCGAATCCAACTACACAGATGAGTGGGAGGAGTCCCTTGAAACAGGAGAATATCTCTCCGATAAAGAATGGGTTCCTGAGTCTCATCTTATGCCAGTAATCTGGTATAACCCCCTACAGCCACAAGGATCCTGGTCCGATGATGAAGAAGACCAAGAGGCTGTACAAGAAAATGCTGCTGACCCAGCACCTCTCATTACTCCAGTGGAAATCAACCATGTTGAGCCACAAAGAGTTGATGAAGAAGAAGATCCGGCTCCCATGCCTGATCTTGAAGAATATGCAAGGATCTTGCAGTGACTCGCTCTAGAACAAGAGCAAGAACGCGTCAACGAACCTCCTCGCAATCCAGAGCCTGAAGTCCCTGAAGACCACCAGGTACATCCTCCCTTAACTCCTGAAAATGGAGAAAATTGCTGGATAGATAATCCTTTTACATCCGAGGATGAGTCTGACTCCGATCAGGCAACGTCTCCCGTCAGAGCTTCCTGTAATGTGATAATTCGGGATTATAGCTCTTCCGAAGCATCGTCTGATGAGAGCACTTACACTCCGGCGATGCCTAGCAATGTATCTTCTGGAGCCACCTCGTCTCACGTGACTTTCACTGAGATGACACCCTCTCAGGTTTCTTCTCCTGAGACTGTGACTTCAAAGTTCACACCCTTCCTGACTGAAGAATTCCCAGCCATTGATGCTTGGGATGATGAATTAGTCGACGAAGAAGAAAGGTTGCTGGATGCTGTTCAGGACTTGTTCCCGGAAAATGCTCCGTGCAACACGATCACTGAGGATGGCAACTCTGCTGCTGATTCATCCTCAGCAAATGAAAAACGACAGCCTCTTGATCCTGAAGACAATCTTCCAAACGAAGACCCTTCTCAAGAAGCTCTCGAAGTTGGTAGAGGCACCCGCTCTGGCCGGGACTACCATAAAAATTACAACCAATCTTCCTTTACATATGTAAATCCTTCGGGAAAAGATGTTGTAAGCGCCCCTAGTGGCAACAATGATGAACATGCAGGCCCTAAGGGGGCTTTCAAGTATGACTTGATTGAACACTTCAAGCACATACCTGCACGTCTGCACATCCTAGATTTGTTGCGAATGTCTCCGCACACTCGTGATAATCTCATTTCGGAATTACAAAAGCTGAATGAGGATGTCGACAAACATGCCCCGCAAGTCCTCCAAATTGAAATGGATTACCGGGTCAAAAACTCAGAAGCCTCCTCAAAGGAAGAAAAGAAGAAAACTGAGGGATCATGCATTGAATGCCTCTCGGTTAAAAAAGCAGCCAGTGCAACCATCACCTTCACAAAGGACGACCTCCTACTTGGCGAAACCAGGCATAACCGACCCTTGTACTTCACAGGGTATATCAAGGAAATGCCTATGCACAGAGTTCAGATCGACCCAGGTTCTGCACTCAACCTCATCTCCACATCGGCTCTTGAAGAGTTGGGCATCCCACCCAGCAAACTGAGCCACACATCTGTATCTATCTTTGGATACGATGGGAGTACTCAAAGGCCTATCGGCAAAATCAGGTTCAAATTGCAGATCGGTGATCTTATCTCTGAGGTCACAGTGTATGCAATAAAAACCCCTTCATGCTACAACATCCTTCTCGGACGCCCTTGGATCCATGAGAATGGTGTTGTCCCTACAACTCTACATCAATGCATCAAGTTTGTTGGCGACGACGGCATGATATATCGAGTCTTTGCGGACAGAAAACCCTTCAAAGGTAAAGAAGTCCACTTCGCAGACTCACAAATGTATGAAGGTGAAAAAGAAGAAGAGGAGAAGCACACAGCATCCTTTGCCGAAAATCTCCAGAAAGATAAAGGCAAAGCTCCTCAACAATCACCGAAAGAAAACAAACCATCCGGTAAATCTGAAGAGAGCATTCAAACTCCCTTCATCATCTCCCTCAAATCTTCAAAGCCTTTGGTCATCACAACTAAAGTGAAGAAGGCAAAGCAAAAGCCTGGGGGCAAATTTGTTGTCTCTTTCGTGTCTATCATGCAAGACACGGACTCGGATTCAGAGCCAGAAGACGACACATCGTCAAGCCAAGCTGACACTCAGCAAGTTCAGCCTGCTCTCACTCCAATGGAGATAACTTCTGACATAGAAGATCCTACGTCAGCTTCCTTCGTTGTTCCAGCAACTTTAGCAAAGGAAAAGCCGATCTTCTTCCATAGATCGGATGCTTCTTCATCAAACTCCATGCTTGAACCTTTCCAAAATAAAGGTATGCCTCAACTATCCTTATACAGTTATGTGGCACAAGCTATTATGAAGAAAATGGGCTATGACGCTCAAAACCCAGTCGGTTTGGGAGAAGGACGCGGTATTCTCACACCATTGGGGCCCGTCTTGACCAAAAGCCAGCTGGAAGATTGGAGACTCTACGGCTATGTAGAAAAGTCTTCACACGGGTTAGGGTATGATCCTGACACTCCCTTGAGACAGTTGACACAAAGGCTTAAAAGTCAATATACTGACCAAGCCTCAACTTCTCAAGTCCATGAAGACATCGATCTCCCTGGATATCTCTTTGATGAGTCACCTGACAAAGATCCAGGAAGCTCATCCAATTGGCACGATTTCTCCGAAAATGAAGAGGAGTTGTCCGATGGCACAGACGTGTGGACTTCTGACCCAGAAGAACCCTCATCTCCAAAAGAAGTAGCCTACTTCGACCCGGTTTCAACAGGCGATTGGGATCATCTCATAGCAAGCCTTGGGAAAATTACCGATCAAGAAGACCCATGGAAAGGAACAAAACCTTGGTCTGGAAATGCCTTTGAAAACCCGGAAGGTTTCGTTGAGCTGGAAGCCTCCGAAAATATTGTGGAGGAACCACCTTCGAACCTTCCAACAGAAGATTCTGTTCAAAAGATAGACTTGGGAACACCAGATAACCCACGTCCTGTATTCATAAGCAAGAATATAAAGGATGATGAGTTACCCGAGTATATCGCCTTTCTTCGTGAGTTCGTTGATTGCTTTGCATGGTCTTACGCTGAAATGCCAGGCTTAGTCCCCAAAATAACAGTTCACGAACTCAATCTTCAAGAAGACATCAAGCCTGTCAAGCAAGGCCAAAGAAGATTTCGTCCAGATGTGATGGATAAAATTGAACAAGAAGTTCAAAAACTCAAAAGCGTCGGCTTCATCCGTGAGGAACAACATCCTGAATGGTTGGCCAACATTGTCCCCGTGATAAAGAAAAACGGGCAGATCAGGGTCTGTATTGACTATAGAGACCTGAATGGCGCATGCCCTAAAGATGAATTTCCGCTCCCCATACCAGAGGTAATGATCGATAATACCTGTGGATTCGAGCGAATGACATTCATGGATGGTTTCTCTGGCTACAATCAGATAAAGATGTATCCTGAGGATGAAAAACATACATCCTTTCGGACCCCATTTGGCGTGTATTGTTACACTGTCATGCCATTTGGTCTGAAAAATGCTGGTGCCACATATCAGAGGGCTATGATGAAAATATTCCAAGATATGCAGCACAAGACGGTTGAATGTTATGTTGATGACCTCGGCGTCAAAAGCAAAAGAAAAGAAGATCATCTCAAAGACCTTTGAGAAGTCTTCCTCCGGCTTCGCAAACACAAACTGCGAATGAATCCTTTGAAATGCTTCTTCGGCGTCTCGTCGGGTAAGTTCCTCGGATTCCTAGTTGGGAAAGCTGGAATAGAGCTTGACCCCATAAAAGTCAAAGCCATTCTAGAAATGCCCTCTCCAAGAACCTTGAGAGAACTCAAAGGGCTTCAAGGGAGATTAGCCTACATCAAACGGTTCATCTCCAATCTTTCGGGGAAATGCCGTCCATTCTCCCGGTTAATGAAAAAAGGTGTAAACTTTGTCTGGGATGCTGACTGTGAAGCTGCTTTCCAAGACATCAAGTCATACCTGACAAAGCCTCCAGTGTTAGCTGCTCCTACCACTGGAAAACCATTCATCTTGTACACAAGAGCCCTTGATCACTCTTTGGGAGCTCTGCTTGCGCAAGAAAATGATCAAAGAAAAGAAGCTGCTCTATATTACCTCAGCCGCATGCTAGTAGGTGCAGAGCACCGCTACTCTCCAGTCGAAAAAGAATGCCTTGCAGTGATGTTCGCCGTACAAAAGTTGCGTCACTACTTGCTTTCCAACACGGTATACCTGGTCTCGAGGGTCAACCTCTTGAAGGTCCTTGTCACAAAGGCAGGTTCTCTCAATGCTCGACTGGCAAAATGGTCCATCCTTCTGTCACAATTTGATATTAGGTATGTACCACAAAAAGCAATCAAAGGGCAAGCTCTAGCGGACTTCCTCGCAGAGCATCCATTGCCTAAAGATTCTCCGCTTAGAGATGATCTCCCAGACGAACCAGTCTACAATGTGGAGACTTTCTCACAAAGTGCCTCCTGGGACATGTACTTTGACGGTGCAACCAGGACAAATGAAAAAAGACAGCTGATCTCGGGAGTTGGCATCCTCTTTGTTAGCCCCGACAAATACATGATTCCACACGCTTTCTCGCTACTGGAACCATGCACAAACAATGCAGCTGAATATCAAGCTCTGATCTTAGGATTAGAACTCGCCATCGAATCCGGTATCACCATGCTGGAAGTCTTTGGAGACTCTCAACTGATCGTCAACCAGATGAATCAGAAATTTGAAGTCAGGAAGCCAGATTTGTTGCCTTACTACAACAAGGCACAATCACTTCTGCAAAAGTTTGACATCTGTCACATCACCCACATTCGTAGAGGTGAAAACATACGTGCAGATGCCCTAGCTGGACTTGCCGCATCCATGGCAATCCAGGAAGGGGAAAACATGCAAATCACAGTGTGCGAAAGAAGAATCCTTCCTCCTCTTAACACACACCAAGCAGTTGCTGAATGCCACCAAGTGGTCGGAAGTCGGATTTCAATCCTTCAAACTTCAATCGGCAACTGGAGGGATCCGTTCATTGATTACATTATGTTCGGAATCCTACCTGAAGACCCAAAAGAACGGGTAAGCATCCAAAGGCGAACCCCAAGCTTTCATTTGGATATTCCTTCAAAAATCCTTTACAGGAAATCCTTCAACGGAGTACTTCTACGCTGCTTGTCACAACAAGAGGCTGAAGAAACACTCAAAGAAGTTCATGCTGGTCTTTGCGGAGCTCATCAGGCTGGACCTAAGCTCTATGATCAGATAAAAAGGTTAGGATATTACTGGCCTACCATGGTGTCTGACGCAATGCAATTTGCTAAGCGCTGCCAATAATGCCAAGTTCATGGAGATTACATTTACATGCCTCCAGAATGGCTGCATCCTACAGCGATCTCATGGCCTTTCGAAGCCTGGGGTATGGACATCATAGGTCCTATTTCTCCCCCTTCGAGCAAAGGTCATCGCTTCATCTTCCCCGCTACGGATTATTTCTCCAAGTGGTCAGTAGCATTTGCATTCAACGAAATGAAGACCTCATCGGTCCTTCAGTTCTTGCGCACCAACATCATTTGTCGTTTCGGCATACCCAAAAGATTCGTCCATGATAACGGACCACAATTCCGGGATCATCGATTCTACAGGTTCTGCGACAAATACAAAATCCAAAGCTGTCCTTCGACTCCATACAATCCGGCAGCAAACGGGTTAGCAGAAGCTTTCAACAAGACACTCTGCAAAATCCTCAAAAAAATGGTCTCTAGTCACAGAAGAGACTGGAGCGACAAAATGTCTGAAGCTTTGTGGGCCTATCGAACCACTGTTCGAGGACCAACCCATAGCACACCATTCTCCCTGGTCTATGGATGCGAAGCTGTCGTACCCTTGGAAGTACAAATTCCTTCCTTGAGGGTATCCTTGCAAAATGACATGACTCAAGAAAGCAATGTCAAATTGCGACTCCATGAGCTGGACAATCTCGATGAGAGACGGCTCGAAGCTCAACAAAGCATTGAACTTTACCAAGCACGCATGGCAGGATCTTTCGATAAAAAGGTCAGGCAACGCGCCTACAAAAAGAGTGACTTGGTTCTTGCGGTAAAAAGACCAATGGTCTTCGCTCACAAGTCCAAAGGCAAATTTGAGCCAAAATGGGAGGGACCCTGCGTCAGCGACAAGGTTTTCTCCAACTGCGCATACGCACTCCTAAACATGGAAGGTGACAGATGTATGCTGCCCATCAACGGCAAGTTCTTAAAGCGGTACTACCCTTGAAGACTTACCCAACTGGGTAAGAGCAATGCCTGTACGACCAAAATCGGTTTCCAGGTACACGCTCGCTAAACCCACCCTTTTTTTAGAATTTTCATGTCAAATATTGAAATTTTTTGAAATTTAAACAATGCTTACTTCCATCGTTTCATTGTCCAAAAAAAAAAAAAAATCCAAGTTTAGGAACCTTTCCCTAACTTGGCCAAAATTTTCAACCCTTGAACCCAAAATTCATGGTTTGAAACAAAATCCGGATTCAGGGATTTCCACCCTAGTCCACCCTGACTTTTACCGCCAAAATGGTTTTAGGTCAACTTATGACCCTCATGTCTTTAAACAAAAAAATTTGGTTTTTCAAAAAACCGCGAGGAAGCGACGCTTAGTCGATACTCACACAAATCGGAAGCATACGAACCACGTTCAACACTTCCAAAATCGCAAGGAAGCGACATTTCGTCGGTACTTGCAAAATCCAAAACTGTGGAGATGCAACATTTCAGTTGATATCCACAACCCAAATTTCAAAGGTTCGAAAAAAACCTAAAAAACTGTGGAGACACAACATTTCAGTTGATATCCACAACCCAAATTTCAAAGGTTCGAAAAAACCTAAAAAACTGTGGAGACGCAACATTTCAGTTGATATCCACAACCCAAATTTCAAAGGTTCGAAAAAACCCAAAAAACCATGGAGACGCAACATTTCAGTTGATATCCATAACCCAAAGGTTCGAAAAAACCACAAATTTAAAAAATCGTGGGGAAACGACATCAAGTCAGTACCCGCAAAACCAAAATTTTTGAAAAGCAAGGATGCGACATTCCATC
The DNA here is from genome assembly GCA_012931725.1 of Litsea cubeba. Classification (NCBI taxonomy): domain Eukaryota; kingdom Viridiplantae; phylum Streptophyta; class Magnoliopsida; order Laurales; family Lauraceae; genus Litsea; species Litsea cubeba. Next base: position 30,187,508 of record CM022954.1, on the reverse strand, counting down.
GATACTTGCACCCAAATCCGCGAGGATGCGACATTCCATCGATACTCGCAACCGAATGAGCAAGGATGCGACATTCCATCGATACTTGCAAGAACATTCAGCAGGGAGGCGACTTTTAGTCGATACTTGCATTTTTTGAAAACCAAACCGGCTATAAATGCCATCAAAACAGGCTATAAATGCCACAAACCGGCTATAAATGCCATCAAAACAGGCTATAAATGCCACAAACCGGCTATCAATGCCACCAAAACAAAACCGGCTATCAATGCCACAAACAAAAAACTTGGATTTAAAAAAAAAACAGGCTATCAATGCCACCAAAAACCGGCTATAGATGCCACAAAACAAACCGGCTATCAATGCCACCAAAACTGGCAATAGATGCCACAAAAAAATCGGCTTCCATACCACAAACAAAATCTGGCTCCCATGCCAAAACAATCATTTGACAAAAGATTTTCACAAAATGACAACCTTTTGATCAAATCCCATTTAGCAATTACTTTTATCACAAAAAGATTCAAGTGAGCGTAGGGATAACAAAAAAAAAAAGAGCATCCCATTTAGCAATTACTTTTATCACAAAAAGATTCAAGTAAGCGTAGGGATAACAAAAAGAGAAAGTGTTCACATGCACTACAAAAAAAAAGAGTACAAAAAAAAATACAAGTGGTACCAAAAAAAGAGAGAAGGATGGTTTCTGTAAAAAAAAATAAAAATACAGGAGCTCAATCAAAGATGGTCTCCAGCCAAGAGTTCAGCTCCTTAAGCAAGCTTTTGGCCTCATCCGTCAAGGATTCCAAGGCACGCTTCTTCAGGAACCTGCCATGAGATGCTGGGGTGGGCTGTAACCCTTCTTTCGCACTGGGAAGCTTCCCCCGAGCAGTTTTCCATTGTTTGTTCTCATCAGACTTCCTTTTGAGAACTCGATTGGCATCCGTAACCCGGTGAATCAGAGCAGTCTCCCTTTCACGAGCCTCTGTTATTTCAGTCCACTTGGCAGCGACTTGTGCCTGCAATTGCTCAAGACGTTTCCTGGCCTCATCGACCTCCTTATCAAGGATGTTAAGGTCATGTGTCAGCCCAATGATGGTTAGCTCTTCTAAGTTCCTCTCTCGGACTGCCTGCTTCCGGCTTTCTGTAGCCTCATCCAGGTTAGATTGAGCCTTATCCGCAGGGTCCAAAAACATCTCCTTGAAGAACTGATCGTCAGGAAAACCCATGGTCTCAAACCACTTGTCACCCAGCTCAATGATCCTATCAACGATCGCCTGGCACTTGTGACATCCAGACCAGCTTCTTCGGCATCACCGATAATCTCACGCACATGCTGGATCATCCCAAATCCGGCATCTAAGTGCCCAGAAAGCAGAGTCTCAATCCAAGAGCTCAGAACCCGCACCACCACCTTCTTCGCAAAAAGAAGAGATGTCCCAGCTGAAGATTCGCCCAACTCCGTTGGTCGGCTGCTCATGTCATCATCTGTTGAAAGAGTAACAAAAGAACTCTTTCCAGTTGAAGCCGCTCCTGCTCGGGAAGGAATCTCAGTACGAGGAATCTCCTCAACATTGTCAGAACTGGTCCCAGGAGTCTCTACCTCTGGATTAACCTCTGGCATCCCTTGCTCTGGAAGCAACGGATCCTCCTCTGTCACTTCAAAACCTGCCAAAAGAAACACAAAAAGGTATGAATATAATCCTGTTTGAAAATCATTATCAGGGTTATAACTACAAAATATCTTCTTCGACGACTGGCGGAACACTTTCTTCCTCCATGAACTCATCGGAAGCATCATCAACATTTGCGTCCATCGATGGTTCAAAGTCATCGGAATCCTGTGGCAAGTCAACTGGCAAGAAATGTGTTAGCAAACCAAGTCACAGACAAAAAAAAAAAAAGAGAAGTCATACCAATTGGAGACTCTGGAATCACTCTAGAGTCCCTCGGTTCTTCTTCAGGTGCCCCGACAGGATCCGTCACCACCTCATCGATTGGAACCTCAGGCATCACCAAGTCTTCCTCTGCTAAAAAAAAAAAAGCAGAAACAAGAAGCAAATCAGAACATGGAAAAATCCCATGAAAACAAATGGAAAGAGAAAAAGGAAGAATCATACCTTCACCGACGGTCTCTTCTTCTCGGCTTCTCTTCTCTGGAGGCTCGTCAGCATCTACTGGCACATCCTCATTGATAGTAAGAGGAACTTCCAAGTCAGGAGAGTCCTCATGCTGCCCCTTGCTGCGATGATGACTCCTCCCCCTCTTACCCCGGCGGGCTCGCTTCTTAGAGGAACCTGCCCCACTGTCAAAGTCAGGTTTCCCACTTGACTCCTCACTGGATGGTCTACTCTTGCCAGTAGACTCCACGGAAGCTTGCCTCTGTGCCGCTTGCATCCAAGCGCCAAGTTCGGCTTCCTCCTGTTCTAGCTGCTCTAAAGCCTCATCAGGTATTTCTCGAACAGCTTCAGAACCGATGATGCCCTGGTCACCGAGAAAGCCTATCTTGTGCTTCTCTCCAGAAAGGAAGGCCCAAACTTCCTCTCGCCGGACGCCATCCGACTTTCCAAGGCCCTTTCCAGATGCCAGCTTCACATCAAGCTCCTTCTTGGAAAGCCCCCGATATGCCGAAAAGCTCTCCGCGAACCACTTCGCAAAACCGGCAGTCCGGGAAGTCAGCAACACAGGATAAGAAATCATGGCTGTAGTGTCTTCAGCACTATAGAAAGCCCATGCATTTCTCCCGTCCTGTAAGCCTCCAAAGTGCTTCACCATGCTTGAAGGCGCCCCAACAACGCCTTGAGAAAAGCCCAGCTGCAAAGCAAAGCGAGAGGGTACATATGGCTGGATGTCGACGAAAAGATGTCTACGGTACACCATCGTGCCGACACGTATGCTGAAAAGCAACTCTCTCTCTGCATTCGTCAAGGAATAATGCCTTCCCGACCCCGCCCTGGTAGAGTCTCGGGAGGCACCAAAATCAAAAGCCTTCTTCCGCAACTCCGGAGAAAGCTTCACTGAAGACTGCCCCATCTCGACGTCCCTGAACCGTCGGATCCTCATGCGGGCAAACAAAAGTGATTCGGACACGGCTTTGCCCTTAGCCAGTCGAATCATCAGAGGATCATCATCCTGTGCAGCACCCAGCCGGTGGAAGCCAGGACAGTGGTACACGTACCACGAATAAAAGATATGGGCTGAAAATACCCTATTCATGGGAAGCCCAAGCCGAACCAAAAAAGCAGCAGCCTGCAGTTCGGTACACAGGTAGGAGTAAAGAGCTGGCACCAAAGCAAGCTGCTCTCCAAACGCCATCTGACAAGCCGAAAAAATACAATGCGGCCTGATGTGCGTTCCATCTCCTCCAGCAAAAATAGCCTCACCAAGCCAATAAGTGAGGTAAACAGCGAGATCTCTCCGCAGTGCAATGTCAGGACATATGGCGTTTGTACTTGTACAGAAATCTCTCAACTTTTCTTGCATGGCCAAGATCTTCTTTGAACTTGGATCCTGAGCTCCGGCTTCCTGGGTCACGCTATCAGAAGACTCCCTGCTATCAAAAAAGTCGGGGAATGAAGAGCTAAGACTCTTCCAACTGCTGGATCTAACTTTCAAACCCTCCTTCTCCTTCAAAAAATCATTGAAGGCGACGAGTTGAAAGTACAGAAGCCTGAACTCCTCAGACTGCCCCTCGAGGACGCTGTCAATCGGCATAAACTCCTCATAGAGTTTGCCGAGGATGGGCAATCCAGTAATGGCGCTCAGCTCCTTCAAAGAAAAACCAATCTCGCCATTCGTCACAATGAAGGTATTGGTTTGTGGGAGGAATGATTCCAGCATAGCCATGAAAGCCTCGTCGGAAAAGATCACGGTCTCCCTAAAGGCGCGGACCGCATCAAAAATCCCGGCTTCCTTCAACACGGCACTACCAATCAGCAGGACGCGATCAGTCCACGACTTCCAAAGAAAAGGAACTATCCCGAAAGAAATAAGAAAGCTTGGTACGGATCCGTACGGATCTGTCCGTACGGCCCACAAAAAAAAACAACATGAAAAAAAAAGAAAGAAGAAAAGGAAAAAAAAACGTGTGAAAAAAAAAAGGAAAACACGTGAAAAGAAAAAGAGAAAAGAAAGAAAAAAAAAAGAAGAACTTTTTATCCTACAATGGAGTTTTCTTGAAAAAGGGAACTTACTTGAAGCCATTGATGGAGAAGAAGAAGACAAATCTTGAAGATCTTGAAGAAGAAGAACTCTTGGTCTTGAAGCCCTCTTGAGATTATTGCAAAAGAAAGTAATAAGAGCAAGAGATCCAACCTCCTCCTTGCTTTTATAGAGGAGAGCAAACCAAAGAAGGAAAGAAGAAAAAGGTAAGTGTTACTAATTAGTAACCTTACCAAAAGAAAGAGATTAGAAAGATTCTTTCCCAAAAGAAAGATATCTTGAGGGATTCTCTCCCAAAAAGAAATCAATGAGAGATTTTCTCCCAAAAAGAAATCAATGACGGATTCTTTCCCAAAAGAAAGATATCTTGAGATATCCTATCCCAAAATAAAAGGAATATGAGAGATTCTCTCCAAGTAAAGATATTTTTAGATATTCTCTATCCAAATAAGATATTTTTGGATATTCTTTACAAAAATGACACCATATGAGATCTAAGCCATTTCAAAAGCTTAAGGTCCCATGGGTTAGCCCATATGAGCCAGGTTTGACCACCTAGGCACTTAAAAAAAAAAAAAATTTTGGGCTTTTAGTCAAAGAGAAATCCCTCTTACTAAGAGCATACAAAAATGGTTTCATGCCTCTTTTGAGTTGATTCAACCATACAAAGAGAATTTCAAGCCCCATGAGCTTCCAAAAATCAAACCATCCAGCCTCATATACCAAATTGAGCCAAAATCTTGAAATTTACATTCCACAAAAATCAAACCAAATCCTGGTCCCCTAACTTGCCACATACAGCCTGTTAGGTCACAAGACCAAAACCAAAAACCAAAACCTTATCCCCTAACTTGCCACATACAGCCTGTTAGGTCACAAGATCAAAACCAAAATTGATCCCCCGACATTCCACATACAGCTTGTTGGGTCACACGATCAAAACCAAACCCGACCCCCTAACCTGCCACATACAGCCTGTTAGGTCACAAGGTCAAAACCCAAATCTACACCCTTGATGTCATCTTCAAAACTTTACCTCGAGATGGTACGTGATCCCTTTCACTACCATAAAATTCCCCTGGAAGCTCAAAAGGCTACAAATACCAAAAAGAAAAATTGCTCAAAGACTCTTGGTCAAGTCACAGGCTCTCCTTCAAAATCTCTTCGAGGCACATCGACTACAAAAGTTAAGCAACTCGTCGCTGTACCTCGAGGGGCATTTGTTGACACCAAAAATGTCACTTTGCCTCTTCAAGATCCAAAGAGCTACATGAAGTCACAACCTGCCATAAATAGGCAATGCTACTTCCAAAAATCAAATCTTGTCAGAATCAAACAAAAACTGCAAGATCCTTCAAGACAGCCAAAAGAGGAGTACATAAGAAGTTTCGGGCAATTTCAAAATCATTTGGCCTAACTTCGCTTCTCCGACAGCCGAAAAGGAGCTCTCGACGGCAAAAGCATCGGAGACACCAACTCTTCGATCAGAGCCGATGGATGGTCTCAAAATACTTCCAAAAGGCTCCACGTCAAGTTCCGAGTCAAACCGACAACGTTTGACCCTACATCAACCCTCGAACAGCTAAATCAAGCCTCTCGGCGGTGAGAACCACCGAGGCCATTACTCATCAGATAGAGCACATGGACGGCTTCAAAATGCTTATAAAGGGCTACACGTCAAATTTCAGGTCATTTCGACAACATTTGACCATAGTTTGATGCTCGGAAGCCAAATCAGGCCTCTCGGCGGCAAAGTCCTTCGGGACCATGGTTTCCAAGACAGAGCCTATGGATCATCTTAAAATGACTCCAATAGGTTCCCTGTCAAATTTCAAGTCAATCGGACATCGGTTGACCGCACATCAAACCGCGACATCTTCATCGCGATAAAAGCAAGTCTACTGGTGATAGGACCCCAAACGGCTTCAAAACTCAAACAAAAGCCCATAGTTGGTCTTATTTATTGCTCAGTAGGCCTCACACCAAATTTCAGGTCATTCCGACATCGTTTGACCCAGTTTCAGCTTCTGACGGAAAATCGGCAGCTCTGCGCGACAAAGTCTTCGGCTTTCTCAGGAAATTGGAAACTTTGCAAAATAAAAAGCAAGGATTCTCATCAGGTTTCCTACAAAGAAATCAGGCCAATAAATGATCAAAATGTCAAGGAAAAGTACAGGAGAAAAAAGAATCGAAAAAGAGCAAAAACGGACACAAAACGGGACAAAAAGGGGGGAAAACCCCCCCAGGGTCCCCTGCGACCCTGGCCCAGGGTTGCCGGCGACCTTGGAGCCCGGGGTCGCCGGGAAGGCCCCGGAAACCCCGGTTTTCGCCGTTTTTTTTGCGATTCGAAGCGCCCAGCCTCTGGTACTTTCCAAAATTCATGCTTTTGAGACACCAAATCCTCTGACATCCGTCCAAAACACGGGTCAATCATCAAGAGTATCGAAAACAATATTGATCGCCACCCGGTCAACCAAAAAAAGTGTGCTTTCTACCCGACCGATCGAGAAATCGACAGGACAGATGGCGCCGACCCGCTGTTGGCAACAAACACCTGAAATTACATGGTCGTCTGATGTCGATCTACATGAAGATCCATCTATGATCATCGACAGAAGAATCCCAAAAGACGCGGCACGGCCCGCGACTCTTCAGCTGCTCGGCGACCACTTAATGTGATTAATTGACTAGCTTTATTACAGTCATTAATCCATTTCTTTGGACGGACCAATCAGAAGCAAGCATCCGGGAGTTACAAGTCAAGAGATTCATGGCATTTAACCCATGAAACTCCTCCCATCATGGCGATTAAAGGCGATTAAATGCCCTCAATCTCCTCCGGCCAATCAGAAGCCAAGAAAAAGGAGTTACAAAATAAACAATTCAATTTTGTAACTCCTCCTATTATGCAGCTTTATGACAATCAAGGCTCATAAACCCTCCTAAATGGCTACCTAAAAGCCTATAAATAGGAGAGCTCTCCAAGAAGAAAGGACACATAGAGAACGAAAATCACAGACAGAAGCACAGAAATTCAGAGAAGGAAAAGAGAGAAAACTCTGCGGAAGTTCTACACCGGCCACCGCTACAAGGTGACAAAAGTCCCTTGGGGGTACCCCCCCCCCCCCAAGGTCCTTGCCTTCTCCTCCTGCCTCCAATGGCTTAGATGTGGCTTTTCAGCCCGTCTACTCGGTTTTTTATTGGACATAGGACCTCCTTTGGTCTTTGTCCTCTAAAAACCTGAGGTTATAGCCAAGCCAAGCGAATCAATAGCATCCTCTGTTCTCATCTGCATGGATGATGACGAAGCCCACATACGGCTTGCGACCGTCAATCTAAACGAGTCCCCCACAATCTCCTGAGAAGTTAGATCCTCCTTTTCTTGCTTTTCATTGTAGTTTGTATTTTTTCAAAAGAGACAAAAATCACAACTCTTGTCTTTCATTATTGATAAGGATTGTAAATCGGCTATAAACGCCAAAATCGGCTATAAACGCCAAAATCGGCTATAAACGCCAAAAATCGGCTATAAACGCCAAAATCGGCTATAAATGCCAAAAAAATCGCCTTTCACGGCAAACCAAGAAAAATGTCTATTTTCTTAAATATATGTGCAATGTAAAACTTGAAAGAAGTTGATTTCCTTTTTACTTGCGAAGGTTGATCTCCGGATCACCACTTGCAATTCCAAGTAAAAATAGAAAATCTGGCACACCCACACACAAAAAAAGAAATGTTGATGCACGCCCCTGCCCCCTGGTTACGAAAGGGTCGGAACCGAACGGACTCCCACGTCTGCCGACCTCGGTAGGAACCGAGCAGGAGCGCGGTCCATCAGTGCCGCGTCTTGTGGGATTCATCTGGTAATGATCATCGATGGATCTTCATGTAGATCGACATCGGATGACCATGTGACTTCATGTGTTGGTTGCCAATAGCGGGTCAGTGCCATCTGTCCTGTCGATTTCTCGATCGGTCAGATAGAAAGCACACTTTTTTTGGTTGACCGGGTGGCGATCAATGTTGTTTTCGATACTTTTGATGATTGACCCGTGTTTTTGACGGATGCCAGAGGATTTGGTGTCTCAAAAGTATGAGTTTTGGAAACTACCAAAGGCTGGACGCTTCGAATCGCGAAAAAACGGCGAAAACCGGGGTTTCCGGGGCCTTCCCGGCGATCCCGGGCTCCAGGGTCGCAGGGGCCTGCGACCCTGGGGGGTTTTTTCCCCTTTTTGTCCCGTTTTGTGTCCGTTTTTGCTGTTTTTCGATTCTTTTTTCTTCTGTATTTTTCCTTGACATTTTTGACCATTTATTGGCTTGATTTCCCTGTAGGAAACCTGATGAGAATACTTGCATTTTATTTTGCAAAGTTTCTAATTTCTTGAGAAAGCCGAAGACTTTGTCGCGCAGAGCTGCCGATTTTCCGTCAGAAGCTGAAACTGGGTCAAACGATGTCGGAATGACCTGAAATTTGGTGTGAAGCCTCCTGAGCAATAAATAAGACCAACCATAGGTTTTTGTTTGAGTTTTGAAGACGTTTGAGGTCCTATCACCAGTAGACTCGCTTTTGTCGCGATGAATATGTCGCGGTTTGATGTGCTGTCAACCGATGTCCGATTAACTTGAAATTTGACAGGGAACCCATTGGAGTCATTTTAAGATGATCCATAGGCTCTGTCTTGGAAACCATGGTCCCGGAGAGCTTTGCCGCTGAGAGGCCTGATTTGGCTTCCGAGCGTCAAACTATGGTAAAATGTTGTCGAAATGACCTGAAATTTGACGTGCAGCCCCTTGTAAGCATTTTGAAGCCGTTCATGTGCTCTATCTGATGAGTGATGGCCTCGGAGGTTCTTGCTGCCGAGAGGCTTGATTTAGCTGTTCGAGGGTTGATGTAGGGTCAAACGTTGTTGGTTTGACTCGGAACTTGACGTGGAGCCTTTCGGATGTATTTTGAGACCATCCCTCGGCTCTGATCGAAGATTTGGTGTCTCCGATGCTTTCGCCGCCGAGAACTCCTTTTCGGCTGTCGGAGAAGCGAAGTTAGGCCAAATGATTTTGAAATGGCCCGAAACTTCTTGTGTACTCCTCTTTTGGCTGTCTTGAAGGATCTTGCAGTTTTTGTTTGATTCTGACAAGATTTGATTTTTTGGAAGTAGCCTTGCCAATTTATGGCAGGTTGCGACTTCATGTAGCTCTTTGGATCTTAAAGAGGCAAAGTGACATTTTTGGTGTCAACAAATGCCCCCTCGAGGTACAGCGACGAGTTGTTTAACTTTTGTAGTCGATGTACCTCGAAGAGATTTTTGAAGGAGAGCCTGTGACTTGACCAAGAGTCTTTGAGCAGTCTTTCTTTTTGGTATTTGTAGCCTTTTGAGCTTCCAGGGGAATTTTATGGTAGTGAAAGGGATCACGTACCATCTCAAGGCAAAGTTTTGAAGATGACATTAGGGATGCTGATTTGGGTTTTGACCTTGTGACCTAACAGGCTGTATGTGGCAGGTTACGGGGTCGGGTTTGGTTTTGATCGTGTGACCCAACAAGCTGTATGTGGAATGTTGGGGGATCAATTTTGGTTTTGATCTTGTGACCTAAAAGGCTATATGTGGCAACTTAGGGGATTAGGTTTTGGTTTTTGGTTTTGGTCTTGTGACCCAACAAGCTGTATGTGGCAAGTTAGGGGACCAGGATTTGGTTTGATTTTTGTGGAATGTCAATTTCAAGATTTTGACTCAATTTGGTAGATGAGGCTGGATGGTTTGATTTTTGGAAGCTCATGGGGCTTGGAATTCTTTTTTGTATGGTCGAATCAACTCAAAAGAGGCATGAAACCATTTTTGTATGCTCTTGGTAAGAGGGATTTCTCTTTGACTAAAAGCCCAATTTTTTTTTTTTTTTTTGCCTAGGTGGTCAAACCTGGCTCATATGGGCTAACCCATGGGACCTTAAGCTTTTGAAATGGCTTAGATCTCCTATGGTGTCATTTTTGTAAAGAATATCCAAAAATATCTCATTTGGATAGAGAATATCTAAGAATATCTTTACTTGGAGAGAATCTCTCATGTTCCCTTTATTTTGGGATAGGATATCTCAAGATATCTTTCTTTCGGGAAAGAATCCCTCATTGATCCTATCTTTTAGGAGAAAATCTCTCATTGATTTCTTTTTGGGAGAGAATCCCTCAAGATATCTTTCTTTTGGGAAAGAATCTTTCTAATCTCTTTCATTTGGTAAGGTTACTAATTAGTAACACTTACCTCTTTCTTCTTTCCTTTTTTGGTTTGCTCTCTTCTATAAAAGCAAGGAGGAGGTTGGATCTCTTGCTCTTATTACTTTCTTTTGCAATAATCTCAAGAGGGCTTCAAGACCAAGAGTTTCTTCTTCTTCAAGATCTTCAAGACTTTTCTTCTTCTTCTCTATCAATGGCTTCAAGTAAGTTCGCTTTTTCAAGAAAACTCCATTGTAGGAAAAAGAAAAAGTCCTTTCTCTCTTTTTTTGTTTCTTTCTTTTTCTTTTCTTTTTTTTTTCTCCACGTGTTTTCCTTTTTTTTCTTTTTTTACACGTGTTTTCTTTTTGCTTTCTTTTCTTTTTTTTTTTGCATTTTTTTTTGTTTCTTTTGTGGGCCGTACGGACAGATCCGTACGGATCTGGCCGTACGGCCATGTGGCCTGTGGGCCATCCCCTTTTTTTTCTCCTTTCTCCTCTTTTTTTTTTGAGAAAGTTTTTTTTTCTTTCTCCTTTCTCCTTTTTTTTTTTGAGAAAGTCTCCTTCTTTTTTTTTTTTTCGCTCATCATGATAATGCCCTTTTTTTTTTTGGCAAACCTAGATGTTCATGCATGCATTCTATTGTAAATTAAATTTGTAGCATGATGTGATAGCATACCTGAAAGTTTTCGCAAATTTGGGAATTTGGAGCTTGCAGTGATGTTGAGCCCTTCCTGATTTTGCGGAGACTTTGAGGTTTCGAAAGTTTGGAGTTTCGGAGCTCGCAGCAATGTTGACCCCGTCTTCAAGCTTTCTATTTCTTTCGGGATAATTCCTTTTCTTCGGAATTGCCCCGTCATCATGTCAAAATTTCGCCAGATTTTTTTTAGCGAGATTCTGTCATTTTGATGTTTGATCTTTTTCTTTTCCATCCTTTGCAGGTGGTTCCTCCAGAACGAACAAGGGTAAAGAGCCTGCTATAAGCGTACCTCGTCGATCTTCTAGATCTTCTAAGCCGGCCGTTCAGCAGGCCTTTGAGAAGGTCCAGTATGTTGAGAGAAATCTAGAAGAGTGCGACTCCCTCAACAGAGATGAGATGAGGCAGCGACTGATCACTCTCAAGGGAGAGGAATTCTATAAGATCATGGTAAGCAGTCGTCCATGGGTGATGGAAGATCAGAGTGTTTTACCCAAGCCTACCTTCTTCTTTGGTGATGCCGTCCTTGATGACATGACATACCAGAGGAGATGTTTTCAGTTCTCTTTCACAGCAAATGGTGAGAAGAAGACTGTTGCTACCCGGTCGACGTTTGATCGCACCGTCTCGATCATGAGCCTTGCCCCCATGTGCTCTAAAAGGGAAGATCCTCCAAGCTGGGTGAGAAGGACAAATATAATCAAGACTGGGGTTTTTGTTGGCGGTTCTCCTGGATATACGGAGAGGTCGCCTGTTGACATGGACCTGTTGATGCCATCCAGCGGCTACCAGGGTTCTGATTATCCGTCGGTCGATTTGAAACCGGTGGGCCTTGGTATTTTCAGCGGTGACAGCAGCAATTGGATAAAGCCTTTTCGACTTCGTGGCCGTTTCAATGCTGACTCCAAGTGGAAGTCGTGGACTGATCGTGTCCTACAGATTGGTGGCGCCGTTTTGAAGGAAGCCGGGATTTTTGATGCGGTCCGTGCCTTTAGGGAGACCGTGATCTTTTCCGACGAGGCCTTCATCGCTATGCTGGAATCATTCCTCCCACAAACCAATACCTTCGTTGTGACGAATGGCGAGATTATTTTTTCTTTGAAGGAGCTGAGCGCCATTACTGGATTGCCCATCCTCGGCAAACTCTATGAGGAGTTTATGCCGATTGACAGCGTCCTTGAGGGGCAGTCTGAGGAGTTCAGGCTTCTGTACTTTCAGCTCGTCGCCTTCTATGATTTTTTGAAGGAGAAAAAAGGTTTGAAAGTTAGATCCAGCAGTTGGAAGAGTTCTAGCTCTTCATTCCCCAACTTTTTTGATAGCAGGGAGTCTTCTGATAGCGTGACCCAAGAAGCCGGAGCTCAGGATCCAAGTTCAAAGAAGATCTTGGCCATGCAAGAAGAGTTGAGAGATTTCTGTGCCAGTACAAACGCCATATGTGCTGACATTGCACTGCGGAGAGATCTCGCTGTTTACCTCACTTATTGGCTTGGTGAGGCTCTTTTTGTTGGAGGAGATGGAACGCACATCAGGCCGCATTGTATTTTTCCGGCTTGTCAGATGGCGTTGGGAGAACAGCTTGCTTTGGTGCCAGCTCTTTACTCCTACCTGTGTACCGAACTGCAGGCTGCTGCTTTTTTGGTTCGGCTTGGGCTTCCCATGAATAGGGTATTTTCAGCCCACATCTTTTATTCGTGGTACGTGTACCACTGTCCTGGCTTCCACCGGCTGGGTGCTGCACAGGATGTTGATCCTCTGATGATTCGACTGGCTAAGGGCAAAGCCGTGTCCGAATCACTTTTGTTTGCCCGCATGAGGATCCGACGGTTCAGGGACGTCGAGATGGGGCAGTCTTCGGTGAAGCTTTCTCCGGAGTTACGGAAGAAGTCTTTTGATTTTGGTGCCTCCCGAGACTCTACCAGGGCGGGGTCGGGAAGGCATTATTCCTTGACGAATGCAGAGAGAGAGTGGCTTCTCAGCATACGTGTCAGCACGATGGTGTACCGTAGACATCTTTTCGTCGACATCCAGCCGTATGTACCCTCTAGAGATGTCAAGTGGGCCGTGCCGGCCCGGCCCGGCACGGCCCGGCCCGCCAGTCAACGGGCCGTGGCACGGCACGGCCTGGTCAACGGCACGGCCCACTGGGCACGGCCCATGACGCGGGCCGTGCTGGGCCGAGCTGCGCACGGCCCGCTGGCTAATTTGGCACGGCCCGCCAGGCCCGCCGGCCTAGTGGGCCAGCCCTTGCAGCCCTCCAGGCCGCCAGTATAGGCCTGCCAGCCCGCCAGCCTGCAGCCCGCTGGCCCGGCCCGCCAGCCCGATAGCCCGCCCAACGGTCGGCCCGATGGGCCGGCCCGCCCGCACGCCCAACAGCCAAATTTTTTTAAAAATACCATTTTACCCCCCCCCAACAGCTATAAAACGGTCATATAAGGGGTATTCTGTGTCATTTTTCATTATACTAAGTCTATAAATATCCTAACCCTCCCATTCTCATTCCTCACCAATTTACACAACTCTCTCATTCTCTAACTCTCTCTCAAAGCATTCAAGTATTTAACTCTTTCACTCTCTCTAAGAAGTTTTTGGAGGACCAAAGATCAAGTCATCAAGAGACAAGATTAAAGGGGCCTTCAAAGATTTAGAGGTATTTATAATATTTAGATTTGAGATTCCATATAAATAAGTTTATATTATATTATATTAACTCTCATTTTCTCCCCTTTCTTATAATAAATTATCACAAAAGAAGGCTATTAGCATATTACTATTATTATTTATAAATTTATTCTTTTGAAATATGGCTAGAAGATTTCCCACAGAAGCTTCTTCCGTTAATGTAGAAGAAGATTTTATTGAATTACAAGATGAAGTAGGTGATTTACCACCCCCCTTTCCTCAGAGTTCCCATAAACAAACAAGAGGAGTAGAAACTTCAGCAGTTTGGATATATATACAAGGTATGATGTTTTTTAAAATGGAAAGAATGTTGAAAAGGCAAAATGCACATTGTGTGGTAAGATTTATAGTGCCCAGTCAAAAGGGGGGTACCGGCCATTTGTCAAGACATAGGAAAACATGTTTACAAAAGCATAAGCCAGAGAATGCAGGGACAGGGGGGCCTGGTTTACAAACCAAATTTCTACTACTGGTGGTGGTAGTAGTAGTAGCAGTTTGGGTTTTTTTTTCTTTTAATGCACAAAGTGCTAGACAAGGTCTTGTTAAAATGATTGTTTTATCCGAATTACCATTTGCTTTTGTTGAAAATGAGTTTTTTGAACAATGGGTCCAGCAATACTGTCAACCACAATTTCACAGTATTTCAAGAAATACAGCCAGAAATGATGCTATTAGACTCTGGCAGGAAGAGAAAATAAATATAAAAAACTATTTTGCAGAATCTCCTGGTAGAATATCCATAACCACAGATATGTGGACTTCTAAAGGGGGTGATAGTTATCTTTGTATTACTGCACATAATATAGATGCAAAATGGATTATGAATAACGTATACTTAGTTTTAGCACTCTTGAATGGCCACAAATGGAACTAGGATAAGTACATTAATTTTGGAAAAAACTAGATGAATATAGTATTAAGGAAAAAGTTTTATCTGTAACTTTAGATAATGCTAGTAATAATACAGTGGCTATTGAATTAATGAGAATGCAGATGCCACTTGCAACTTTGATAGATAGTTCTATCTTTCAAAATAGATGTGTATGTCACATCTTAAATCTTATTGCAAAAGTTGGTTTAAAGCACATTACAAGTTATACAGATGCTATTAAAGACATTGCTAGATTTGTTTTTTGCTCCGCACAAAGAAGACAATTGTATGCCCAAATATGTGCGAGGCAAGGCGTATCAGCTATTAAAATGCCTAAAGAAGTTGAACATAGATGGAATTCTATGTATGATTTGTTAAACAAGGCACTTTCTAGAAAAACTGTTTTGAATGAATTTTGTGCTTTTCATGCACAAGATTTAATGATTAGTGTTGAACATTGGGAGTTATGTGCCCATATAAGAGATTTATTAGAACCTTTTTATACTTCAACATTATTTTTTTCCGGGATATATTATCCCACATCTAATGAAGCTTTAATGAAACTTTTTAAAATTACTTTACAATTCAGTAGATTTAGAGATCATTTTTTACTTGGTAGCACTATTAGAGACATGGAAGAAAAATTTAATAAATATTGGAAAGAGGCTCCAATGACATTTTCTTTAGCTGCTGTATTTGATCCTAGGTTAAAATTAAGTGGTGTATAGTTTTTTATTGATGGAATAAATAAAAATATGAATGTTATAGATTCAAATGTTTTTTCAAATATAAGGGCAAATTTACAAGCACTTTTTCAATTTTATTGTGAGCAAATGGGTACAGCTGGGCTTAGTATGGGCAATTCGGAAGTCCAGTATACAGGTGTTGCTGAGTGGGAGGTGTGGTATTCTTCCCTGTCCACGGGCATGGCATCCAGCTCAAGCTCAAGTAACAACACTGTGACGGGGTTATCATCGTATCTTGACTTAGGTGTAATTAGGATGCAGGATGCATCTACCTTTGACCTTTTAGCCTGGTGGAAGCAACAAGAAAGCATTTATCCGGTGTTGGCAGCCATGGCTCGTGATCTATTGACTATTCCTATGTTTTCTGTAGCATCAGAACAGGCTTTTAGTGCAGGTGGACGTGTAGTAGATGACAGAAGAACAAATCTCACTGAAGAAACGGTGGAGTGTTGTGTTTGCCTACGAGACTGGTACTTGGCAGATAAGAGGAAGCAAGAGTTAACATCATTAATGGAAGATTTTGATCCAGCAGAATACATTAGTGGACTACAAATCTGATTTTTTACTTTTTTTCTTCATTGTAATTTATAAGTTGTTCATTCTTTTTTTTTTATTTTCTAAAAAGATTGTAAGGTTTTGAAGGTAATCCTATTTAGAAACCTTCAAGAAGTTAAGATCCAAATGGTTCTCTCTTCTCAGTGGAGTAGGTCGAGTTTGACCGAACCACTTAAATATCTTTGTCATTCTCCTTGCTTGTGTTCTAATTTTTATTTTTAATACTGATAAGAAAAAGAAAATTCATATATAGTACTTAAGTAATATGTGAGTAAATATCTATAAATTAATTTGAACCACTCAATCATTTGTCAAATGTTTGTATAAGTTTAAATGTTTAGAAAAGTAACTATTGAAAAATTAATGACTATTGATCGAAAATGAAATTCAAATCCATGTCGTTACGGACTTACGCTTACGTTACGCCTTACGGTAATTATATATTTATATTAGTCTATCAAAAAAAAAAAAAATGGGCCCGCCAGCCCGCTGGCACGGCCCGCTCCAGCCCGCCCCACTGTGGGCCGTGCCGTGCTCGGGTTTTCCCCTGGCGGGCCGTGCCGTGCCGGCCCGTTAGCTAGGGCGGGCCGTGCCGGCCCGGCCCACGGCACGGGCAGGCCAGGATGTGCCGGGACGGCCCGTTTGACATGCCTAGTACCCTCTCGCTTTGCTTTGCAGCTGGGCTTTTCTCAAGGCGTTGTTGGAGCGCCTTCAAGCATGGTGAAGCGCTTTGGAGGTTTACAGGATGGGAGAAATGCATGGGCTTTCTATAGTGCTGAAGATACTGCAGCCATGATTTCTTATCCTGTGTTGCTGACTTCCCGGACTGCCGGCTCTGCGAAGTGGTTCGCGGAGAGCTTTTCGGCATATCAGGGGCTTTCCAAGAGGGATCTTGATGTGAAGCTGGCATCTGGAAAGGGCCTTGGAAAGTCGGATGGCGTCCGGCGAGAGGAAGTTTGGGCCTTCCTTTCTGGAGAGAAGCACAAGATAGGCTTTCTCGGTGACCAGGGCGTCATTGGTTCTGAAGCTGTTCGAGAAATACCTGATGAGGCTTTAGAGCAGCTAGAACAGGAGGAAGCCGAACTTGGTGCTTGGATGCAAGCGGCATAGAGGCAAGCTTCCGTGGAGTCTACTGGCAAGAGTAGACCATCCAGTGAGGAGTCAAGTGGGAAACCTGACTCTGACAGCGGGGCAGGTTCCTCCAAAAAGCGAACCCGCAGGAGTAAGAGAAGGAGGAGTCATCATCGCAGCAAGGGGCAGCATGAGGACTCTCCTGACTTGGAAGTTCCTCTTTCTATCAATGAGGATGTGCCAGTGGATGTTGACGAGCCTCCAGAGAAGAGAAGCCGAGAAAAAGAGACCGTCGGTGAAGGTATGATTCTTCCTTTTTCTCTTTCCATTTGTTTTCATGGGATTTTTCCATGTTCTGATTTGCTTCTTGTTTCTGCTTTTCTTTTTTTTAGAAGAGGAAGACTTGGTGATGCCTGAGGTTCCAGTCGATGAGGTGGTGACGGATCCTGTCGAGGCACCTGAAGAAGAACCGAGGGACTCTGGAGTGAATCCAGAATCTCCAATTGGTACGACTTTTTTTTTTGTCTGTGACTTGGTTTGCTAACACATTTCTTGCCAGCTGACTTGCCACAGGATTCCGATGACTTTGAACCATCGATGGACGCAAATGTTGATGATGCTTCCGATGAGTTCATGGAGGAAGAAAGTGTTCCGCCAGTCGTCGAAGAAGGTATTTTGTAGTTATAACCCTGATAATGATTTTCAAACGGGATCATATTCATACCTTTTTGTGTTTCTTTGGCAGGTTTTGAAGTGACAGAGGAGGGTCCGTCGCTTCCTTCAGAACCAGAGCAAGGGATGCCAGAGGTTGATCCAGAGGTAGAGACTCCTGGGACCAGTTCGGACAATGTTGAGGAGATACCTCGTGCTGAGATTCCTTCCTGAGCAGGGGCAGCTTCAACTGGAAAGAGTTCTTTTGTTACTCTTCCAACAGATGATGACATGAGCAGCCGACCAACGGAGTTGGGCGAATCTTCAGCTGGGCCATCTCTTCTTTTTGCGAAGAAGGTGGTGGTGCGAGTTCTGAGCTCTTGGATTGAGACTCTGCTTTCTGGGCACTTAGATGCCGGATTTGGGATGATCCAGCATGTGCGTGAGATTCTCGGTGATGCGGAAGAGGCTGGTCTAGATGTCACAAGTGCCAGGGCGATCGTTGATAGGATCATTGAGCTGGGTGCTAGGTGGTTTGAGACCATTGGTTTTCCTGATGACCAGTTCTTCAAGGAGATGTTCCTGGACCCTGCGAATAAGGCTCAGTCTAACCTGGATGAGGCTACAGAAAGTAGGAAGCAGGTAGTCCGAGAGAAGAACTTAGAAGAGCTAAACATCATTAGGCTGACACATGACCTGAACATCCTTGATAGGGAGGTCGATGAGGCAGGAGACGTCTTGAGCATCTGCAGGCACAAGTTGCTGCCAAGTGGACTGCAATAACAGAGGCTCGTGAAAGGGAGACTGCTCTGATTCACCGGGTTGCAGATGCCAATCAAGTTCTTAAAAGGAAGGCTGATGAGAACAAACAATGGCGAACTGCTCGAGATAAGCTTCCTGGTGCGAAAGAAGGGGTACAGCCCACTCCAGCATCTCATGGCAAATTCCTGAAGAAGCGTGCCTTGGAATCCTTGACGGCTGAGGCCAAAAGTTTGCTTAAGGAGCTGAACTCTTGGCTGGAGACCATTTTTAATTGAGCTCCTGATTTTGTAGCAGAAACTATCCTTCTCTTTTTTTTTAGTACCACTTGTATTTTTTTGGTACTTTTTTTTAGTGCTTGTGAACACTTTCCTTTTTTTTGGTACCACATGTATTTTTTTTGGTACTCTTTTTTTGTTATCCCTACGCTTACTTGAATCTTTTTGTGATAAAGGTAATTGCTAAATGGGATTTGATCAAAAGCTTGTCATTTTGTGAAAATCTTTTGTCAAATGATTGTTTTGGCATGGAAGCCATATTTTTGCTTGTGGCATGGAAGCCAATTTTGGCATGAGAGCCAGCTTTTTTTTTGTGTGGCATTGATAGCCGAGTTTTTTTTTGTGGCATCTATAGCCAGTTTTGGTGGCATTGATGCCGGGGTTTTTGAAAGCCAATTTTTTTGTTGTGGCATTGATAGCCGGTTTTGTTTTGGTGGCATTGATAGCCGGTTTGTGGCATTTATAGCCTGTTTTGGTGGCATTGATAGCCGGTTTTGGTTTGGTGGCATCTATAGCCTATTTGGCTTTCAAAAATACAAGTATCGACTAAAAGTCGCCTCCCTGCTGAATGTTCTTGCAAGTATCGATGGAATGTCGCCTCCTTGCTCATTCGGTTGCGAGTATCGATGGAATGTCGCATCCTCGCGGATTTGGGTGCAAGTATCGATGGAATGTCGCATCCTTGCTTTTCAAAAATTTTGGTTTTGCGGGTACTGACTTGACGTCGTTTCCCCATGATTTTTGAAATTTGTGGTTTTCTCGAACCTTTGGGTTATGGATATCAACTGAAATGTTGCGTCTCCATGGTTTTGGATTTTCCAAGTATTGACGAAATGTCGCTTCCCTGCGATTTTGGAAGTGTCGAACATGGTTCATATTCCGATTTGTGCGAGTATCGACTAAGCGTCGCTTCCTCGCGGTTTTTTTGAAAAACCATTTTTTTTTTGTTTAAAGACACGAGGGTCATAAGCTTTGACCTAAAACCATTTTGGCGGTAAAAGGCAGGGTGGACTAGGGTAGAAATCCCTGAATCCGGATTTTGTTTCAAACCATGAATTTTGGGTTCAAGGGTTGAAAATTTTGGTCAAGTTAGCTAAAGGTTCCTAAACTTGGTTTTTTTGAACAATGAAATGATGGAAGTAAGCATTGTTTAAATTTCTAGAAATTTCAACATTTGACATGAAAATTCTAAAAAAGGGTGGGTTTAGCGAGCGTGTACCTGGAAACCGATTTTGGCCCTACAGGCATTGCTCTTACCCAGTTGGGTAAGTCTTCAAGGGTAGTACGCTTTAAGAACTTGCCGTTGATGGGCAGCATACATCTGTCACCTTCCATGTTTAGAAGTGCGTATGCGTCGTTGGAGAAAACCTTGTCGATGACGTAGGGTACCTCCCATTTTGGCTCAAATTTGCCTTTGGACTTGTGAGTGAAGACCATTGGTCTTTTTACCGCAAGAACCAAGTCACCCTTTTTGTAGGCGCGTTGCCTGACCTTTTTATCGAAAGATCCTGCTATGCGTGCTTGGTAAAGTTCAATGTTTTGTTGAGCTTTGAGCCGTCTCTCATCGAGATTGTCCAGCTCATGGAGTCGCAATTTGACATTGCTTTCTTGAGTCATGTCATTTTGCAAGGATACCCTCAAGGAAGGAATTTGTACTTCCAAGGGTACGACAGCTTCGCATCCATAGACCAAAGAGAATGGTGTGCTATGGGTTGGTCCTCGAACGGTGGTTCGATAGGCCCACAAAGCTTCAGACATTTTGTTGCTCCAGTCTCTTTTATGACTAGAGACCATTTTTTTGAGGATTTTGCAGAGTGTCTTGTCGAAAGCTTCTGCTAACCCGTTTGCTGCCGGATTGTATGGAGTCGAAGGACAGCTTTGGATTTTGTATTTGTCGCAGAACCTGTAGAATCGATGATCCCGGAATTGTGGTCCGTTATCATGGACGAATCTTTTGGGTATGCCGAAATGACAAATGATGTTGGTGCGCAGGAACTAAAGGACTGATGAGGTCTTCATTTCGTTGAACGCAAATGCTTCTGACCACTTGGGGAAATAATCCGTAGCGGCAAAGATGAAGCGATGACCTTTGCTCGAAGGGGGAGAAATAGGACCTATGATGTCCATACCCCAGGCTTCGAAAGGCCTTGAGATCGCTGTAGGATGCAGCCATTCTGGAGGCATGTCAATGTAATCTCCATGAATTTGACATTGTTGGCAGCGCTTAGCAAATTGCATTGCGTCAGCTACCATGGTAGGCCAGTAATATCCTAACCTTTTTATCTGATCATAGAGTTTGGGACCAGCCTGATGAGCTCCGCAAAGACCAGCATGAACTTCTTTGAGTGTTTCTTCAGCCTCTTATTGTGACAAGCAGCGTAGAAGTACTCCGTTGAAGGATTTCCTATAAAGGGTTTTTGAAGGAATATCCAAATGAAAGCTTGGGGTTCGCCTTTGGGTGCTTACCCATTCTTTTGGATCTTCAGGTAGGATTCCGAACATAATGTAATCAATGAACGGATCCCTCCAGTCGTCGATTGAAGTTTGAAGGATTGAAATCCTACTTCCAACCACTTGGTGGCATTCAGCAACAGCTTGGTGTGTGTTAAGAGGAGGAAGGATTCTTCTTTCGCACACTGTGATTTGCATGTTTTCCCCTTCCTGAATTGCCATGGATGCGGCAACTCCGGCTAGGGCATCTGCACGTATGTTTTCACCTCTACGAATGTGGGTGATGTGACAGATGTCAAACTTTTGCAGAAGCGATTGTGCTTTGTTGTAGTAAGGCAGCAAATCTGGCTTCCTGACTTCAAATTTCTGATTCATCTGGTTGACGATCAGTTGAGAGTCTCCAAAGACTTCCAGCATGGTGATACCGGATTCGATGGCGAGTTCCAATCCTAAGATCAGAGCTTGATATTTAGCTGCATTGTTTGTGCATGGTTCCAGTAGCGAGAAAGCGTGTGGAATCATGTATTTGTCGGGGCTAACAAAGAGGATGCCAACTCCCGAGATCAGCTGTCTTTTTTCATTCGTCCTGGTTGCACCGTCAAAGTACATGTCCCAGGAGGCACTTTGTGAGAAAGTCTCCACATTGTAGACTGGTTCGTCTGGGAGATCATCTCTGAGTGGAGAATCTTTAGGCAATGGATGCTCTGCGAGGAAGTCCGCTAGAGCTTGCCCTTTGATTGCCTTTTGTGGTACCTACCTATTATCAAATTGTGACAGAAGGATGGACCATTTTGCCAGTCGAGCGTTGAGAGAACCTGCCTTTGTGACAAGGACCTTCAAGAGGTTGACCCTCGAGACCAGGTATACTGTGTTGGAAAGCAAGTAGTGACGCAACTTTTGTACGCTTGTGGCAATACATCAGAGCATTTGTATGCCATTGCTTTCCACTTGTGAATGAAGTCATATGTAGATTCATTCTCCCCCTATTTTAGGCTGCACAGCTGAGCCATAGTAGCGGGATGATCCTCACCTTTGAAGTGAGTCAGGAAGCGTGTCTCTAGCATGGCCCAGTTTTGGATTGAGTCTTCCGGCAGAGTGGAGTACCATCGAAGGCCGTACCTTTTAGGGTACTTGCAAAGAGGCGGATCTTGAGTGCATCTTGATCCGCGATAGCTCCCGTCAGGATCTTGAAGTGGATGACGTGCTGTCTGGCTGATCCTTTCCCCGTATATGTTTGGAGAGTAGGATGCTTGAATTTTGTGGGGAACGGGACCGAGTCCATCCATAAGGGATATGGTGGCTTGATCCCATGCTCCTTGAGTATATCCTCTTCTTTTGCTTTGGCGAGGATACTGTCTACGTCCTTTTTGGTAAGGGCGCGTGACTCATTTTCTTCTCCATTTACCCCATCATCTTGATGATTCGGAGGAGGTTCATTGTTCGCTTGATTTTGGAAGGCGAGGAGAAGGTTTTCCATCAGAGTTTCAATCCTCTACTGGCCCTGTTCCAACTGCTGGATGCGGGTGATCGCATCTTCTGGAGGTGGATTGCGGGGTGGTGGCTCAGAATTTGTAGCCAAGACATTCATCCTTCGTGATTCGAACGAAGAAACTGTCCTGGTGACTGAGCTGGGGCTCATTCTTTTTTAAGAAGAGCTTGAGGAAGGATCACTCTGCTGTCCTTTGCTTGAAGGAGCATGGGATTCTTCTAAATGTCTTCTTGTCCTGGAGACGCTGCGGGTCATCGGACGTCGGACATGGATTTTTGTTGCTGATTTTTGGTGCCTTCTGGTTTTTCCAACCATATGGACGGCAACAACTTGGTTGGGTCTTTCTTTTTCGACCCATTTAGGAGAGACTTGAAGTGTAGGAGGCTGGGTCCTTTGCTTCTCTAGTCTCTTTTGCCGGTATGACGCGCGGCGGCGTATACGACGAGCAATTTGAGCTTCGGTCAGCTCTGGCTGGGCTTTGACGATGAAGGATGTGCTCCCTCTGGCGCAGCAGCCGAGCCTGTCTTCTTTGCAGCTGGGCAAGGACAGGATGCGAACCCTGTCCTTCGCCTGTTGCAGCGAAGCTTTGAATTTTTGGAGTTCGGCCCCTGTAGAGATGAAGGGTCGAACTGCAGGTTTGTAGGCCTTAGCAGGTACTTGCAGAGGCCTTGTGATGCATGATCTGATTTTGGGCTTGTAGGAACAAGCCGGCTCATGCTGGGATGACTTGGAAGTCAGGTTGGAGATGGGTCTCTCCTCTTTCATGTAAGCAAGAGGGTAGAACTGGTTCTCCTTGAGTGGGGCCAGGAATGCTGGCTTAGTGGATGTTTGGGACCTTCTTTGTTTTGGTGAAGGTCTTGGGGACCAAGTCTTGGGATAGACCTGGTCGTTTGCTAGTCGAGGCTTCGTGGGGATGCCACGGGCTTCAGGCCTTCTGGTGCTCGCCTTTGGTGTCACGGTAGTGACACGTTGAGAGGCGAGTTTCTGCTTCTTGGAGGGAGCAGTTTGTTCCTCGGGAAGTGGGAATGGTCCTAGCGTCCCAAAGACGATAGTCCGGGGAGTCGAGGTCGACCCGGAGTTCAGAGAGTTGCCGAGGGAGTTGACACTTCGGCAGCTGATGGGGCGCTTGTAGGTGCGCGCAGTTTGCTTCTGTTGAAGCATGATTTGGTGCTTGTTCTCATCGAAGGTAATGGTAAGCGATGCTGCCATTGTTAGTTTTTTTTCGAAAATTTCTGAAACAAGACTACATCCATTAGTAATCACAAGAATATAATGATCATAAATGGGAAGTTCTATGGTTTCGTCTTTTCAAATTGCTCGAGGGAGATGACCCAAGCAATATGAGGAAGGCAAAATGCCATAGAGTGTACAATTGTTCTGATCGCAGGTATGGTAAGCCCAGAATGAGCGTCCTAGTGACTGCTAGAAGCAATTGTGAACTTAAACTCGACTTATCGAGAAGCAAAGCTTGCTCGAGATAAGAAGAATATAAAGTTTGGAGTTACAGATGTGCCGGTCGCAATACAGTAGACCCTGAAAGGGCGTACTAGTACCGCTAGACACAAATGTTTTGAGACCGCATCCATGAGATGAGATTCTCTGTTTTGAAAGGTCAAGATTGGATTCATCAAAGAGAGCAGATGGTATTCCGATCTGAACACGGGCTCAGCGATTTCCGCGAGCGCCAGTGCTCAGAAAGAAATGAACCATAATTTCTCGAATCTGAATCTAAAAATGACGAGTTTTTTTTTGAAAAGCCAATATCGGGTTCATCAAAGAGAGCAAAAGGCACTCCAATCTGAACACGGGCTCAGCGATTTCCGCGAGCGCCAGTGCTCAGAAAGGAGAAGACCGAGATTTCTCCAATCTAAACCCAAAATGACGGAAGTTTTTTTTTTTTTTTTTGAAGATTTTAAAGATTTTTTTAAATTTTTTTTTTTTTTTTTTAGATTTTTTTTTTGAAATTTTTTTTTATTTTTTATTTTTTATTTTAAAATTTTTATTTTTTTAAAAAAATTATTTAAAAGACGAGAGAGTACACATAGGCCTCCTAACCCGGTCTTATGAAATCTTGATTGATAGAATTGCCCCCAGGTAAGGGTATGATTACTTAATGAACCCGTTTGGAGGACCCTTGCCTAGAACAGTCAAGCTGTCTCCACACTCTGGACAAGGCTTTTCTTGAATCAATCATGATCAAAGAACGCAGTTGGTTTAACCTTAGTGGTCTATGTCTTTTTTTTGTTTTTTATATATATATATATATTTTTTATTTTTAATGAACTCATCGAAGAGAAACAATGGCCCAAAACCTTAGTCGAACAGGCTCAACATTTCTGCAAGCGCGATGAACGATAGGAACGGATCAAGGTTTCTCAATTTTGAATCCAAAATGAAAAATCTAATTTTATATATATATATATATATTTTTTATTTTTAATGAACTCATCGAAGAGAAACGATGGCCCAAAACCTTAGTCGAACAGGCTCAACATTTCTACAAGCGCGATGAACGATAGGAACGGATCAAGGTTTCTCAATTTTGAATCCAAAATGAGAAATCTAAATTTTTTTTATTTTTTTTAGATCTTTAATGAACTCATCGAAGAGAAACGATGGCCCAAAACCTTAGTCGAACAGGCTCAACATTTCTGCAAGCGCGATGATCGATAGGAACGGATCAAGGTTTCTCAATTTTGAATCCAAAATGAAAAATCTGATTTTTTGTTTTTTTTTTTGAAAAGAGAAAGAGCGGAAATAAATTCAAAGAATTAGAAATTTCCAAAAAATCTAATCTCATTTTTCTTTTAGATGCGGAATCCAACATAGGCCACCAATTATAAAGTAGCCAAGGAATCGAGAAAAGAAATATAAGCATAGAGCAAAATATATGATATGCGAATATTTCATTTCTAGCATCGTGTTCTCAAATTAACGGGTCCCACCGGGTGGAGCCAGCTTGATGGACCGCGCTCCTGCTCGGTTCTACCGAGGTCGGCGGACGTGGGAGTCCGTTGGGTCCAACGCTTTCGTAACCAGGGGGCAGAGGTGCGCATCAACATTTTTGTTGTGTGGGTGTGCCAGATTTTCTATTTTACTTGGAATTGCAAGTGGTGATCCGGAGATCAACCTTCGCAAGTAAAAAGGAAATCAACTTCTTTCAAGTTTTCCATTGCACATATATTTAAGAAAATAGACATTTTTCTTGGTTTGCCGTGAAAGGCGATTTTTTGGCATTTATAGCCGATTTTGGCGTTTATAGCCGGTTTCTGGCGTTTATAGCCGATTTTGGCGTTTATAGCCGATTTACAATCCTCATCAATAATGAAAGACAAGAGTTGTGATTTTTGTCTCTTTTGAAAAAATACAAACTACAATGAAAAGCAAGAAAAGGAGGATCTAACTTCTCAAGAGATTGTGGGGGACCCGTTTAGATTGACGGTCGCAAGCCATATGTGGGCTTCGCCATCATCCATGCAGATGAGAACAGAGGATGCTATTAATTCGCTTGGCTTGGCTATAACCTCAGGTTTTTAGAGGACAAAGACCAAAAGGAGGTCCTATGTCCAATAAAAAGCCGAGTAGACGGGCTGAAAAGCAATGTCTAAGCCATTTGGAGGCAGAAGGAGGAGGCAATGACCTTGGGGGGTGGGTACCCCCAAGGGACTTTTGTCACCTTGTAGCGGTGGTCGGTGTAGGATTTCCGCAGAGTTTTCTCTCTTTTCCTTCTCTGAATTTCTGTGCTTTGTCTGTGTCTCTGTCTGTGATTTTTCTTCGATCTCTTTCTTCTTGGAGAGCTCTCCTATTTATAGGCTTTTAGGTAGCCATTTAGGAGGGTTTATGGGCTTTTATTGTCATTAAGCCGCATAATGGGAGGAGTTACAGGATTTAAATCTTTATTTTGTAACTCCTTTTTCTTGGCTTCTGATTGGCCGGAGGAGCTTGAGGGCATTTAATCGCCTTTAATCGCCATGATGGGAGGAGTTTCATGGGTTAAATGCCATGAATCTCTTGACTTGTAACTCTCGGATGCTTGCTTCTGATTGGTCCATCCAAAGAAATGGATTAATGACTGTAATAAAGCTAGTCAATTAATCGCATTAAGTGGTCGCCGAGCAGTTGAAGAGTCGCGGGCCGTGCCGCGTCTTTTGGGATTCATCTGGTAATGATCATCGATGGATCTTCATGTAGATCGACATCGGATGACCATGTGACTTCAGGTGTTGGTTGCCAACAGCGGGTCAGTGCCATCTGTCCTGTCGATTTCTCGATCGGTCGGGTAGAAAGCACACTTTTTTTGGTTGACCGGGTGGTGATCAATGTTGTTTTCGATACTTTTGATGATTGACCCGTGTTTTTGACGGATGTCAGAGGATTTGGTGTTTCAAAAGTATGAGTTTTGGAAACTACCAGAGGCTGGACGCTTCGAATCGCGAAAAAACGGCGAAAACCGGGGTTTCCGGGGCCTTCCCGGCGATCCCTGGCTCCAGGGTCGCCGGCGACCCTGGCCCAGGGTCACAGGGGCCTGCGACCCTGGGCCAGGGTCGCAGGGGCCTGCGACCCTGGGGGGTTTTTTCCCCTTTTTGTCCCGTTTTGTGTCCGTTTTTGCTGTTTTTCGATTCTTTTTTCTTCTGTATTTTTCCTTGACATTTTTGACCATTTATTGGCTTGATTTCCCTGTAGGAAACCTGATGAGAATCCTTGCATTTTATTTTGCAAAGTTTCCAATTTCTTGAGAAAGCTGAAGACTTTGTCGCGCAGAGCTGCCGATTTTCCGTCAGAAGCTGAAACTGGGTCAAACGATGTCGGAATGACCTGAAATTTGGTGTGAAGCCTCCTGAGCAATAAATAAGACGAACCATAGGCTTTTGTTTGAGTTTTGAAGCCGTTTGGGGTCCTATCACCAGTAGACTTGCTTTTGTCGCGATGAAGATGTCGCGGTTTGATGTGCGGTCAACCGATGTCCGATTAACTTGAAATTTGACAGGGAACTCATTGGAGTCATTTTAAGATGATCCATAGGCTCTGTCTTGGAAACCATGGTCCCGGAGAGCTTTGCCGTCGAGAGGCCTGATTTGGCTTCCGAGCGTCAAACTATGGTCAAATGTTGTCGAAATGACCTGAAATTTGACGTGCAGCCCCTTGTAAGCATTTTGAAGCCATCCATGTGCTCTATCTGATGAGTGATGGCCTCGGCGGTTCTTGCTGTCGAGAGGCTTGATTTAGCTGTTCGAGGGTTGATGTAGGGTCAAACGTTGTCGGTTTGACTCGGAACTTGACGTGGAGCCTTTCGGATGTATTTTGAGACCATCCCTCGGCTCTGATCGAAGATTTGGTGTCTCCGATGCTTTCGCCGCCGAGAGCTCCTTTTCGGCTGTCGGAGAAGCGAAGTTAGGCCAAATGATTTTGAAATGACCCGAAACTTCTTGTGTACTCCTCTTTTGGCTGTCTTGAAGGATCTTGCAGTTTTTGTTTGATTCTGACAATATTTGATTTTTTGGAAGTAGCCTTGCCTATTTATGGCAGGTTGCGACTTCATGTAGCTCTTTGGATCTTGAAGAGGCAAAGTGAGTCAACACCGTTGGGGACCCTTTTTCTATAAAAAGTGGCTTTCTCTTTGGGAAAAGCTGCTGATTTTTAGAGGACTTTTGAGGCCAAGGGAGAGCAACTTTTCAAGAGCATTGTGAAGGGATTATAAAGATATTCCATTATTTCAACCTTTGATCTCCAAAATGGGTGTGCTTTCTTCATCCCAAATTCAAAAACATGCTTTATTTTCAAACCTTTGGTTTTCTATTCAAGCATGATCAATTAGTTTTTTATCTCCTTGAGTAGTTGTATTTCATAACATGCTTCAAACTTTAAAAGTCTCTTAGCTTTATGAAATCAACAATTGCTTTGTCATTCACATGTGTTTTGAACTTTTGTTTTCAAATCTTGTCAATCTTAAGATTGTATTCTCTCTTTTCAAGTTTGATCTTTTGAAAAACATGTGTTTGTCATTTATCTCTTTCTCTCACAATTGTTTAACATCTTTGAATCATTTCTAGTTTCTACTTTCTAAAAAGAGTTAGAGTGTTTTTCTAGTACATGCATTAGCTATAGACTTTGTCATTCATATGCATGCTTCTAGAATATTAGTTTTCATTTTCAAATCAACCTATTTAGAGGGAACACATTGTGTTTAAATTGATCTCTTATCCATGCATTAAAAGGCATTTTATTTAAGAGAGAATCCTATGTTGTAAAGGTTGGTGCTTAGCTTTGAAAAGCATTTGTTGTATTGTAAAGGTTTATGCTTAGCCTTGAAAAAGCATAGTGATAAAATTGTAAGTTTTGAGGTGATCTTAAACCTTAATTTGATTAGTGAAAATCCGGTAGGATTACCGGGAATGGATGTAGGCAATTTGGCCGAACCACTATAATTGCTTGTGTGATGGTGAATGATTTTTTTTTGCTCTCTTTTTATGAATGAAATACTTATGTTTGATTTGTTATTGAATGAAGATTATAGTTGTTTATTACTTGTGAATGCATAACCTAGAGACTTCTCTTCTTCATAACATAATTTATCTTCATCAAAGCATAAGTTACTTAAAAGCTAAAAGAATTAAATTTGGTCTACCTTTTTAGAGGCAATCCTATTCACCCCCCCCCTCTAATATTCGATCTTGGACTTTCACAACCATGATCAGTAAAAAAATCTATCTAGAAGATAGAAATAGTAACTAACAAGCAACAAATAAATCTATAACATACTAGGAAGTAGATTATACCTTTGGAGCTTGGTTGTGCTCTAATGGAGAAGTTGCGTCTTTCTTTGATGATGAAACACTTTCACTAATCAATTCAGAATCTCCAAGAGCTTTTGATCTTCCACGCTATGACCCGTATCATATTCTCTTTTCTCAAGAAGATGGGTGGGATCTCCAAGAGAAAGCTCTTAAGAAAACTAGAAGAGAATTAGAAGAGGGAAGAGAGAAATTGTGCAACACTTGCACTTTGAAGGGGCTGGACGTGAATCCCTATGTGGAAGGGGCTGGGCGTGAATCCCTATGTGGAATAAGCATGGGACGTCCAGCACTAATTCCTCCTCTATTTATAGCTTTCAAGCAACATCTTCGTTACCAATTAAAATAGAAGTCTTACTTCAATTAAGAATTGGCAACTTACTATATCATAATTAGAATTCTCACTTCAAATATGATTAGCAATTTTCTAATTCATTTCTAATTAAAATAGAAGTCCTGCTTCCATTAATAATTAGTAACTTACTATTACCACTATTAGAAGTCTCACTTCAAATAAAAATAGTAACTTTCCTTTTAGAGCTCAACTAGAATTAACATCTTTCTAATAACTTGGGCTATCGTGGGGACCACTAGGGATTCCATAGAAAGCTGGCTCCAACTGGGACACGCAACCCCACATCTCATGTATAATCTAGGCCTACAGTTATTTGCAAATAACTCCACTATATAAATGCAATTGAACTCCAGTCTTAGAAATTTATTATATAGAAGACCCTAGACTTCCCTATGACCACAAGTAGGCCCCTCCATCCATATCCATGAATCGATTGGACCTGTCTTCCAAATTAGATCCATATCTTATTATCCTTGAGCCCCAATTAACTATAATGATCATCGGTACCTATCCAATTAACTCTTAATCAGAATGGGTGCGCACTTACCAATGATAAATTCATTAATTGACACAAAGGGATATTAAAGATAGAATCCATCTTTACCATTGAATGTTCCCACAGCCCACGTACTCAAACCAAATAGGTGTTGACATACAATTGGCCTCACTCATTGGTGACTCAAAGCAAATGAATAGATAAAAACTTGAGTTCATTAATAACTCAGGATTGAGAGCCTATTGCTAGGGAATTATGAGAGCAGACCTTAAAGTAAAGACAGTGTTCATAAGGTGCTTCTCATGGTCCTTTAATACATCTAATGTACCAGCACGATAATCTAGAATCTTTCATTCTGATGATTGAGATAAATCAAACTATCTCATAGTGATCAAAGTGCTGCAACCTTGTCAGATAAGATGTCCAATCTCATCACTGGTTGTGAAGATATTGAAGTATAAAATTTGCTATATATGTCTCCCGTATGTGGATCTTATCCATACACATGTATTACATCTAGTATACTTGTGGACTCCAGTTCATCTCATGAACCATCATGTCATTTGTATTGGTTATGTGCAAGTATATAATTAAACACCATTCATCTCATGAAAGAAAAGCATAATTTGTATTGATAAATAAAAAAATTAATCAATTTATTAAGTTATATACTCAATTGAGCCCATAAAACTAACAATCTTCCACTTGGGCTCAATGCCAATTTGGGTTGCATCTCATGCCCATCCCATCTACATGGTGCTCAAAGGCTTTGGTGGTGAAAGGCTTAGTAGAGGGATCTCTCAGATTGTCTGCAGAGGCTATCCTGGTTATCGTAACATCACCTATCTGCGTAATCTGTTTGACAATGTATAACTTCATCTGTACATGCTTTTTGGCTCCTGAGTTCCTTGGATTTAGCGACTGCCCTACTGTTATCACAGTAAACTGTGAGCGGCTGTCCTGCTAAGAGTACCACTCCAAGTTCCATAAGGAATCTTTTGAGCCAATCTGCTCCTTAGCTGCTTCTCAAGCGTCTACAGCTTAAACACATACCCAGAAGTTGATTTCCTGGAATCCTGATCTGACTTGAAGTTAGAATCTATGTATCTGACTGGAATCAACTCATCATTGTTGTAAATCAACATGTGATCTCTAGTCCTTCTCAAGTAGTTGAGAATACATCTTACAGCCGTCCAATGATAAGGATCTGGGTTAGACTGATATCTACTGACTAGGCCCACTACATGACAAATATCCGGTCTAGTACAAAGCATAGCTAACCGTACCAGCACTTTATCTATGTATGCATCTTGGGATAAATGGAGTTCAATCTATTTTTCCGGTTTAAATGGAGTTTGATCCCTAGGATGTAGCTAGCTTCTCCCAAGTCCTTCATATCAAAAGTCTTAGCTGTCATGCCCCGGGACCGAGAACCAGTTAAGTAAGTCCTTAATCCGAGGTTGTAGCGCGGCGAGCCAAAAAATTCTGTCCGCACACGCTAGTTTCCCACAGGTTTCCGCGGTAAAAATCCTCGAAAATCGATCCTTCATGATCTAACAATCACATTTACTGAATACAAACTTCGCGGAAGCAATGTAGTAAACTTTTAATTCCAATCATGTCTATAAAATGGAGATTCAAGACTCGTATCAAAATGAGAAACATATCATTAGCAAGCCCAATTTAAATTCAAGTGTAATACAAATCAAAGTTAGTTAAAGTTCACAATTTACAATTCCCAAAATAAGCCAACAATGGCTATAAAACAAATTCCCAAAACAATATTTGCCCCCAAATGATTCGTAGCACAAAACTCAACCCGATGTTTAAGCAACATCATCAGGTTGCCACTCACGTTCGGTAGGAGCTACTGGATCCTCCTTGCACTGCGTCTTAAAGGTGAGGGGGTCAAGATTTGGCACCAAATAAAGATGGGTCGGACACAACGGTCTGGCAAGTAAATAAAACAGATAACACGATGATAATGTTTATAAAACCTTATGGAGTAGTTATAAACACATTTTAAATGTTAAATAAAATAAAGAGGTAATAAAAGAATAAATTCTTAAACATCAATGATTTCAAATAATATAATAAATCAGAATAAACGATAACAATCGAGTAAAACAATGACAATCAAATAAAATACTGGTAAACGGATAAAAACAATGCCGATCCACATATGTTATATTCTCCGATTACCAAAGTAACAAGAGTAGACAGACAGAGCCGTTACCACATATAGTGGGACGGAGCTAACAGAGCTGTTGCCACATAAAGTGGGATGGAAAACAGAACCGTAGCCACACCGAGTGGGACCGAAAAACAGAACTGTTGCCATGGTCGGTACAGACAGAATCCAAACTGCAGTTAGCCGAATTTTAAAGATCCCAAGCCGGGTGATAAGCCCAACAAGGTGACCTAAGCTTAGTGGTGCCATTTAATTCAAAATCTGAATCGATATACATCAAATCATATAAATATTACATTTCCAAAATTGATAAGAGAACTACACCTGAAAACATAAACTCTGACAAATTCTAAACAAATCAAATGAGTAGTCTTATCGACATTTTCAAATGTGGTGAACCAATAAATTCTACTTTCAAATCAATTGTAGAAAACATACAAATTGCTAACTTGGAATGAAATAGTATAAAATGATTTAATAGTTTACCAAGGAACACCTAAATACACACTTAGTCTTCTAATGTCAATAATAATTAGGGAATTTGATGCCACTGAAGTTCTTTAACAATTTAGGAGATAAAGTGTATATAAAGGTTTAAATACATTCAAATTCTAACACCAAGAGATTTCATCACTTTCTCAATAAAGTTCATAGTAGTTTAATTAAATGTATCCATTCCGGACTTTCATATGTCGAATGGAAACTGAATTGGGCTTCAAACAATGGAGAAACATGGGCTAAAAAGGGCCTGCAAATGGGCCTGAAACTGGCTTAAAACAGGGCCTGAAACAAGCTTAAAATAGGGCCTGAAATCAGGCCTGGGCAGCAGCCCAGAGCCCGCTCAAGCAGACTTGGCTGCTGCCTGGGTCTACTCGAGCGGCCCAAGGCCCGCTCAGCCTGGGCCCGAAACAAGTGCAGAAATGCACTTGTTCTCCTCTTTTCTTGGCTTCTTTTCCCTCTTCTTTCTCTTCCATTTGCATTCTCATTTATTTTGGGCCCTTCCTAGCCTCATCAACACTCCATTAAATCATCAAAACTCCATTCAATCAATCACATACTAATTTCATTCCATTTTTCCAAACAAATCTTGATACAAACTAGGCACTTTCAATCACCACAAATACACTAATATGAAAATGTATAGGACTAATCCACAGTGATTCATTGCCATAAAGTTTCAATTTGTTAAAACAACACTTAAAAAGCAAGAATGTAGACATTAATAAATCATTTAAACAACCTAAGAATTAGTCCATAAATTGAAAGAAGATAAATAACATGAGAGAGAGAGAGAGAGAGAGAGAGAGAGATTCAGAAATCTTCTGACTATCTTCTGGATGAAGATAGGTTCAGACACCGACATATTAGCCAACATAACTCCTTTTCTCAAGGGCTGAAATTCAACTCCCAGTTCTTCAAATTGATGAAAATTATAAAACCCTTGCAAACGGGCCAGATTCACTGATTTTCTGCTCATCGCATCTGCTACCACATTAACTTTCCCTGGATGATAAATGGTTGGAAAATCATAATCTTTAATGTACTCCATCAATCTCCTCTGTCTCATGTTTAGTTCCTTCTTAGAAAATAAATATTGGACACTGCGGTGGTCTAAATGAACTTCAAAATTTTCTCCATATAAGTAATGTCTCCACATTTTCAACGCGAAAACAGCTGCTGCCAATTCCAAGTCATGCGTTGCATAATTTTTCTCGTGCTCCTTCAGCTGCCTTGATCCATATGCTATGACCTTTCCATTTTGCATCAAAACACATCCGAGTCCCACATTTGAAGCGTCCGTGTAGATAACAAAATGCCACTCCCTGAAGGAAGGTGAGAACAGGTACTGAAGTTAATCTCTTCTTCAATTCCTCAAAACTGGCTTCACATTTTTCTGACCATACAAATGGTACATTATTTCGGGTTAACTTGGTCAAAGGCGCTACAATAGATGAAAATCCTTATACAAATCTTCTGTAGTAGCCTGCCAAACCCAGAAAGCTCCTGATTTCTGTTACATTCTTTGGTCTATCCCACTTGACAACTGCTTCAATTTTTGCTGGATCAATTGCCAATCCTTCTTTAGAGATAATGTGGCCTAGAAAGGTGACTTGTTTTAGCCAAAACTCACACTTCCCAAGCTTTGCATACAATTGATTATCTCTAAGAAACTGCAAAGTTGTCCTCAAATGTTGCTCATGATCTTCTATTGACTTGGAATACACCAATATGTCATCAATAAAGACGACTGTGTATTGATCTAAGTAGGGTGTGAAGATCTTGTTCATTAATGCTATGAACACAACTGGTGCATTCGTCAGTCCAATAGGCATCACCAAAAATTCATAATGCCCGTATCTAGTCCAAAAGGATGTCTTCGGAATATTTGATTCTTTGACTCTTAATTGATGATATCCGGACCTCAAATCAATCTTTGAGAAATACTCTGCTCCTTGCAACTGGTCAAATAATTCGTCAATCCTTGGCAAAAGGTATTTATTCTTGATGGTCACTTGATTCAACCTCCTATAGTCTATGCACATCCTTAAGCTCCCATCTTTCTTCTTGACGAACAACGCTGGGGCTCCCCAAGTTGAGACACTCGGCCTATTTAAGCCTTTTTTCTAACAACTCTTGCAATTGAGGTTTTAGCTCACCTAACTCAGTTGGAGCCATTCTGTATGGTGCAATGGAGATCGGAGCAGTCCCTATTATTAATTCTATTGTAAACTCAATCTCCCTGACAAGTGGTAAACCTGGAATTTCCTCTGGAAAGACATCTAGAAATTTGCACACTACAAGGATGTTCTCCACCCCTTGGGATTGTTCATCCTTGGAAATGAAAGTTATATATCCCTCACAACCACTACTCAAAAGTTTAGCCGCTGAAAGTGCTAAAATGGATCTAGCTGGTGAAGTCTTTTTCTCTCCAAGAAATTTCACTTCTGTGGATGTCCCATCCAATTTAAAAGAAATGGACTTGCTAAAACAATCCATTGAGGCATGATGTCCCGCTAATCAATCAATGCCTAAAATAACATCAAAGTCATACATATCGAAAATAATGAGATTTGCTAGAAAGGTGACATCTCCTATCTTAACTGTGCAACTAGGGTAATAAGTATTGCAAACAACCTGTTTCCCTACTAGAGTCTTGACAGTTAAAATAAACTCTAGCTTGCTAGCAGGTACACAAATCATTTTAGGAAACACAGGAGATATGAAAGAATGAGTTGATCCTGGATCAAATAATACTTTAGCTTCCACTCCACAGATTAAGAGTTTACCTTCCACAACATTTCCCGCTGCATCTGCGTCCACTTGATTCAAATGATTGAGATGGCCTTGCTGACGTTGTCTATTATGATTCTGATTCTGTTGAGATGGCCTTGCTGACGTTGTCTATTATGATTCTGATTCTGTCTCCCTTGTCGCACATTTCTATTATGCTGAGGTGGATAGGCATTCTGATTTTACGGTTGTTGACGGGGCTGCTGATACTACTGCTGCCTTGGCTGATTCTAAACTGCCTACTGATTTTGTTGAGGAGCCTGCCTTTGTGGTTGCTGAGGTGCCCTATTGCCATGGTTTCTATTGTTTGGGCAATCTTTCATTTGGTGATCTGTGCCACCACATCTGAAGCACGCACCTGTAACTCTGTAACACTGTTGAGAAGGGTGATTATTGCCACAATGCTCACACCCACCTTGAGCTTGAGTGTTCTGCTGTTTTCTTTGTCTCTTGCCTTAATAAGATTTTTGTCCTTGATGTTGCTGCCTCTTCCTATGAGCATCCTTGATGATTTGATTATTAATATCCTCAAATTTATAAGCTCTCTTGACAGCTTCTTGAAATGTAGCAGGTGGCACCACTCTGGTTGCATCCCTCAAAATAATGGGGTTAAGTCCATCCAGGAATTTGTTAATATTCTTTTGTTCTGTATCAATGAGCTCCGGTGCATAATGGGACAGTCTCTCAAATTTTTTGTGAGGTATTCGAGGACTGTCATGTCATCCTGCTTGAGCAACTGAAACTCTGCTGCTTTCATCTTTTTGATATGTGCAGGAACATATTTTTTAGTAAATTGTTGCTTGAAGGTATCCTAGGAAACTTCATTCTCAATGTTCTGGTAGCCATCCTTCAAAGTCTTCCACCAAATGTTCGCCAAGCCCGTAAACATAGAAGCTGCTAGGTGGACTTGCTGAAAGAGATCGAAGATGTTTTCGGTATGGGCTAGCCAGTCATCCGCTGCCAATGGATCTTCTCGCCCTGTGAACTCCTTCGGACCTCTTTTCCTAAATTTCTCAAACATAACATTAGGATCCATGTCTCTATTTTGGATGACAAACTGTGCTCCTACATTAGGTGCTTGTTCTGGTCTTCTCCCCAAAACCTCTAGTAATTGCTTCTGGACTTGTGTCAACTGTCAACTCCTAATCCTTATTACCCATCTGTTCTTGTATTCTAGCTTGCTGCTTTTGGAATCTAATCTGATTTTCATTTGCTTTATGCTGTTGTTCAACCAACATCTGCATAAGTTGTTAAAATTGGTCTGACATTTGGTTTTCAACCCCACTACCACTATTACGGCCTGAAGCGTTTGCGGTCGTTGGAGGTCTGCGTGGAGGCATAATGCTGCAAAACAACTTGTTAGTACGACAAAATATAATAATTAAAGTGTACCCAAGTCTCAAACGATACTAGCTAATGAACATTCTAACGGATCCTTGCCACGTCTCTATGTTTCTAATCCAATTTTAATTGCCTCAAATATTTCTCGCTCTGATACCAAGCCTGTCACGCCCCCGGACCGAGAACCAGTTGAGTAACTCCTTAACCCGGGGTCGTGGCGCGGCGAGCTGAAAAATTCCGTCCGCACACGCTAGTTTCCCACAGGTTTCCGCAGTAAGAATCCTCGAAAATTGATCCTTCATGATCTAACAATCACATTTACTGTATACAAACTTCGCGGAAGCAATGTAGTAAACTTTTAATTCCAATCATGTATATAAAATGGACATTCAAGATTCGTATCAAAATGAGAAACATATCATTAGCAAGCCAAATTTAAATTCAAGTGTAATACAAAATCAAAGTTAGTTAAAGTTCACAATTTACAATTCCCAAAATAAGCCAACAATGGCTATAAAACAAATTCCCAAAACAATATTTGCCCCCAAATGATTCGTAGCTCAAAACTCAACCCGATGTCTAAGCAACATCATCTGGCTGCCACTCACGTTTGGTAAGAGCTACTGGATCCTCCTCGCACTGCGTCTTAAAGGTGAGGGGGTCAAGATTTGGCACCAAACAAAGATGGGTCGGACACAACGGTCTGGCAAGTGAATAAAACAGATAACACGATGATAATGTTTATAAAACCTTATGGAATAGTTATAAACACATTTTAAATTTTAAATAAAATAACAAGGTAATAAAAGAATAAATTCTTAAACATCAATGATTTCAAATATTATAATAAATCAGAATAAACGATAACAATTGAGTAAAACAGTGACAATCAAATAGAATAATGGTAAACAGATAAAAATAATGGCGATCCACATATGTTAAATTCTCCTATTACCGAAGTAACAAGAGCAGACAGACAGAGCCGTTGCCACATAAACTGGGATGGAAAACAGAACCGTAGCCACATTGAGTGGGACCGAAAAACAGAACTGTTACATTGGTCAGTACAGACAGAATTCAAACTGCAATTGGCTGAATTTTAAAGATCCCGAGCCGTGTGATCAGCCCAACAAGGTGACCTAAGCTTAGTGGTGCCATTTAATTCAAAATTTGAATCGATATACATCAAATCATATTAATATTACATTTCCAAAATCGATAAGAGAACTACTCCTGAACACATAAATTCTGACAAATTCTAAACAAATCAAATGAGTAGTCTTATCGACATTTTCAAATGTGGTGAACCAATAAATTCTACTTTCAAATCAATTGTAGAAAACATACAAATTGCTAACTTGGAATGAAATAGTATAAAATGATTTAATGGTTTACCAAGGAGCACCTAAATACACACTTAGTCTTC
The DNA here is from genome assembly GCA_012931725.1 of Litsea cubeba. Lineage (NCBI taxonomy): Eukaryota > Viridiplantae > Streptophyta > Magnoliopsida > Laurales > Lauraceae > Litsea > Litsea cubeba. Next base: position 30,149,011 of record CM022954.1, on the reverse strand, counting down.
TAATGTCAATAATAATTAGGGAATTTGATGCCACTGAAGATCTTTAACAATTTAGGAGATAAAGTGTATATAAAGGTTTAAATACATTCTAATTCTAACATCAAGATATTTCATCACTTTCTCAATAAAGTTTCACTATTCATAGTAGTTTAATTAAATGTATCCATTCCGGACATTCATATGTCAAATTGAAGTTGAATTGGGCTTCAAACAATGGAGAAATATGGGCTAAAAAGGGCCTGCAAATGGGCCTGAAACAGGCTTAAAACAGAGCCTGAAACAAGCTTAAAACAGGGCCTGAAATTAGGCCTGGGCAGCGGGCCAGGCTACTGCCTGGGCCCGAAACAAGTGCAGAAATGCACTTGTTCTCCTCTTTTCTTGGCTTCTTTTCCCTCTTCTTTCTCTTCCATTTGCATTCTCATTTATTTTGGGCCTTTCCTAGCCTCATCAACACTCCATTAAATCATCAAAACTCCATTCAATCAATCACATAATAATTTCATTTCATTTTTCCAAACAAATCTTGATACAAACTAGGCACTTTCAATCACCACAAATACACTAATATGAAAATGTATAGGACTAATCCAAAGAGATTCATTGCCATAAAGTTTCAATTTGTTAAAACAACACTTAAAAAGCAAGAATGTAGACATTAATAAATCATTTAAACAACCTAAGAATTAGTCCATAAATTGAAAGAAGATAAATAACATGAGAATGAGAGAGAGAAAGATTCAGAAATCTTAAGAATGAAACCTCTATTCTCTATAAATAGTAATGCAGACCATCACTAAACCTTTCAAAATAAGTCCATAAATCATAAAGAGAACATATTATAGAATGAAAACATCATGAAATCACTCCAATTGAATGCAATCATCATATTAATTTAAATATTCACTTGCCTTGGTCAAGAAGATGGAATAGTACACTCTAAGATGATGTCTCAAGGTTCCAAGCTCCAATCTGCAAAAACCCCCAAAATAACTCAAGAAAAAGCCCAAAAAAAATCAATCTTTTGTAAACCTCCATGAAAACCTTTTTGCATGTGTGATAAAAACACTCTAAGTGGTGTAGAAAACAAGGATCTCAAGAAAGAAAAACCATTGCAAACCTTTAAAAGCTTCAACCAAGAAGAAGAGCTTGGAAAAGGGCTTAGATCTAGCTTAAATCCCTTGAAAATCATATCTTTGGAGAGCTTGAGAGGTGAGGAAGAAGAGTATGAGATCAAATCTCTACTTTGCACTCAAGATTATGGCTTTCAAGAGGAGAGAAGGTGAAGGAAAAGAGAAACCCTCTTCTAGAGAAAAAGTCAAAAGGAAATAGATGGAAATGAAATGGGGAAGAGAACTATTCCTTTTTATAAGGTGGGCAAGTGGGTCCCAATGGGCACCAAGGTTCAAGTGGTTGAGATTGGTATTTGCAGGTCCCGAATGAAAATGACGAAGCAGATAAATTGTTCGTCGAAATATCTACTTTCCAAAAAGTATATTTTCCCCAATTTCTGAAAACTTCAAAATTTAGGTCCAAATTTAGTGTAAAAAGTCATTTTTGCCCTTTTTCTTAAAAAACGCAATTTATGAGCCTCAAATTCAAATAGACAAAACATGAAAGTTGTTAATATCAATAAAATGAGTCAAAAGAAATAAAAATTGGAAATTTTCAAAATTAGAATATATTCCCCCTAAATCCACACGCGACACACGGGCGCCCCGGCCCGCGTCAAGCTAAGTCTATCGGCTCTCAAAAATTCCCAAAGTTATTCAAAAGTCTATTCTAGCTTAGGATGAAACTAATCGTCCTCTAAACCTACTTATAAGCCAATCGTGGTTAAAATATTAATTAAATATACCAAACCTGGGTCGGCCATTAGCCAACCAAAACTTTTACTGTTGACAACATCCCTGTCACTCCCTAAGAGATGGATGTCGTTGACATATAATACTAGAAAACTACTCTGCCTTCTTCACTTTTCATGTACACTCATGACTCATCCGGATTTTGACAAAAATCAAATGATTTGATTGCTGGTCAAAACGAACGGTCTTGTTCTGGGATACCTGCTTCAGTCCAGAAAGGGACTTCTGCAGCTTGCAAACTCTTTGTTCTTGGTTGGCTATAAAATTGTCTGGATGCATCATATAGATGTCTTCCTCAAGATGGCCATCATGAAACGCCTTCTTGACATCCATTTTCCAAATGTTGTAACCGAGATGAACTGCAATGGATAAGAGTATCCAGATGGACTTGAGCATGGCTACCAGCGAGAAGGTTTCCTCATAATCGATACCTTCTTTCTGAGTATATCCTTTGTTGACACCAAAAATGTCACTTTGCCTCTTCAACCTCAAGAAAGCTATGTGAAGCCGCAGCCTACCATAAATAGGCAATGCTACTTCCTAAAAATCAAATCTTATCAGAATCAAATAAAAACTACAAGATCCTTCAGGACAATCAAGAGAGGAGTACACATGATGTTTCAGGCCATTTCAACATTGAAGAAATCAAATCTTCGATCATAACTTCACTCCTCCAGCAGCTGAATAGGAGCTCCCGGCGGCGACAGCATTGAAGAAATCAAATCTTCGATCAGAGCCTGTGGATGGTCTCCAAATACCTCCAAAACGCTCAACGTCAAGTTCCATGTCAAACAAACAATATTTGACTCTGCATCAACCCTCAAACAACAGAATCAAGCCTCTTGGCGGTGAGAACCACCGAGGCCATAACTCATCAAATAGAGCATATGGCTGACATCAAAATGCTTAGAAAGGGTTACACGTCAAGTTTCAGGTCATTTCGACAACATTTGACCAGACTTTGACTCTTGGAAGCCAAATCAAGCCTCTCGACGGCGAAGCTCTTCGGGACCATGGTTTCCAAATCGGAGCTAATGGATCATCTCAAAATGACTCCAATAGGCTCCCTGTCAAATTTTAGATCAATCGGACATCGGTTGACCACACATCAAATCACGAAATCTTCCTCGCGGCAAAATCAAGTCTACTGGCGACTGGACCCCACACGACTTCAAAACTCAAAGAAAAGCCTATGGTTGGTCTTATTTATTGCTCGGGAGGCTTCACTTCAAATTTTAAGTCATTCCGACATCGTTTGTTCCAGTTTCGGTTACTGACAACAAATCGGCAGCTCTGTGCGACAAAGTCTTCGGCTTTCCCGGAAAATTGGAAACTTTGCACTCCAAAATGCAAGGATTCTCGTCAAGTTTTCTACAGGAAAATCAAGCCAATAAATGTACAAAAATTTCAGGAAAAATACGAAAGAAAAAAGAATCGGAAAAACCGAAAGAAAGGCCGAAAAACGGTAACCAAAAGGGGAAAAAACCGACTTTTGAGGCTCCATACCCGTCGATTTTCATCAACATCACGGGTCCATCTTTGAGAGCATCAATTCATCATTGATCGCCAACCGGTAAACCAAGAAAGTGCACTTTCTGTCCGATCGATCGAGAAATTGACAAAGTAAGTGGCACCGGCCCGCTGTTTAGTAATGAATGTCTGAAGTTGCATGGTCATCCGATGTCGATCAGCATGAAAATCCATCAATGATCATCGCTAGAAGAATTCCAAAGGAAGCGGCACGGCCTGCGACTCTTCAAGCGACTTGGCGACCACTTAATGCTGTTAATTGACCCATTAATGGCAACTTATTGCGGTCATTAACTCATTATTTTGGACGGCCCAATCAGAATCAAGCAAAAAGGAGTTATAAGTCCAAGCAATCACGTCATTAACTCCTCCCATTATGGAGATTAAAGGCAATTAAATGGTCTTAATTCTCCCCCGGCGAGTCAAAAAACAAGGAAAAGGAGTTACAAAATAAATGAATTAAATCTTGTAACTCCTCCTATTATGCGGCTTTATTACATTTAAAGCCCATAAAATCTCCTAAATGGCTACCAAAGGCCTATAAATAGGAGAGCTTTCCAAAAAGAACAGGTCCAGAAAAATCGATCTGAATCCCGAAATCCATACAACAGAATCCAGAGAAAGAGAAAACTCTGCTGAAGTTCTACTTCGACCACCGCTACAAGGTGACAAAAGTCCCTTAGGGGGCACCCCCAAGGTCCTTTGCCTTCTCCTTCTGCTTCCATTGGCTTAGACATGCCTTTTCAGCCCGTCTACTTAGCTTTTTATTGGACATAGGACCTCCTCTTGATCTTTGTCCTTTAAAAGTCTGAGGTTGAAGCCGAGTCAAGCGAATCAAGAGCATCCTCTATTCTCAAATGCATGGATAATGGTGAAGTCCACATATGACTTGCGACCGTCAATCTGAACGAGTCCCCCACAATCTCCTCAAAAGTTAGATCATCATTTCTTACTTTTCATTGTAGTTTGTATTTTTCTAAAGAGATAAAAAAATCACAACTCTTGTCTTTTACTATTGATAAGAATTGTAAATCAGCTATAAATGCCAAAAATTACCTTTTACGGCAAACATCGCCTTTAATGGCAAAAGAAATGAAATCGCCTCTTACGGCATTTCAAAACCATGTCTCTTTTCTTAAATGTATGTGCAATGAAAACTCGAAAGAAGTTGATTTCCTTTTCTACTTGTGAAGGTCGATCTCTGGATCACCATTTGCAATTCCAAGTAGAGTAGAAAATCTGGCACACCCACCCAAAAAGAAAAATGTTGATGCTCGCTTCGCCCTCCTGGCGCGAAAGGGTTAGACCAAACGGAATCTCAATTCCGCCGACCTCAGTAGGCGCAGAGCGCGAAATGTGTGTCCATCATCCTTTCGCAACAAGCCGGGCCATAAAGGTCTCAACTCTTCCATCTGGTCCTCATTTTCTCTTGTACACCCACTTGCACCCAATAGGTTTAATATTGGCAGGCAAGTCCACAAGTATCCAGACCTAATTGGAGTACATAGACTCCAACTCAGCTTTCATAGTTTCTTGCCAACTTCCCGAATCTATGTCATTGATTGCTTTATCATAGTTACAGGGATCTTGTTCCAGTTCTTCCAGGATTGCCTCGTAAGACTTACCCAAAACGAGAACCTGTCAGGGGATCTTGTTAGGGATTTTGTGTTTTGCAATTTGATGGATGCATTATCATTTTAATCATCATTTGAATTTTCACACATGCTTTGATTTTGAATATTGAAATCTTGATTTTCACATGCATAGCTTTTAAGACTTTAAAACTAGGTTCATGCATGTTTTCGATTTAAATCTTGGATGCATTTTATTTGAAACAGAAGTTTTTAATCAAGATAGCCAATGGTTTTAAAAAGTTTCAAATCATCTTTGGCTTTCTATGTTTCATGTTTTAAATCTCTCTTAGATTGACTTAATCTCATATTTTCAAGCTTGATTTATTGGCCCTAAAGCTCCCAAAAGAAAATACTTTAAATATGCAAAATTGTGGGAAAAAGGTCCCTGGACCCGGTTGACCTGCAGTGTGCTCGGTCAACTGAGCCCATGGACCCGGTCGACCGAGCACACTGTCGGTCGATCGGGCAAAGAGCTGTTGAGCTCTTTTCAAAAGGTCAGATTTTTTACCGTTGAGGCGGGGTCGACCGAGCTGTGTTGGATCAATGAAGTTAAATCTCTAAGTAAGCTTTACTTTTATTAATCATATGTTATATGCTTTGTTTAAATCTTTGGTAAATGAATTTTAACATGATAACTATGATATGTTGAATCCATTACTTTCATTCTATCTTTGATCTAAGTTGTGATGGATTCTTCACTTTGATTCAAACCAAGGTTGTTTTTAAAAATTCATTAATCATGTTTTGCCAAAATCTTTAATTTCTTTATAGCATGATTCTTTTTCTTGGTTGAATCCTCATATGTTGTTTTCAATCTTTTTAGAACTTTAGTTAAACTAGTTTCTTTTTGAAAACAACATTGCATATTAATCACATGTTTAGAATTAATTTATTTCATATAACTTGTGACCTTTTGATTTTCATATCATTAACAAGTTAGCATTTATACATGTGATTTGCATTTGTCTTCAATCAAATCTTTTATGTGCCTTAAACTTTTAAATGCATTGAGCATTTATTGATTGAGCTTTCTTTTTAAACTTGATTGAAGTTTTTCACACACACACACACACATGATGTGCATTCATCTTTGCATTCATCTAGTGTTTGTGTGAGTTGGTTTTACACTTTCATATCCGCCTAATTTAGAGGCAATTATATTGAGCTTAAATTGTATATCTTTTAGTGTTTGTGTAGACATTACTTTGAGAATAAATCTTTTACTTGTAAAGATTATTGCTTAGCCTTAGAAAAGCATTGTGTAAAGGTTATTGGTTAGCCTAAGAAAAGCATAGTGTAAAGGTTATTACATAGCCTAGAAAAACACATTGATAGGTTATTGCTTAGCCTAGAAAAGCACATTTGTAGATATTATTGCTTAGCATATTGAAAAGCATAGATAGTGGAAATCCGATGGGGCATTGGTTCACAAGCCGGTAGTGGATGTAGGCATTGAGACCGAACCACTATAAATCTTTGTGTGATGGTGCATGCTATGTGGTGATTTTGTTTATTAGCTTCCGCATTTTGTTTGTTAATCATCACAAGTGACTAATTGTTTTAAGAAATTAAAATTGGTCATAATTGGTCACTAAGTAGTAGCTCACCCTATTCACCCCCCCCCCCCCTCTAGGGTAAGGATCCCGGACTTTCAGATCTGACAATACTCCCACTACGACGAGACACTGGTATAACTACTGGGTCAGGTATAGGCGGATTTTCTTCGAGTTCGGTTATTCTTGGATTTGAAATTAATTTTTCTTGAATTTCTTACAAGATAACATTTTCTAAAGACTTCTAGCCAATCATATAATCTTCCTCCAGAAAACCGCATAGGTGCTGACAAGCACTTTCTACTATCTGGGATTATAAAATAACCAACCTTTAGTTCTTTTGGGACAGATGTGCATACTTCCGACTTCAATTCCAACTTAATCGGCTTAACCTTCAATACGTGTGCCGGACATTTCCAAATATTGTAGACTAGGCTTTCGCCCGGCCTACAACTCCCTGGGAGTCTTAGGTACAGACTTTAGATGGTACGAGGTTTAGTATGTACGTTATAGTTTCCAAAACTTATCCCCAAAAGAATATAGGTAACCTTGAGAAACTCAACATATACTTAAACATATCTAAAAGAGTATGGTTCATTCTTTCTGCTATTCCATTTTGTTGAGGCATACTAGGAGCAGACAACTGGGATAGAATCCCGTTTTCTGATAAGTATCTCATAAATCAGCGGAGAGATATTCGTCTCCTTGATCTAATCGAAGAGTCTTTATACTTTTACCTAAATGCTTTTTCGTTTCCGCTCGAAAACTCTTTGAACTTTTCAAAAGTCTCGGACTTGCGGTGCATGAGGTATATGTATCCATATCTTGAGTAATCATCGGTGAAAGTGATGAAGTACTCGTAACCTTCTCTCGCTCTAATATTTATAGGTCCATACATATCAATATACACTAACTCCAATAAATCTTTGGCCCTTCTGCCCTTAGGTGAAAAAGGGTATTTTGATCATTTTGCCTTCCAGACAGGATTTTGTAGACATGCATTGGTTTTACCACCAATAAAGGCAAGATACCATCTTTCACTAGCCTGTCAATCATGTTGAGGTTTATATGACCTAGCCTCTTAGGTGCCAAAGTTTTTGTTGGATTAGATGAAGGTGACTTCCTCTTTAATGATAGTCTATTATTAATTTTAGTGTCTGTTGACACCAAAAATGTCACTTTGCCTCTTCAAGATCCAAAGAGCTACATGAAGTCGCAACCTGCCATAAATAGGCAATGCTACTTCCAAAAATCAAATCTTGTCAGAATCAAACAAAAACTGCAAGATCCTTCAAGACAGCCAAAAGAGGAGTACACAAGAAGTTTCGGGCCATTTCAACATCATTTGGCCTAACTTCGCTTCTCCGACAGCCGAAAAGGAGCTCTCGGCGGCAAAAGCATCGGAGACACCAAATCTTCGATCAGAGCCGATGGATGGTCTCAAAATACTTTCAAAAGGCTCCACGTCAAGTTCCGAGTCAAACCGACAACGTTTGACCCTACATCAACCCTCGAACAGCTAAATCAAGCCTCTCGGCGGAGAGAACCACCGAGGCCATTACTCATCAGATAGAGCACATGGACGGCTTCAAAATGCTTATAAAGGGCTACACGTCAAATTTCAGGTCATTTCGACAATATTTGACCATAGTTTGACGCTCGGAAGCCAAATCAGGCCTCTCGGCGGCAAAGCCCTCCGGGACCATGGTTTCCAAGACAGAGCCTATTGATCATCTTAAAATGACTCCAATAGGTTCCCTGTCAAATTTCAAGTCAATCGGACATCGGTTGACCGCACATCAAACCGCGACATCTTTATCGCGACAAAAGCAAGTCTACTGGTGATAGGACCCCAAACGGCTTCAAAACTCAAACAAAAGCCTATGGTTGGTCTTATTTATTGCTCAGTAGGCTTCACATCAAATTTCAGGACATTCCGACATCGTTTGACCCAGTTTCAGCTTCTGACGGAAAATCGGCAGCTCTGCGCGACAAAGTCTTCGGCTTTCTCAGGAAATTGGAAACTTTGCAAAATAAAATGCAAGGATTCTCATCATGTTTCCTACAAAGAAATCAGGCCAATAAATGACCAAAATGTCAAGGAAAAGTACAGGAGAAAAAAGAATCGAAAAAGAGCAAAAACGGACACAAAACGGGACAAAAAGGGGGAAAACCCTCCCAGGGTCGCAGCCCCTGCGACCCTGGCCCAGGGTCGCCGGCGACCTTGGAGCCCGGGGTCACCGGGAAGGCCCCGGAAACCCCGGTTTTCGCCGTTTTTTCGCGATTCGAAGCGCCCAGCCTCTGGTACTTTCCAAAATTCATGCTTTTGAGACACCAAATCCTCTGACATCCGTGCAAAACACGGGTCAATCATCAAGAGTATCGAAAATAATATTGATCGCCACCCGGTCAACCAAAAAAAAGTGTGCTTTCTACCCGACCGATCGAGAAATCGACAGGAGAGATGGCACCGACCCGCTGTTGGCAACAAACGCCTGAAATTACATGGTCGTCTGATGTCGATCTACATGAAGATCCATCTATGATCATCGACAGAAGAATCCCAAAAGACGCGGCACGGCCCGCGACTCTTCAGCTGCTCGGCGACCACTTAATGCGATTAATTGACTAGCTTTATTACAGTCATTAATCCATTTCTTTGGACGGACCAATCAGAAGCAAGCATCCGGGAGTTACAAGTCAAGAGATTCATGGCATTTAACCCATGAAACTCCTCCCATCATGGCGATTAAAGGCGATTAAATGCCCTCAATCTCCTCCGGCCAATCAGAAGCCAAGAAAAAGGAGTTACAAAATAAACAATTCAATTTTGTAACTCCTCCCATTATGCAGCTTTATGACAATCAAGGCTCATAAACCCTCCTAAATGGCTACCTAAAAGCCTATAAATAGGAGAGCTCTCCAAGAAGAAAGGACACACAGAGAACGAAAATCACAGATAGAAGCACAGAAATTCAGAGAAGGAAAAGAGAGAAAACTCTGCGGAAGTTCTACACCGGCCACCGCTACAAGGTGACAAAAGTCCCTTGGGGGGTACCCCCCCAAGGTCCTTGCCTTCTCCTCCTGCCTCCAATGGCTTAGATGTGGCTTTTTAGCCCGTCTACTCGGCTTTTTATTGGACATAGGACCTCCTTTTGGTCTTTGTCCTCTAAAAACCTGAGGTTATAGCCAAGCCAAGCGAATCAATAGCATCCTCTGTTCTCATCTGCATGGATGATGGCGAAGCCCACATACGGCTTGCGACCGTCAATCTAAACGAGTCCCCCACAATCTCCTGAGAAGTTAGATCCTCCTTTTCTTGCTTTTCATTGTAGTTTGTATTTTTCCAAAAGAGACAAAAATCACAACTCTTGTCTTTCATTATTGATAAGGATAGTAAATCGGCTATAAACGCCAAAATAGGCTATAAACGCCAAAAATCGGCTATAAACGCCAAAATCGGCTATAAATGCCAAAAAATCGCCTTTCACGGCAAACCAAGAAAAATGTCTCTTTTCTTAAATATATGTGCAATGGAAAACTTGAAAGAAGTTGATTTCCTTTTTACTTGCGAAGGTTGATCTCCGGATCACCACTTGCAATTCCAAGTAAAATAGAAAATCTGGTACACCCACACAAAAAAAGAAATATTGATGCACGCTCCTGCCCCCTGGTTATGAAAGGGTCGGAACCGAACGGACTCCCACGTCCGCCGACCTCGGTAGGAACCGAGCAGGAGCGCGGTCCATCAAGCTGGCATACCCGGTGGGACTCGTTTATTTGAGAACATTATGCTAGAAATGAAATATTTGCATATCATATATTTTGCTCTATGCTTATATTTATTTTCTCGATTCCTTGGCTACTTTATAATTGGTGGCCTATGTTGGATTCCGCAAAAAAAAAAAATGAGATGAGATTTTTTGATTGGAAATTTCTAATTCTTTGAATTTATTTCCAATCTTTCTCTTTTCAAAAAAAAAAATAATAAAAAATAAGATTTTTCAGTTTGGATTCAAAATTGAGAAACTTTGATCCTCTCCCTTCTGGGCACTGGCGCTCACGGAAATCGCTGAGACCGTGTTCGGATCGGGGATTGGGCCATTGTTTCTCTTCGATGAGTTCATTAAAGATCTAAAAAAAAATATATAAAAAAAAATATATAAAATTTTTTTAGATTTCTCAATTTGGATAAAAAATTGAGAAACCTTGATCCGTTCCTATCGTTCATCGCGCTCGCAGAAATGTTGAGCCTGTTCGACTAAGGTTTTGAGCCATCGTTTCTCTTCGATGAGTTCATTAAAAATAAAAAATATATATATATAAAACAAAAAAAAAGACATAGACCACTAAGGTTAAACCAACTGTGTTCTTTGATCATGGTTGATTCAAAGAAAAGCCTTGTCCAGAGTGTGGAGACAGCTTGACTGTTCTAGGCAAGGGTCCTCCAAACGGGTTCATTAAGTAATCCTACCCTTACCTGGGGGCAATTCTATCAATCAAGATTTCATAAGACCGGGTTAGGAGGCCTATGTGTACTCTCTCGTCTTTTAAATAAATAAAAATAATAAATTTTTTTTAAAAAATAAAAATTTTAAAATAAAAAATAAAAAATAAAAAAAAATTTCAAAAAAATTCTTAAAATAAAAAAAATAAAAAAAAAGATTAAAAAAAAAAATCTTCAAAATTTTCAAAAAAAAAAACGTCCGTCATTTTGGGTTAAGATTGGAGAAATCTTGGTCTTCTCCTTTTTGAGCACTGGCGCTCGCGGAAATCGCTGAGCCCGTGTTCAGATTGGAGTGCCTTTTGCTCTCTTTGATAAACCCGATATTGGCCTTTCAAAAAAAAAAAACTCGTCAGTTTTAGATTCAGATCCGAGAAATTATGGTTCATTTCTTTCTGAGCACTGGCGCTCGTGGAAATCGCTGAGCCCGTGTTTAGATTGGAATACCATCTGCTCTCTTTGATGAATCCAATTTTGACCTTTCAAAACAGAGAATCTCATCTCATAGATGCGGTCTCAAAACATTTGTGTCTAGCGGTACTAGTACGCCCTTTTAGGGTCTACTGTATTGCGACCGGCACATCTGTAACTCCAACTTTATATTCTTCTTACCTCGAGCAAACTCTGCTTCTCGATAAGTTGAATTTAAGTTCACAATTGCTTCCAGCAGTCATTGGGATGCCCATTCTGGGCTTACCATACCTGCGATCAGAACAATTGTACCCTCTATGGCGTTTTTGCCTTCTTCATGTTGCTTGGGTCATCTTCCTCTAGCAATTTGAAAAGACGAAACCATAGAACTTCCCATTTATGATCATTATATTCTTGTGATTACTAATGGATGCGGTCTTGTTTCAGAAATTTTCGAAAAAACTAACAATGGCAGCTTCACTAACCATTACTTTCGATGAAAACAAGTGTTGGAATTTGAGATGACTTGAGTAGTCTTTGGTGAATTAAAGTAATTAGTATCTCAAGTATGGTTTTGAGTTGGAATTCTTGTCAACACATTGTCACAAACGTGATGTTAATAGATTGGTATTGATAGAGCTTAAAAAAAGAAATCAGAATTGGAAACAGAATTGAAACAGCCAGGAATTAAGAATTCCTGATGCAGAGCACGCGGTCGACCGGGCTCTTCATGCGGTCGACCGAGCAAGAAGAAACCTGCAGAAAACAGAAAAAGGCACCTCTCAGTTATTTTCGTGACACAGTGTGTCTTCGGTCGACCGGGACCCCAGGATGTCGACCGAGCTCGAAATTGTCTGTTTTCCAGTCAGAGTCTTCGGTCGACCGAGCAAGCCATGATGTCGACCGAGCACGGGAACCAGAGTTGCGCAGAATTAGAAGTTGAGCACGAAAATTCAGCATACTTATCTAATTTGTTTGGGACTCTTTCTAAACGAATTGTAGCCCGTTTTAAACACAATTAGGGGTTACTAAAACCTATATAAAGGCATGTATGGGTCGTTCTAAATATACACCAAGAAGAGACACCAGAGAGAGAAGAAGAGAAGAAAAAAGAGAGAGAGTTCTTGAGAGAAAGCAGAAGCTGCTGCTGTGTTGCTGTTGTGCTGATGTGGTGACGTTTTCTACAGCAATTATGGACGGGATTATGCTCTAGAAGATGGTGATTCGTCCATGAGTTAAGTGTCTCTCTGTTTATGCTTTAATTTCAATTTGTAAGGGATTGAGAGAGAGAGAATTGTAGAGGGGAAGGGCTGTAGACAGAGTTTATTTCTATTCTGTTTTAAACATCAAGTTGGTGCTTGGTGTTTGGGGTTTGGTGATCCTATCTGTTGATGCAGATAAATTGTAAAGGGAGTCGGTGCTTCCTAGATAGTTGGTGCTATCTGAAACTCAAGGGAGTAGGTGCTTCCTAGATAGTTGGTGCTATCTGAAACTAAGGGTTGGTGCTCTTTGTCGTTGTAGCGACTAAATAAGATTCAGATCTGTCCCGGATTGGTGTTCGGACAGTCTTTGAACCGTGGACGTAGCCTTTCGGTGAACCACGTTAAATCTGGTGTCATTGTGTGGTTTGACTTGTTTTGTTGTTGAATTGGACCTGTTTTTAGAAATCACTGATTCACCCCCCCCTCTCAGTGATCGCGGTATCCAACAATTGGTATCAGAGCGAGGTTCCCTTGATCAGTTTAATACGCTAAGGGTGATCTCTTGTCAAATCACATGGCAGTCAATACAGGGAATATGAAAGCACCTCTGTTTGATGGTTCTAATTACTCTTTCTGGAAGATTAGGATGCAAGCCTTCATCAAATCTCTTGGCTATGATGTTTGGGAGGCTGTCAGAGTCGGTTACAATGCTGCCAACGTACCCAATGATACTGCATCGAAGTAGTTGGCAGACAACGACTCCAAGGCGCAGAATGCACTCTTTAGTGGCCTTGTGGACAGCGAACTTGTCAAAGTAATTGCATGCAAAACAGCCAAGGAAATTTGGGACAAGTTGCAAAGCATACATGAAGGTGATGAGAAGATTAAAGAAGCCAAATTGCAAACTCATCGCTCTCAATTTGAATCTCTTCGCATGGAGGAAAGCGAGAATGTTGACTCATATTTGCAACGAGTGAATGAAGTCACGAATGACATTCGTGGACTAGGGGAGGAGATTAAAGAGCCGGTCATCGTCAAAAAGGTTCTAAGATCTCTTCTTCCTCGGTTTGATTCAAAAGTCTCAGCCATTGAAGAAGCCAAAGATCTGAATGCATTTTCCATGGATGAATTACATGGTTCTCTAACTGCCTATGAGATGCGCATAGGAAAGACGTCTTCATCCGATAAAGAAGCGGCCTTCAAAGTTCAGAAAAAGGCAAAAGAGACTGCTGGTCATGATGTTGATTCTGATGATGATGAGCTTGAGGCTCAATTTGTTAGAAAGTTGAAGAAAGGAAGCAATGGCAAGTACAAAGGGAAGCTACCCTTTAAATGCTTCAATTGTGGAGGTATTGGTCACTTTGCTGCGAAGTGTCCCCTAAAAGAAGACAATGAAAGTGACTCTTATGCTGAAAAGAGTAAAGGAAAGAGAAATTTCAGAAAAAGGGGCAAAGCTAAAAACTTTCTATGTCAACAAGATGACAGCACGTCTGAAACTTCAGACGATGATGAATCAACTGAAGCTCTCTTCATGGTCACTGTTGAAGAAGAAGAAGAGCTAGATCCGGAAGAGGATGAGGAGGCTGAAGTCAATCTTGAAGAGGAACTCATAGCCGCACTTGAGGAACTTAGCAAGGAACGCAAAACAAGTAAGAAAAATCTGAAACTTCTCCATGAATCTGAAAGTTCTATTATTTCTTTGAAAACTCAAGTAGAAGAATATAAAAGAATGGTAGAAGTCCTTGAAAACCAAATAAGTATCAAAAAGGAAGAGGCTATGAAACTTGAAACTGAGATCGCTAGAGCAAAGGCTGAAAATTTGGAAAATAGCAAAAAACTCAAAGCGCTCCAAGCGATTGAAGGGACTATGAAACTCAATGAACTACTGAAAGTTCAAAGACCAGCCCACTTCAGATTTGGTCTAGGATTTGAGAAAGGTGAATCCTCTAAGATTGCACCTCCTAAAAGGAAAGAGCTTGTGAAGCAAGTCACTGCACCCTCTAACTCTATGAAGCCCACTCAACCTAGAAAGGAGTCCATTCCTGTTAGAAAGGTAATGAAGACTAACCAGCCACAAAGAAGATATAAATTCTATGGTTATTGCTTTCATTGCAATAGATATGGACATAAAAGAGCTGATTGCAAATTCTATGTAAGAAACAGCCCATTTGTGACTAGGAATCCTTTTTCAATCCTAAGTAGCCACAAAATTGAGTGCTATATGTGTCATAATTATGGACACTTGGCTAGGGATTGTAGGTTGCCTATTGCTAACCAATTTCAGGTTGAAAAGAAACCCAAGTTAGTTAAGGCATGGAGGGCAAAGAAAAGTGCAGAAAGTCTCAAAGAATCTCTCATTGTGCAAACGGCATCCAATGCACAAAAGAAGACAGCACCATGGGTCCTTGATAGTGGTTGTTCAAGCCATATGACTGGTGATAAAGAGAAATTCATCAAATTACAGCACTATGAAGGCGGTTCAGTAAAGTTTGGCAACAATGATGGTGCCAAAATCTGCGGAAAAGGTGTTATTCAGCTTATGGCAAACAAGATCAGATCTGAAGAAGTCTTATATGTGTCTGGATTGAGACACAACCTGCTTAGTGTGAGCCAGATCTGTGACAAGGGTCATGAAGTTATCTTCACAAAGAATGGGTTTGCCATCAAGAAGAGTAGCAACGGCAAAACAGTGGCAACTGGAACAAGAACTGCTGGAAATCTCTATACATTGTCAGATGGAGCTGAAAAGACCTGCTTGATGAGTCGGACAGAGGAAAGTTGGTTGTGGCACAAACGCCTTGGGCATCTAAGCTTTGACAATATGTCAAAGATTTGCAATTCAAAGGCTGTGAGAGGCATGTCTAAAGTGGAAAAGCCTTCCAATCCCATTTGCGACTCTTGCCAAAAGGGAAAGCAAACGAGGGTTATGTTCAAGTCAAAGGAGCATCATTCCAAGAAACCTCTTGAGCTAGTGCACACTGATCTCTGTGGACCGATGCGAACTCAAAGCACCAATGGAGATAAGTATTTCATGTTATGCATTGATGATTATACTCGTATGACATGGGTATTGTTTCTTAAGCATAAGCATCAAGCACTTGATCGTTTTAAAGTGTTTAAAGCACAGGTTGAAAATCAATTGGAAAAACGTATCAAGATTTTAAGGTCTGATCGTGGAGGCGAGTTCACATCTGAAGAGTTCACTAAATATTGTGAACAACATGGCATTCAAAGACAGTACTCAGCCCCTAGAACTCCACAGCAAAATGGAGTTGTGGAACGGAAGAATCGCACCGTACAAGAGATGGCTCGTACGATGCTAAGTGAAAGCAAGATGGCTGACAAGTATTGGAAAGAGGCAATTCATACGGCTGTATACATTCAAAATCGATGCTTGATCAGGCCACATGAAGTCAAAACTCCCTATGAGCTATGGTTTGGAAGAAAAGCAACAGTCAAGCACTTCAGAGTCTTCGGCAGCAAGTGTTACATCAAGCGGCTCGAACAAAATCCGGGCAAATTTGAAGAAAGAGCTGACGAAGGTATATTTCTGGGTTACTCCTCTACTAGCAAGGCATATAGGTGTCTTAACAAAAGAACCAGAAAAATCATAGAAAGTGCTGATGTGAGAATTGATGAAAACCATGAATCCAAGAATGGAACTCATAATGACAGTCCAGTTTATGAGGACTCGAGTGAGATTGATGATGAGATGGCTGAATCTAATGATTCTGAGAAATCAAAGGATGACTCAGAAGATACTTCACCTAAGAAGCACAGCACTTGGGTAGAGCAACACCCTAAGGATCAAATCATTGGAGATCCTAAGGCAGGCGTTCAAACTAGACAAAGTGTAGTTAGCAATTACTCACTTGTGTCCACCATTGAACCCAAGACTGTGGCTGAAGCCAGTCTCGATGATAGCTGGTTGAAATCTATGCATGAGGAGTTGGAGCAAATTGAGAAGAACTCCACATGGGAACTTGTTCCTAGACCTACTGATAAGAATGTTATTGGTACTAAATGGGTCTTTAGGAATAAGCTGAATGAAGATGGTCAAGTCATTAGAAACAAAGCAAGGTTGGTTTGTAAAGGCTATGCTCAAGTTGAAGGCATAGATTTTGAAGAGACCTTTGCACCGGTGGCTCGTCTGGAAGCTATTCGAATGTTTCTTGCATTGGCAGCATACAAAACCTTCAAGGTATTTCAGATGGACGTAAAGTCAGCTTTCTTGAATGGTTTACTTGAAGAAGAAGTCTACATTGAGCAACCTGATGGTTTTCTCATCAGCAAAAATTCAGATCTAGTATGCAAGTTGAAAAAGGCTCTTTATGGACTGAAACAAGCGCCAAGGGCGTGGTATGCAAGGCTGGACCTATATCTCCGCAAGATCGGTTTTGGAAAAGGACTTGTTGATAGCAATCTATATGTCAAAACTGAGTTAAGCAAACAGCTGGTTGTCATTGTTTATGTTGATGACATAATCTTTGGTGGCAATGATGAGGAGATGTGCAGGAATTTTGCAGAAGAGATGAAGAAAGAATTTGAGATGTCGATGCTTGGAGAATTAAAGTTCTTTCTTGGTTTACAAGTTCAGCAGCTGAAACATGGCATCTTCATATCACAATTGAAGTACATTAAGGAAATGCTGAAACGGTTCAATATGGAAGACAGCAAGCCAGTGAGCACACCAATGTCAACGAACACGAAGCTTAGCAAAGATGATATGGCCTCGTCCGTTGATTATACCACCTATCGCTCTATGATAGGAAGCTTGCTTTACTTGACTGCTACAAGACCAGATCTTCTACAAGCAGTATGTATGGTTGCACGTTTTCAAGCAGCACCAACTGAAACGCACCTTACAGCAGTGAAAAGAATCTTTCGATATCTGAAAGGTACTATGGAGCTTGGTATCTGGTATCCCAAAGGCAAATCCTTCACTCTAGTTGCATATTCTGATGCCGATTGGGCTGGATGCGTAGATGATCGCAAGAGTACTAGCGGCGGCGCATTTTATCTTGGAGAAAGATTAGTTGCTTGGCATAGTAAAAAGCAAGACTCAGTATCCCTTTCGACAGCGGAAGCGGAATATATTGCAGCGGCAACTTGTTGTACGCAAGTGTTATGGATGCGGCAAATGCTCTCTGATCTAGGAGTTCCTACAACGGATCCTACGCCGATCCTATGTGACAACACGAGTGCAATTCATATATCTAAGAATCCTGTTCAGCACTCTCGAACAAAGCATGTAGCAATTCGTTATCATTTTCTTAAAGATAAAGTTGCTGATGGAGAGGTCAAGTTGGAGTATGTTCCAACAACTGAGCAAGTGGCTGATATTTTCACGAAACCTCTGCCAAAGGAAGTCTTTGAGTATCTCCGGAAAAAGTTAGGAGTTACTCACTCTCCTAAACCGTAGGAGTTGTGCTTGAAAGGGGGAGCAATGCATTCATTGAATATCCTATTCGCTCCTCGGTTTGGTCCCTTTGGACTTGTTGTCAAAGGGGGAGAGATGTTATGCTATGATAGCAAGGAGAGATGTTATGCTATGAAAGCTAGGGGGAGATTGTTGAGTTGAAAGTGTTGAAGTTCCAATAGTGTTGCCAACAATTCCAAAGGGGGAGATTGTTGGAATTTGAGATGACTTGAGTAGTCTTTGGTGAATTAAAGTAATTAGTATCTCAAGTATGGTTTTGAGTTGGAATTCTTGTCAACACATTGTCACAAACGTGATGTTAATAGATTGGTATTGATAGAGCTTAAAAAAAGAAATCAGAATTGGAAACAGAATTGAAACAACCAGGAATTAAGAATTCCTGATGCAGAGCACGCGGTCGACCGGGCTCTTCATGCGGTCGACCGAGCAAGAAGAAACCTGCAGAAAACAGAAAAAGGCACCTCTCAGTTATTTTCGTGACACAGTGTGTCTTCGGTCGACCGGGACCCCAGGATGTCGACCGAGCTCGAAATTGTCTGTTTTCCAGTCAGAGTCTTCGGTCGACCGAGCAAGCCATGATGTCGACCGAGCACGGGAACCAGAGTTGCGCAGAATTAGAAGTTGAGCACGAAAATTCAGCATACTTATCTAATTTGTTTGGGACTCTTTCTAAACGAATTGTAGCCCGTTTTAAACACAATTAGGGGTTACTAAAACCTATATAAAGGCATGTATGGGTCGTTCTAAATATACACCAAGAAGAGACACCAGAGAGAGAAGAAGAGAAGAAAAAAGAGAGAGAGTTCTTGAGAGAAAGCAGAAGCTGCTGCTGTGTTGCTGTTGTGCTGATGTGGTGACGTTTTCTACAGCAATTATGGACGGGATTATGCTCTAGAAGATGGTGATTCGTCCATGAGTTAAGTGTCTCTCTGTTTATGCTTTAATTTCAATTTGTAAGGGATTGAGAGAGAGAGAATTGTAGAGGGGAAGGGCTGTAGACAGAGTTTATTTCTATTCTGTTTTTAACATCAAGTTGGTGCTTGGTGTTTGGGGTTTGGTGATCCTATCTGTTGATGCAGATAAATTGTAAAGGGAGTCGGTGCTTCCTAGATAGTTGGTGCTATCTGAAACTCAAGGGAGTAGGTGCTTCCTAGATAGTTGGTGCTATCTGAAACTAAGGGTTGGTGCTCTTTGTCGTTGTAGCGACTAAATAAGATTCAGATCTGTCCCGGATTGGTGTTCGGACAGTCTTTGAACCGTGGACGTAGCCTTTCGGTGAACCACGTTAAATCTGGTGTCATTGTGTGGTTTGACTTGTTTTGTTGTTGAATTGGACCTGTTTTTAGAAATCACTGATTCACCCCCCCCTCTCAGTGATCGCGGTATCCAACAACAAGCACCAACTCATGCTTCAACAGAAGCAAACCACACGCACTTACAAACGCCCCATCAGCTGCCGAAGCATCAACTCCCTCGGCAACTCTCTGAACTCCGGGTCGACCTCGACTCCCCGGACTATCGTCTTTGGGACGCTGGGACCATTCCCACTTCCCGAGGAACAAACTGCTCCCTCTAAGAAGCAGAAACTCGCCTCTCAACGTGTCACTATCGTGACACCAAAGGCGAGCACCAGAAGGCCTAAAGCCCGTGGCACCCCCACGAAGCCTCGACCTGCAAGCAACCAGGTCTATCCCAAGACTTGGTCCCCAAGACCTTCACCAAAACAAAGAAGGTCCCAAACATCCACTAAGCCAGCATTCCTGGCCCCACTCAAGGAGAACCAGTTCTACCCTCTTGCCTACATGAAAGAGGAGAGACCCATCTCCAACCTGACTTCCAAGTCATCCCAGCATGAGCCGGCTTGTTCCTACAAGCCCAAAATCAGATCATGCATCACAAGGCCTCTACAAGCACCTGCTAAGGCCTACAAATCTGCAGTTCGACCCTTCATCTCTACGGGGGCCGAACTCCAAAAAATTCAAAGCTTCGCTGCAACAGGCGAAGGACAGGGTTCGCATCTGGTCCTTGCCCATCTGCAAAGGAGACAGGCTCGGCTGCTGCGCCCGAGGGAGCACATCCTTCATCGTCAAAGCCCAACCAGAGCTGATCGAAGCTCAAATTGCTCGTCGTATACGCCGCCGCGCGTCATACCGACAAAAGAGACTAGAGAAGCAAAGGACCCAGCCTCCCACACTTCAAGTCTCTCCCAAATGGGTCGAAAAAGAAAGACCCAACCAAGTTGCTGCCGTCCATATGGTTGGAAAAACCAGAAGGCGCCAAAAATCAGCAACAAAAATCCATGTCCGATGACCCGCAGCGTCTCCAGGACAAGAAGACATTCAGAAGAATCCCCTGCTCCTTCAAGCAAAGGACAGCAGAGTGATCCTTCCTCAAGCTCTTCTTCAAAAAGAATGAGCCCCAGCTCAGTCACCAGGATAGTTTCTTCGTTCGAATCACGAAGGATGAATGTCTTGGCTACAAATTCTGAGCCACCACCCCGCAATCCACCTCCAGAAGATGCGATCAACCCGCATCCAGCAGTTGGAATAGGGCCAGCAGAGGATTGAAACTCTGATGGAAAACCTTCTCCTCGCCTTCCAAAATCAGGCGAACAATGAACCTCCTCCGAATCATCAAGACGACGAGGTAAATAGAGAAGAAAATGAGTCACGCGCCCTTACCAAAAAGGACGTTGACGGTATCCTCGCCAAAGCAAAAGAAGAGGATATACTCAAGGAGCATGGGATCAAGCCACCATATCCCTTATGGATGGACTCGGTCCCGTTCCCCACCAAATTCAAGCATCCTACTCTCCAAACATATACGGGGAAAGGATCAGCCAGACAGCATGTCATCCACTTCAAGATCCTGACGGGAGCTATCGCGGATCAAGATGCACTCAAGATCCGCCTCTTTGCAAGTACCCTAAAAGGTACGGCCTTCGATTGGTACTCCACTCTGCCGGAGGACTCAATCCAAAACTGGGCCATGCTAGAGACATGCTTCCTAACTCACTTCAAAGGTGAGGATCATCCCGCTACTATGGCTCAGCTGTGCAGCCTAAAACAGGGGGAGAATGAATCAACATATGACTTCATTCACAAGTGGAAAGCAATGGCATACAAATGCTCTGATGTATTGCCACAAGCGTCGCTAGTCGACATCTGCTGAAACAACATGAGAGCCAGAATCCGCTCCATGATCATCGGCAACAAATCAAAAAACCTGGGAGAACTCCTAGAAGCTTCCATGGAAGCTGAAACGGTGATTAAAGACCTCAACAGTCAGAAATCATCAAGAAAAGAGCCGACCGCCATTGCAACCTCTAAACCAAAGAAAAAAGAGGTCCTCAATGTGCAGACCAAGTCAGCTCCTCAGCCACCAAAGAAAGCTGAAAACAAAACTGCTGGTAAGAGACCTGAACTCTCAGATGCCTTCAAAGAACGAGTAGAGAAGAAATACCCGTTTGATGAAGATGTTGATGAAATCTTCGGGGCTCTTGTGGCAAACGGCAAGCTCACATTGCCTGAACCAAAAAGACCGGGTGATGTTGGCAAAACCAACGACCCTCGATACTGTCCATACCACCAGATGATCTCGCATCCTCTCAATCAATGTTTCGTTGTGAGAGAGAAAATAAACGAGATGTGGAAAAACGGAGTCATCACCTTTGACAAAAACTATGGGTCTGCCTCCGTCAACATGGTGACATGTGGACAAACATCAAAATCACTGAAGAAGAAGATCACTACTTCCTTCAAGGTGATAAACTCAATCCAAGCGTCCGAGCAACTGGTTCCTTACCCGACACCAGACGGACAACCGATATGGGTACATCCCGATCTCCTGGAAGATGAAAATTGGGAGGTCGTGAAAACAAAGCCTACAGCTCAACAGCGAAGGCAGGCTAGGAAACATCTCCTCAAGCTTAAACGGAAAGAGAAGACCCAGCCAAAACTAGAGGTCAAAGAAAAGGCAGAGGCTTCCTCTACCGCTTCACTAGAGGTAACAAAAACATCCCTTCCAGAGACTTCAAAGGGGGTAAGGAAATTCACTCTCAGTGATTTCATGCCACCTCAATTCAAAGAAGCCATGCAGGAGGCATCATACTCTTGCAATTCGGTAGTTGGATTCTCCATTGATGGATACGAGTCCAGCGACAACCGATGATGGATTCGAATCCAACTACACAGATGAGTGGGAGGAGTCCCTTGAAACAGGAGAATATCTCTCCGATGAAGAATGGGTTCCTGAGTCTCATCTTATGCCAGTAATCTGGTATAACCCCCTACAACCACAAGGATCCTGGTCCGATGATGAAGAAGACCAAGAGGCTGTACAAGAAAATGCTGCTGACCCAGCACCTCTCATTACTCCAGTGGAAATCAACCATGTTGAGCCACAAAGAGTTGATGAAGAAGAAGATCCGGCTCCCATGCCTGATCTTGAAGAATATGCAAGGATCTTGCAGCGACTCGCTCTAGAACAAGAGCAAGAACGCGTCAACGAACCTCCTCGCAATCCAGAGCCTGAAGTCCCTGAAGACCACCAGGTACATCCTCCCTTAACTCCTGAAAATGGAGAACATTGCTGGATAGACGATCCTCTTACATCCGAGGATGAGTCTGACTCCGATCAGGCAACGTCTCCCGTCAGAGCTTCCTGTAATGTGATAATTCGGGATTATAGCTCTTCCGAAGCATCGTCTGATGAGAGCACTTACACTCCGGCGACGCCTAGCAATGTATCTTCTGGAGCCACCTCGTCTCACGTGACTTTCACTGAGATGACACCCTCTCAGGTTTCTTCTCCTGAGACTGTGACTTCAAAGTTCACACCCTTCCTGACTGAAGAATTCCCAGCCATTGATGCTTGGGATGATGAATTAGTCAACGAAGAAGAAAGGTTGCTGGATGCTGTTCAGGACTTGTTCCCGGAAAATGCTCCGTGCAACACGATCACTGAGGATGGCAACTCTGCTGCTGATTCATCCTCAGCAAATGAAAAACGACAGCCTCTTGATCTTGAAGACAATCTTCCAAACGAAGACCCTTCTCAAGAAGCTCTCGAAGTTGGTAGAGGCACCCGCTCTGGCCGGGACTACCACAAAAATTACAACCAATCTTCCTTTACATATGTAAATCCTTCGGGAAAAGATGTTGTAAGCGCCCCTAGTGGCAACAATGATGAACATGCAGGCCCTAAGGAGGCTTTCAAGTATGACTTGATTGAACACTTCAAGCACATACCTGCACGTCTGCACATCCTAGATTTGTTGCGAATGTCTCCGCACACTCGTGATAATCTCATTTCGGAATTACAAAAGCTGAATGAGGATGTCGACAAACATGCCCCGCAAGTCCTCCAAATTGAAATGGATTACCGGGTCAAAAACTCAGAAGCCTCCTCAAAGGAAGAAAAGAAGAAAACTGAGGGATCATGCAATGAATGCCTCTCGGTTAAAAAAGCAGCCAGTGTAACCATCGCCTTCACAAAGGACGACCTCCTACTTGGCGAAACCAGGCATAACCGACCCCTGTACTTCACAGGGTATATCGAGGAAATGCCTATGCACAGAGTTCAGATCGACCCAAGTTCTGCACTCAACCTCATCTCCACATCGGCTCTTGAAGAGTTGGGCATCCCACCCAGCAAACTGAGCCACACATCTGTATCTATCTTTGGATACGATGGGAGTACTCAAAGGCCTATCGGCAAAATCAGGTTCAAATTGCAGATCGGTGATCTTATCTCTGAGGTCACAGTGTATGCAATAAAAACCCCTTCATTCTACAACATCCTTCTCGGACGCCCTTGGATCCACGAGAATGGTGTTGTCCCTTCAACTCTACATCAATGCATCAAGTTTGTTGGCGACGACGGCATGATACATCGAGTCTTTGCGGACAGAAAACCCTTCAAAGGTAAAGAAGTCCACTTCGCAGACTCACAAATGTATGAAGGTGAAAAAGAAGAAGAGGAGAAGCACACAGCATCCTTTGCCAAAAATCTCCAGAAAGGTAAAGGCAAAGCTCCTCAACAATCACCGGAAGAAAACAAACCATCCGGTAAATCTGAAGAGAGCATTCAAACTCCCTTCATCATCTCCCTCAAATCTTCAAAGCCTTTGGTCATCACAACTAAAGTGAAGAAGGCAAAGCAAAAGCCTGGGGGCAAATTTGTTGTCTCTTTCGTGTCTATCATGCAAGACACGGACTCGGATTCAGAGCCAGAAGACGACACATCGTCAAGCCAAGCTGACACTCAGCAAGTTCAGCCTGCTCTCACTCCAATGGAGATAACTTCTGACATAGAAGATCCTACGTCAGCTTCCTTCGTTGTTCCAGCAACTTCAGCAAAGGAAAAGCCGATCTTCTTCCATAGATCGGATGCTTCTTCATCAAACTCCATGCTTGAACCTTTCCAAAATAAAGGTATGCCTCAACTATCCTTATACAGTTATGTGGCACAAGCTATTATGAAGAAAATGGGCTATGACGCTCAAAACCCAGTCGGTTTGGGAGAAGGACGCGGTATTCTCACGCCATTGGGGCCCGTCTTGACCAAAAGCCAGCTGGAAGATTGGAGACTCTACGGCTATGTAGAAAAGTCTTCACACGGGTTAGGGTATGATCCTGACACTCCCTTGAGACAGTTGACACAAAGGCTTAAAAGTCAATATACTGACCAAGCCTCAACTTCTCAAGTCCATGAAGACATCGATCTCCCTGGATATCTCTTTGATGAGTCACCTGACAAAGATCCAGGAAGCTCATCCAATTGGCACGATTTCTCCGAAAATGAAGAGGAGTTGTCCGATGGCACAGACGTGTGGACTTTTGACCCAGAAGAACCCTCATCTCCAAAAGAAGTAGCCTACTTCGACCCGGTTTCAACAGGCGATTGGGATCATCTCATAGCATGCCTTGGGAAAATTACCGATCAAGAAGACCCGTGGAAAGGAACAAAACCTTGGTCTGGAAATGCCTTTGAAAACCCGGAAGGTTTCGTTGAGCTGGAAGCCTCCGAAAATATTGTGGAGGAACCACCTTCGAACCTTCCAACAGAAGATCCTGTTCAAAAGATAGACTTGGGAACACCAGATAACCCACGTCCTGTATTCATAAGCAAGAATATAAAGGATGATGAGTTACCCGAGTATATCGCCTTTCTTTGTGAGTTCGTTGATTGCTTTGCATGGTCTTACAGCTGAAATGCCAGGCTTAGACCCCAAAATAGCAGTTCACAAACTCAATCTTCAAGAAGACATCAAGCCTGTCAAGCAAGGCCAAAGAAGATTCCGTCCAGATGTGATGGATAAAATTGAACAAGAAGTTCAAAAACTCAAAAGCGTCGGCTTCATCCGTGAGGAACAACATCCTGAATGGTTGGCCAACATTGTCCCCGTGACAAAGAAAAACGGGCAGATCAGGGTCTGTATTGACTATAGAGACCTGAATGGCGCATGCCCTAAAGATGAATTTTCGCTCCCCATACCAGAGGTAATGATCGATAATACCTGTGGATTCGAGCGAATGACATTCATGGATGGTTTCTCTGGCTACAATCAAATAAAGATGCATCCTGGGGATGAAAAACATACATCTTTTCGGACCCCATTTGGCGTGTATTGTTACACTGTCATGCCATTTGGTCTGAAAAATGCTGGTGCCACATATCAGAGGGCTATGATGAAAATATTCCAAGATATGCAGCACAAGACGGTTGAATGTTATGTTGATGACCTCGCCGTCAAAAGCAAAAGAAAAGAAGATCATCTCAAAGACCTTCGAGAAGTCTTCCTCCGGCTTCGCAAACACAAACTGCGAATGAATCCTTTGAAATGCTTCTTCGGCGTCTCGTCGGGTAAGTTCCTCGGATTCCTAGTTCGGAAAGCTGGAATAGAGCTTTACCCCATAAAAGTCAAAGCCATTCTAGAAATGCCCTCTCCAAGAACCTTGAGAGAACTCAAAGGGCTTCAAGGGAGATTAGCCTACATCAGACGGTTCATCTCCAATCTTTCGGGGAAATGCCGTCCATTCTCCCGGTTAATGAAAAAAGGTGTAAACTTTGTCTGGGATGCTGACTGTGAAGCTGCTTTCCAAGACATCAAGTCATACCTGACAAAGCCTCCAGTGTTAGCTGCTCCTACCACTGGAAAACCATTCATCTTGTACACAAGAGCCCTTGATCACTCTTTGGGAGCTCTGCTTGCGCAAGAAAATGATCAAAGAAAAGAAGCTGCTCTATATTACCTCAGCCGCATGCTAGTAGGTGCAGAGCATCGCTAATCTCCAGTCGAAAAAGAATGCCTTGCAGTGATGTTCGCCGTACAAAAGTTGCGTCACTACTTGCTTTCCAACACAGTATACCTGGTCTCGAGGGTCAACCTCTTGAAGGTCCTTGTCACAAAGGCAGGTTCTCTCAATGCTCGACTGGCAAAATGGTCCATCCTTCTGTCACAATTTGATATTAGGTATGTACCACAAAAAGCAATCAAAGGGCAAGCTCTAGCGGACTTCCTCGCAGAGCATCCATTGCATAAAGATTCTCCGCTTAGAGATGATCTCCCAGACGAACCAGTCTACAATGTGGAGACTTTCTCACAAAGTGCCTCCTGCGACATGTACTTTGACGGTGCAACCAGGACAAATGAAAAAAGACAGCTGATCTCGGGAGTTGGCATCCTTTTTGTTAGCCCCGACAAATACATGATTCCACACGCTTTCTCGCTACTGGAACCATGCACAAACAATGCAGCTGAATATCAAGCTCTGATCTTAGGATTAGAACTCGCCATCGAATCCGGTATCACCATGCTGGAAGTCTTTGGAGACTCTCAACTGATCGTCAACCAGATGAATCAGAAATTTGAAGTCAGGAAGCCAGATTTGTTGCCTTACTACAATAAGGCACAATCACTTCTGCAAAAGTTTGACATCTGTCACATCACCCACATTCGTAGAGGTGAAAACATACGTGCAGATGCCCTAGCTGGACTTGCCGCATCCATGGCAATCCAGGAAGGGGAAAACATGCAAATCACAGTGTGCGAAAGAAGAATCCTTCCTCCTCTTAACACACACCAAGCAGTTACTGAATGCCACCAAGTGGTCGGAAGTCGGATTTCAATCCTTCAAACTTCAATCGGCGACTGGAGGGATCCGTTCATTGATTACATTATGTTCGGAATCCTACCTGAAGATCCAAAAGAACGGGTAAGCATCCAAAGGCGAACCCCAAGCTTTCATTTGGATATTCCTTCAAAAATCCTTTACAGGAAATCCTTCAACGGAGTACTTCTACGCTGCTTGTCACAACAAGAGGCTGAAGAAACACTCAAAGAAGTTCATGCTGGTCTTTGCGGAGCTCATCAGGCTGGACCTAAGCTCTATGATCAGATAAAAAGGTTAGGATATTACTGGCCTACCATGGTGTCTGACGCAATGCAATTTGCTAAGCGCTGCCAACAATGCCAAGTTCATGGAGATTACATTCACATGCCTCCAGAATGGCTGCATCCTACAGCGATCTCATGGCCTTTCGAAGCCTGGGGTATGGACATCATAGGTCCTATTTCTCCCCCTTTGAGCAAAGGTCATCGCTTCATCTTCGCCGCTACGGATTATTTCTCCAAGTGGTCAGAAGCATTTGCGTTCAACGAAATGAAGACCTC
The DNA here is from genome assembly GCA_012931725.1 of Litsea cubeba. NCBI lineage: Eukaryota > Viridiplantae > Streptophyta > Magnoliopsida > Laurales > Lauraceae > Litsea > Litsea cubeba. Next base: position 30,121,199 of record CM022954.1, on the reverse strand, counting down.
ATCAGTCCTTCAGTTCTTGCGCAGCAACATCATTTGTCGTTTCGGCATACCCAAAAGATTCGTCCATGATAACGGACCACAATTCCGGGATCATCGATTCTACAGGTTCTGCGACAAATACAAAATCCAAAGCTGTCCTTCGACTCCATACAATCCGGCAGCAAACGGGTTAGCAGAAGCTTTCAACAAGACACTCTGCAAAATCCTCAAAAAAATGGTCTCTAGTCACAGAAGAGACTGGAGCGACAAAATGTCTGAAGCTTTGTGGGCCTATCGAACCACTGTTCGAGGACCAACCCATAGCACACCATTCTCCCTGGTCTATGGATGCGAAGCTGTCGTACCCTTGGAAGTACAAATTCCTTCCTTGAGGGTATCCTTGCAAAATGACATGACTTAAGAAAGCAATGTCAAATTGCGACTCCATGAGCTGGACAATCTCGATGAGAGACGACTCGAAGCTCAACAAAGCATTGAACTTTACCAAGCACGCATGGCAGGATCTTTCGATAAAAAGGTCAGGCAACGCGCCTACAAAAAGAGTGACTTGGTTCTTGCGGTAAAAAGACCAATGGTCTTCGCTCACAAGTCCAAAGGCAAATTTGAGCCAAAATGGGAGGGACCCTACGTCATCTACAAGGTTTTCTCCAACGGCGCATACGCACTCCTAAACATGGAAGGTGACAGATGTATGCTGCCCCATCAACGGCAAGTTCTTAAAGCGGTACTACCCTTGAAGACTTACCCAACTGGGTAAGAGCAATGCCTGTACGGCCAAAACCGGTTTCCAGGTACACGCTCGCTAAACCCACCCTTTTTTAGAATTTTCATGTCAAATATTGAAATTTCTAGAAATTTAAACAATGCTTACTTCCATCGTTTCATTGTTCAAAAAAAAAATCCAAGTTTAGGAACCTTTCCCTAACTTGACCAAAATTTTCAACCCTTGAACCCAAAATTCATGGTTTGAAACAAAATCCGGATTCAGGGATTTCCACCCTAGTCCACGCTGCCTTTTACCGCCAAAATGGTTTTAGGTCAAAACTTATGACCCTCGTGTCTTTAAACACAAAAATTTGGTTTTTCAAAAAACCGCGAGGAAGCGACGCTTAGTCGATACTCGCACAAATCGGAAGCATACGAACCACGTTCAACACTTCCAAAATCGCAAGGAAGCGACATTTCGTCGGTACTTGCAAAATCAAAAACTGTGGAGATGCAACATTTCAGTTGATATCCACAACCCAAATTTCAAAGGTTCGAAAAAACCTAAAAAACTGTGGAGACGCAACATTTCAGTTGATATCCACAACCCAAATTTCAAAGGTTCGAAAAAACCCAAAACCATGGAGACGCAACATTTCAGTTGATATCCATAACCCAAAGGTTCGAGAAAACCACAAATTTCAAAAATCGTGGGGAAACGACATCAAGTCAGTACCCGCAAAACCAAAATTTTTGAAAAGCAAGGATGCGACATTCCATCGATACTTGCACCCAAATCCGCGAGGATGCGACATTCCATCGATACTCGCAACCGAATGAGCAAGGATGCGACATTCCATCGATACCTACAAGAACATTCAGCAGGGAGGCAACTTTTAGTCGATACTTGCATTTTTTGAAAACCAAACCGGCTATAAATGCCATCAAACAGGCTATAAATGCCACAAACCGGCCTATAAATGCCATCAAAACAGGCTATAAATGCCACAAACCGGCTATCAATGCCACCAAAACAAAACCGGCTATCAATGCCACAAACAAAAAACTTGGATTTCAAAAAAAAAAAAAAAAAACAGGCTATCAATGCCACCAAAAACCGGCTATAGATGCCACAAAACAAACCGGCTATCAATGCCACCAAAACTGGCTATAGATGCCACAAAAAATCGGCTTCCATTGTTGGAATTTGAGATGACTTGAGAAGTATTGTTGGAATTTGAGATGACTTGAGAAGTCCTTTGAAGAATTGAAGAAATTAATATCTCAAAGTATTGTTTTGAGTTGAAATTATTGTCAACACATTGTCACAAGAATGATGATAATAGGTTGGTGTTGATAGAGCTTAAAAGAAAAATCAGAGTTGAAACAGTTCAGGAATTCAGAATTCCTGAAGCAGAGTGTGCGGTCGACCGGGCACCCCATGCGGTCGACCGAGCAAAGAGAAACCTGCAGAAAAAGTTTCAGGTAGCTCCCAGTTATTTTCGTGACACAGTGTGTCGTCGGTCGACCGGGACCCCAGGATGTCAACCGAGCACGATAGTTGTCTGTTTCCAGACTGTGTATGATGTCGACCGAGCAAAGCAGGATGTCGACCGAGCATGGGAACCAGAGTTGCGCAGAAACAGAAGTCTTGCACGAAAATTCAGCATTCTTATCTATTTTGTTTGGGACTCTTTCTAAACGAATTGTAGCCTATTTTGAACACTCTTAAGGGTTAACATAACCTATATAAAGGCATGTTTGGTTCATTTTTAAGAAGACACAAGAAAGAGAGAAAGAAGAGAAGAAAAGAGAGAGAGTTTTGGAGAGAAGAGAGTGCTGTTGCTGTGTGCTATCTTATTACAAGTTTCTACAGCAAGTGTGGACGAGGATGTGCTCTTGAAGATGGTGTTTCGTCCATAAGATAAGTGTCTCTCTGTTTATGCTTTAATTTTCAATTTGTAAGGGATTGAGAGAGAGAGATTGTAGAGGGGAAGGGCTATAGAAAAAGGTTTTTACTCTTATTCTGTAGAACATCAAGTTGGTACTTGGTGTCTGGGGTTGGTGATCCTATCTGTTGGTGCAGATAAATTGTAAAGGGAGTCGGTGCTTCCTAGATAGTTGGTGCTATCTGAAACTCAAGGGAGTAGGTGCTTCCTAGATAGTTGGTGCTATCTGAAACTAAGGGTTGGTGCTCTTTGTCGTTGGTGCGACTAAATAGATTCAGATCTGTCCCGGATTGGTGTTCGGACAGTCTTTGAACCGTGGACGTAGCCTTTCGGTGAACCACGTTAAATCGGGTGTCCTTGTGTGATTTGATTTGCTTTTGTTGTTAAATTGGACCTGTTTTTAAAGAATCATTGATTCACCCCCCCCCCCCCCCTCAGTGATTGTGATATCTAACAATTGGTATCAGAGCGTAAGGTTCCCTTGAAAAGCTTAACAAGCTAAGGGTGATCTCTTGTCAAATCACATGGCAACCAATACAGGGAATAAGAAAGCACCTTTGTTTGATGGTTCTAATTACTCCTTCTGGAAGATCAGAATGCAGGCTTTCATTAAGTCACTTGGCTATGATGTCTGGGAGACTGTCAGAGTCGGTTACAATATTGCCATTGTACCCAATGATGCTGCAACGAAGAAGTTAGCAGACAACGACTCTAAGGCGCAGAATGCACTCTTTAGTGGCCTTGTGGACAGCGAGCTGGTCAAAGTAATTGCATGCAAAACTGCCAAGGAAATATGGGACAAGTTGAAAAGCATTCATGAAGGAGATGAGAAGATCAAAGAAGCAAAATTGCAAACCCATCGCTCTCAATTTGAATCTCTTCGCATGGAGGAAAGCGAGAATGTTGACTCATATTTGCAACGAGTGAATGAAGTCACGAATGACATTCGTGGACTAGGGGAGGAGATTAAAGAACCAGTCATCGTCAAAAAGGTTCTAAGATCTCTTCTTCCCCGGTTTGATTCAAAAGTCTCAGCCATAGAAGAAGCCAAGGATCTGAATGAATTTTCCATGGATGAGTTGCATGGTTCACTCACTGCCTATGAGATGCGCATAGGTAAGACGTCTTCATCTGATAGAGAAGCGGCCTTCAAAGTTCAGAAAAAGGGAAAAGAGACTGCTGGTCATGATTCTGATACTGATGATGATGAGCTTGAGGCTCAATTTGTTAGAAAGCTGAAGAAAGGAAGCAATGGAAAGTACAAAGGGAAGCTACCCTTTAAATGCTTCAATTGTGGCGGTGTTGGTCACTTTGCTGCGAAGTGCCCGCTGAAAGAGAATAATGATGATGACTCTTATGTTGATAAGAGTAAGTGGAAGAAAATTTTCAGAAAGAGGGGCAAAGCAAAAAGCTTCATCAGTCAATATAATGACAGCACGTCTAAAACTTCAGACGATGATGAATCAGCCGAGGCAACTGAAGCTCTCTTCATGGTTACCGTTGAAGAAGAAGAGGAGCATGAGCCGGAAGAGGAAGAGGAGGCTGAGGTCAATCTCAAAGAAGAACTCATTGCCGCACTTGAGGAGCTTAGCATGGAACGAAAAACAAGTAAGAAAAATCTGAAACTTCTTCATGAATCTGAAAGTTCAATTATTGCTTTGAAAACTCAAGTTGAAGAATATAAAAGAATGGTGGAAGTCCTTCAAAATCAAATAAGTATCAAAAAGGAAGAGGCTATGAAACTTGAAACTGAAATCGCTAGAGCAAAGGCTGAAAACTTGGAAAATAGCCGAAAACTCAAAGCACTCCAAGCGATTGAAGGGACAATGAAACTCAATGAAATTCTGAAAGTTCAAAAGCCCTTCCACAATAAATTTGGTATTGGATTTGAGATCGGAGAGTCCTCTAAAGCTGCACCTTCTGTGTTTATGAAACAAAGTGCCATACCTCTCAAGGCTACAAAGCATCAGATTCAGCCTAGTATTGAGATGGTCAATAAGAAAAGGTTTGTGGAGTTTAACCAGCCACCTAAGAAAGGAAGGATGTTCAGATTCTATGGTTATTGCTTTCATTGCAATAGATATGGACATAAAAGAGCTGATTGCAAATTCTATGTTAGAAACAGCCCACTTGTGACTAGGAATCCTTTTTCAATCCTAAACAGCCATAAAATTGAGTGCTATATGTGTCATAATTATGGACACTTGGCTAGGGATTGTAGGTTGCCTATAGCTAACCAATTTCAGGTTGAAAAGAAACCCAAGTTAGTTAAGGCATGGAGGGCAAAGAAAAGTAAAGATAATTCCAAAGAATCTCTCATTGTGCAAACGGCATTCAATGCACAAAAGAAGACAGCACCATGGGTCCTTGATAGTGGCTGTTCAAGCCATATGACAGGTGATAAGGAAAAATTCGTCAAATTACAGCACTATGAAGGCGGATCAGTGAAGTTTGGTAACAATGATGGTGCCAAAATCTGCGGAAAAGGTGTTGTTCAGCTAAAGGCAAACAAGATCAGATCAGACGAGGTCTTATATGTGTCTGGACTAAGACACAACTTGCTTAGTGTGAGCCAGATCTGTGACAAAGGCCACGAAGTTGTCTTCACTAAGAATGGTTTTGCTATCAAGAAGTGTAGCAACGGCAAAACAGTGGCTACTGGATCTAGGACTGCTGGAAATTTCTATACATTGTCAGATGGAGCTGAAAAGACTTGCTTGATGAGTCGGACAGAGGAAGTTGGTTGTGGCACAAACGCCTTAGGCATCTAAACTTTGATAACATGTCAAAGATTTGCAAATCAAAGGCTGTCAGAGGTATGTCTACAGTTGAAAAGCCTTCCAATCCCATTTGCGATTCTTGTCAAAAGGGAAAGCAAACGAGGGTTATGTTCAAGTCAAAGGAGCATCATTCAAAGAAACCTCTTGAGCTAGTGCACACCGATCTCTATGGACCGATGCAAACTCAAAGCACCAATGGAGATAAGTATTTTATGTTATGCATTGATGATTATACTCGTATGACATGGGTATTGTTTCTTAAGCATAAACATCAAGCACTTGATCGTTTTAAAGTGTTTAAAGCACAGGTTGAAAATATGCTTGGAAAACGTATCAAGATTTTAAGGTTTGATCGAGGCGGTGAATTCACATCTGAAGAGTTCACTAACTATTGTGAGCACCATGGCATTCAAAGACAGTATTCAGCCCCTAGAACTCCACAGCAAAATGGAGTTGTGGAACGGAAAAATCGCACCGTTCAAGAGATGGCTCGTACAATGCTAACTGAGAGTAAGCTAGCTGACAAATACTGGAAGGAGGCAATCCATACGGCTGTATACATTCAGAATCGATGCTTGATCAGGCCACATGAAGACAAAACTCCTTATGAGCTATGGTTTGGGCGAAAAGCAACAGTCAAGCACTTCAGAGTCTTCGGTAGCAAGTGTTACATCAAGCGTCTTATCCGGGCAAATTTGATGAAAGAGCTGATGAAGGTATATTTCTGGGTTATTCCTCATCTAGTAAGGCTTACAGATGTCTTAACAAAAGGACCAGAAAAATCATAGAAGTGCTGATGTTAGAATTGATGAAAACTATGAATCAAAGAATGGAACTCATTATGACAGTCCCGTTTATGAGGACTCGAGTGAGATTGATGATGAAGTAGCTAAACCTAATGATTCTGAGAAATCAAAGGATGACTCAGAGGATGCTACACCTAGAAAGAAAAGCACTTGGGTAGAGCAACACCCTAAGGATCAAATCATTGGAGATCCTGAGGTCGGTGTTAAAACAAGACAAAGTGTAGTTAGCAATTACTCACTTGTGTCCACCATTGAACCCAAGACTGTGGCTGAAGCCAGTCTCGATGAAAGTTGGTTGAAAGCTATGCATGAGGAGTTGGAACAAATTGAGAAGAACTCCACATGGGAACTAGTCTCTAGACCTACCGATAAGAATGTTATTGGTACTAAATGGGTCGTTCGGAATAAGCTGAATGAAGATGGTCAGGTCATACGAAACAAAGCAAGGTTGGTTTGTAAAGGCTATGCTCAAGTTGAAGGCATAGATTTTGAAGAGACCTTTGCACCGGTGGCTCGTCTGGAAGCCATTCGTATGTTTCTTGCATTGGCTGCATACAAAACCTTCAAGGTATTTCAGATGGATGTAAAGTCAGCCTTCTTGAATGGATTACTTAAAGAAGAGGTCTACATTGAGCAACCTGATGGTTTTCTTATTAGCAAAAATTCAGACCTAGTGTGCAAGTTGAAAAAGGCTCTTTATGGGCTGAAACAAGCGCCAAGGGCATGGTATGCAAGGCTGAACCTATATCTCCGCAAGATCGGTTTTGGAAAAGGACTGGTTGATAGCAATCTTTATGTCAAAACAGAGTTGAACAAACAGCTGGTTGTTATTGTTTATGTCGATGACATAATCTTTGGTGGCAACGATGAAGAAATGTGCAGGAATTTTGCTGAAGAGATGAAGAAAGAATTTGAGATGTCAATGCTTGGAGAACTAAAGTTCTTCCTTGGTTTACAAGTTCAGCAGCTGAAACATGGTATCTTCATATCACAGATGAAATACATCAAGGAAATGCTGAAGCGTTTTAACATGGAAGACAGCAAGCCAGTGAGCACACCAATGACAACGAACACAAAGCTAAGCAAAGATGATAAGGGTTCGTCCGTTGATCACACCACTTATCGTTCTATGATAGGAAGCTTGCTTTATTTGACTGCTACAAGACCAGATCTTCTGCAAGCAGTATGTATGGTGGCTCGATTCCAAGCATCACCAACTGAGACGCACCTTACAGCAGTAAAAAGGATATTTCGATATCTGAAAGGTACCATGGAGCTTGGCATTTGGTATCCTAAAGGCAAATCCTTCACTCTTGTTGCATACTCTGACACCGATTGGGCTGGATGTATAGATGATCGCAAGAGTACAAGCGGTGGTGCATTCTATCTCGGTGAAAGGTTGGTGGCATGGCACAGTAAGAAATAAGACTCAGTATCCCTTTCTACAGCGGAAGCGGAATATATAGCAGCGGCAACTTGTTGTACACAAGTGTTATGGATGCGGCAAATGCTCTCTGATCTAGGAGTTCCGACAACAGATCCTACGCCGATCCTCTGTGACAACACAAGTGCAATTCACATCTCCAAGAATCCTGTTCAACATTCTAGAACGAAGCATGTAGCAATTCGCTATCACTTTCTCAAGGAAAAGGTTGCAGATGGTGAGGTAAAGTTGGAATATGCCCCAACTACTGAGCAAGTTGCTGATATCTTCACAAAACCTCTGCCAAAAGAAGTCTTCGAGTATCTCCGAAAAAAATTAGGAGTTACTCACTCTCCTAATCCTTAGGAGTTGTGCTTGAAAGGGGGAGCAAAGTATTCTTTGAGTATCCTATTTGCTCCTTCGTTGGTCCCTTTGGACTTGTTGTCAAAGGGGGAGAAAGACTTAAGCAAGGAGAAAGCTATGCTTAGAAGAAGTTATGCTATGATAACTTTGGGGAGATTGGTATCAAGAGTGTTAGAGATCTTGATTTTTTTTAAAGACAGGGGGAGACTATGGTTCTGAAGAAGCTTCATGAAGATCAACTAGATTAATGTGTTTCAAGTGTTGAAGTTCCAATAGTGTTGCCAACAATTCCAAAGGGGGAGATTGTTGGAATTTGAGATGACTTGAGAAGTATTGTTGGAATTTGAGATGACTTGAGAAGTATTGTTGGAATTTGAGATGACTTGAGAAGTCCTTTGAAGAATTGAAGAAATTAATATCTCAAAGTATTGTTTTGAGTTGAAATTATTGTCAACACATTGTCACAAGAATGATGATAATAGGTTGGTGTTGATAGAGCTTAAAAGAAAAATCAGAGTTGAAACAGTTCAGGAATTCAGAATTCCTGAAGCAGAGTGTGCGGTCGACCGGGCACCCCATGCGGTCGACCGAGCAAAGAGAAACCTGCAGAATAAGTTTCAGGTAGCTCCCAGTTATTTTCGTGACACAGTGTGTCGTCGGTCAACCGGGACCCCAGGATGTCGACCGTGCACGATAGTTGTCTGTTTCCAGACTGTGTATGATGTCGACCGAGCAAAGCAGGATGTCGACCGAGCACGGGAACCAGAGTTGCGCAGAAACAGAAGTCTTGCACGAAAATTCAGCATTCTTATCTATTTTGTTTGGGACTCTTTCTAAACGAATTGTAGCCTATTTTGAACACTCTTAAGGGTTAACATAACCTATATAAAGGCATGTTTGGTTCGTTTTTAAGAAGACACAAGAAAGAGAGAAAGAAGAGAAGAAAAGAGAGAGAGTTTTGGAGAGAAGAGAGTGCTGTTGCTGTGTGCTATCTTATTACAAGTTTCTACAGCAAGTGTGGACGAGGATGTGCTCTTGAAGATGGTGTTTCGTCCATAAGATAAGTGTCTCTCTGTTTATGCTTTAATTTTCAATTTGTAAGGGATTCAGAGAGAGAGATTGTAGAGGGGAAGGTCTATAGAAAAAGGTTTCTATTCTTATTCTGTAGAACATCAAGTTGGTGCTTGGTGTCTGGGGTTTGGTGATCCTATCTGTTGGTGCAGATAAATTGTAAAGGGAGTCGGTGCTTCCTAGATAGTTGGTGCTATCTGAAACTCAAGGGAGTAGGTGCTTCCTAGATAGTTGGTGCTATCTGAAACTAAGGGTTGGTGCTCTTTGTCGTTGGTGCGACTAAATAGATTCAGATCTGTCCCGGATTGGTGTTCGGACAGTCTTTGAACCGTGGACGTAGCCTTTCGGTGAACCACGTTAAATCTGGTGTCCTTGTGTGATTTGATTTGCTTTTGTTGTTAAATTGGACCTGTTTTTAAAGAATCACTGATTCACCCCCCCTCTCAGTGATTGCGATATCTAACATCCATGCCACAAACAAAATCTGGCTCCCATGCCAAAACAATCATTTGACAAAAGATTTTCACAAAATGACAACCTTTTGATCAAATCCCATTTAGCAATTACTTTTATCACAAAAAGATTCAAGTGAGCGTAGGGATAACAAAAAAAAAAGAGCATCCCATTTAGCAATTACTTTTATCACAAAAAGATTCAAGTAAGCGTAGGGATAACAAAAAGAGAAAGTGTTCACAAGCACTACAAAAAAAAAGAGTACCAAAAAAATACAAGTGGTACCAAAAAAAGAGAGAAGGATGGTTTCTGTAAAAAAAAAATAATACAGGAGCTCAATCAAAAATGGTCTCCAGCCAAGAGTTCAGCTCCTTAAGCAAGCTTTTGGCCTCATCCGTCAAGGATTCCAAGGCACGCTTCTTCAGGAACCTGCCATGAGATGCTGGGGTGGGCTGTAACCCTTCTTTCGCACTGGGAAGCTTCCCTCGAGCGGTTTTCCATTGTTTGTTCTCAACAAACTTCCTTTTGAGAACTCGATCAGCATCCGTAACTCGGTGAATCAGAGCAGTCTCCCTTTCACGAGCCTCTGTTATTTCAGTCCACTTGGCAGCAACTTGTGCCTGCAATTGCTCAAGACGTTTCCTGGCCTCATCGACCTCCCTATCAAGGATGTTAAGGTCATGTGTCAGCCCAATGATGGTTAGCTCTTCTAAGTTCCTCTCTCGGACTGCCTGCTTCCTGCTTTCTGTAGCCTCATCCAGGTTAGATTGAGCCTTATCCGCAGGGTCCAAGAACATCTCCTTGAAGAACTGATCGTCAGGAAAACCCATGGTCTCAAACCACTTGTCACCCAGCTCAATGATCCTATCAACGATCGCCCTGGCACTTGTGACATCCAGACCAGCTTCTTCGGCATCACCGAGAATCTCACGCACATGCTGGATCATCCCAAATCCGGCATCTAAGTGCCCAGAAAGCAGAGTCTCAATCCAAGAGCTCAGAACCCGCACCACCACCTTCTTCGCAAAAAGAAGAGATGGCCCAGCTGAAGATTCGCCCAACTCCGTTGGTCGGCTGCTCATATCATCATCTGTTGAAAGAGTAACAAAAGAACTCTTTCCAGTTGAAGCTGCTCCTGCTCGGGAAGGAATCTCAGCACGAGGAATCTCCTCAACATTGTCAGAACTGGTCCCAGGAGTCTCTACCTCTGGATTAACCGCTGGCATCCCTTGCTCTAGAAGCGACGGATCCTCCTCTGTCACTTCAAAACCTGCCAAAAGAAACACAAAAAGGTATGAATATAATCCTGTTTGAAAATCATTATCAGGGTTATAACTACAAAATACCTTCTTCGACGACTGGCGGAACACTTTCTTCCTCCATGAACTCATCGGAAGCATCATCAACATTTGCGTCCATCGATGGTTCAAAGTCATCGGAATTCTGTGGCAAGTCAGCTGGCAAGAAATGTGTTAGCAAACCAAGTCACAGACAAAAAAAAAAAAGTCATACCAATTGGAGACTCTGGAATCACTCCAGAGTCCCTCGGTTCTTTTTCAGGTGCCTCGACAAGATCCGTCACCACCTCATCGACCGGAACCTCAGGCATCATCAAGTCTTCCTCTGCTAAAAAAAAAAAAGAAAAGCAGAAACAAGAAGCAAATCAGAACATGGAAAAATCCCATGAAAACAAATGAAAAGAGAAAAAGGGAAGAATCACACCTTCACCAACGGTCTCCTCTTCTCGGCTTCTCTTCTCTGGAGGCTCGTCAGCATCCACTGGCACATCCTCATTGATAGTAAGAGGAACTTTCAAGTCAGGAGAGTCCTCATGCTGCCCCTTGCTGCGATGATGACTCCTCCCCCTCTTACCCCGGCGGGCTCGCTTCTTAGAGGAACCTGCCCCACTGTCAGAGTCAGGTTTACCACTTGACTCCTCACTGGATGGTCTACTCTTGCCAGTAGACTCAACGGAAGCTTGCCTTTGCGCCGCTTGCATCCAAGCATCAAGTTCGGCTTCCTCTTGTTCTAGCTGCTCTAAAGCCTCATCAGGTATTTCTCGAACAGCTTCAGAACCGATGACGCCCTGGTCACCGAGAAAGCCTATCTTGTGCTTCTCTCCATAAAGGAAGGCCCAAACTTCCTCTCGCCGGACGCCATCCGACTTTCCAAGGCCCTTTCCAGATGCCAGCTTCACATCAAGCTCCTTCTTGGAAAGCCCCCGATATGCCGAAAAGCTCTCCGCGAACCACTTCGCAAAACCGGCAGTCCGGGAAGTCAGCAACATAGGATAAGAAATCATGGCTGTAGTGTCTTCAGCACTATAGAAAGCCCATGCATTTCTCCCGTCCTGTAAGCCTCCAAAGCGCTTCACCATGCTTGAAGGCGCTCCAACAACGCCTTGAGAAAAGCCCAGCTGCAAAGCAAAGCGAGAGGGTACATACGGCTGGATGTCGACGAAAAGATGTCTACGGTACACCATCGTGCCGACACGTATGCTGAAAAGCCACTCTCTCTCTACATTCGTCAAGGAATAATGCCTTCTTGACCCCGCCCTGGTAGAGTCTCGGGAGGCACCAAAATCAAAAGCCTTCTTCCGCAACTCCGGAGAAAGCTTCACTGAAGACTGCCCCATCTCGACGTCCCTGAACCGTCGGATCCTCATGCGGGCAAACAAAAGTGATTCGGACACGGCTTTGCCCTTAGCCAGTCGAATCATCAGAGGATCATCATCCTGTGCAGCACCCAGCCGGTGGAAGCCAGGACAGTGGTACACGTACCACGAATAAAAGATATGGGCTGAAAATACCCTATTCATGGGAAGCCCAAGCCGAACCAAAAAAGCAGCAGCCTGCAGTTCGGTACACAGGTAGGAGTAAAGAGCTGGCACCAAAGCAAGCTGCTCTCCAAACGCCATCTGACAAGCCGGAAAAATACAATGCGGCCTGATGTGCGTTCCATCTCCTCCAGCAAAAATAGCCTCACCAAGCCAATAAGTGAGGTAAACAGCGAGATCTCTCCGCAGTGCAATGTCAGGACATATGGCGTTTGTACTTGCACAGAAATCTCTCAACTCTTCTTGCATGGCCAAGATCTTCTTTGAACTTGGATCCTGAGCTCCGGCTTCCTAGGTCACGCTATCAGAAGACTCCCTACTATCAAAAAAGTTGGGGAATGAAGAGCTAAAACTCTTCCAACTGCTGGATCTAACTTTCAAACCCTCCTTCTCCTTCAAAAAATCATAGAAGGCGACGAGCTGAAAGTACAGAAGCCTGAACTCCTCAGACTGCCCCTCAAGGACGCTGTCAATCGGCATAAACTCCTCATAGAGTTTTCCAAGGATAGGCAATCCAGTAATGGCGCTCAGCTCCTTCAAAGAAAAACCAATCTCACCATTCGTCACAACGAAGGTATTGGTTTTGTGGGAGGAATGATTCCAGCATAGCCATGAAGGCTTCGTCGGAAAAGATCACGGTCTCCCTAAAGGCGCGGACCGCATCAAAAATCCCGGCTTCCTTCAAAACGGCGCCACCAATCAGCAGGACGCGATCAGTCCACGACTTCCACTCGGAGTCAGCATTGAAGCGGCCACGAAGTCGAAAAGGCTTGATCCAATTGTTGCCGTCACCGCTGAAAATACCAAGGCCCACCGGTCTCAAATCGACCGACGGATAATCAGAGCCCTGGTAGCCGCTGGATGGCATCAACAGGTCCATATCAACAGGCGACCTCTCCGTATATCCAGGAGAACCGCCAACAAAAATCCCGGTCTTGATTACATTTGTCCTTCTCACCCAGCTTGGAGGATCTTCCCTCTTAGGGCATGTGGGGGCAAGGCTCAGAATCGAGACGGTACGATCAAACGTCGACCGGGTAGCAACAGTCTTCTTCTCACCATCTGCTATGAAAGAGAACTGAAAACATCTCCTCTGGTATGTCATGTCATCAGGGACTGCATCACCAAAGAAGAAGGTAGGCTTGGGCAAAACGCTCTGATCTTCCATCACCCATGGACGACTGCTTACCATGATCTTATAGAATTCCTCTCCCTTGAGAGCGATCAGTCGCTGCCTCATCTCATCTCTGTTGAGGGAGTCGCACTCTTCCAGATTTCTCTCAACATACTGGACCTTCTCAAAAGCCTGCTGAACGGCCGGATTAGAAGATCTAGAAGATCGACGAGGTACGCTTGTAGCAGGCTCTTTACCCTTGTTCGTTCTGGAGGAACCACCTGAAAAGGATGGAAAAGAAAAAGATCAAACATCAAAATGACAGAATCTCGCTAAAAAAAAATCTGGCGAAATTTTGACATGATGACGGGGCAATTCCGAAGAAAAGGAACTATCCCGAAAGAAATAAGAAAGCTTGAAGATGGGCTCAACATCGCTGCGAGCTCCGAAACTCCAAACTTTCGAAACCTCAAAGTCTCCGCAAAATCAGGAAGGGCTCAACATCGCTGCGAGCTCCAAATTCCCAAAATTGCGAAAACTTTCAGGTATGCTATCACATCATGCTACAAATTTAATTTACAATTGAATGCATGCATGAACATCTAGGTTTGCCAAAAACAAAGGGGACATTATCATGATGAGCAAAAAAAAAAAAGAAACTTTCTCAAAAAAAAAAAAAAACGGAAAGAAAACAAAAAAAAAAAGAAAGAAAAAAGAAAGGGGCTGGCCCACAGGCCGTGGCCCACTGGCCACGTGGCCGTACGGCCAGATTCGTACGGATCTGTCCGTACGGCCCACAAAAAAAAAAAAAAACAACATAAAAAAAAAAAGAAAGAAGAAAAGGAAAAAAAAAACGTGTGAAAAAAAAAGGAAAACACGTGAAAAAAAAAAAGAGAAAAGAAGGAAAAAAAAAGAAAGAAGAACTTTTTATCCTACAATGGAGTTTTCTTGAAAACGGGAACTTACTTGAAGCCATTGATGGAGAAGAAGAAGAGAAATCTTGAAGATCTTGAAGAAGAAGAACTCTTGGTCTTGAAGCCCTCTTGAGATTATTGCAAAAGAAAGTAATAAGAGCAAGAGATCCAACCTCCTCCTTGCTTTTATAGAGGAGAGCAAACCAAAGAAGGAAAGAAGAAAAAGGTAAGTGTTACTAATTAGTAACCTTACCAAAAGAAAGAGATTAGAAAGATTCTTTCCCAAAAGAAAGATATCTTGAGGGATTCTCTCCCAAAAAGAAATCAATGAGAGATTTTCTCCCAAAAAGAAATCAATGACGGATTCTTTCCCAAAAGAAAGATATCTTGAGATATCCTATCCCAAAATAAAGGGAATATGAGAGATTCTCTCCAAAGTAAAGATATTTTTAGATATTCTCTATCCAAATAAGATATTTTTGGATATTCTTTACAAAAATGACACCATATGAGATCTAAGCCATTTCAAAAGCTTAAGGTCCCATGGGTTAGCCCATATGAGCCAGGTTTGACCACCTAGGCACTTAAAAAAAAAATTTGGGCTTTTAGTCAAAGAGAAATCCCTCTTACCAAGAGCATACAAAAATGGTTTCATGCCTCTTTTGAGTTGATTCAACCATACAAAGAGAATTTCAAGCCCCATGAGCTTCCAAAAATCAAAACCATCCAGCCTCATATACCAAATTGAGCCAAAATCTTGAAATTGACATTCCACAAAAACCAAAAACCAAAACCTGATCCCCTAACTTGCCACATACAGCCTGTTAGGTCACAAGATCAAAACCAAAATTGATCTCCCAACATTCCACATACAGCTTGTTGGGTCACACGATCAAAACCAAACCTGATCCCCTAACCTGCCACATATAGCCTTTTAGGTCACAAGGTCAAAACCCAAATCCACATCCCTGATGTCATTTTCAAAACTTTGCCTCTAGATGGTACGTGATCCCTTTCACTACCATAAAATTCCCCTGGAAGCTCAAAAGGCTACAAATACCAAAAAGAAAAATTGCTCAAAGACTCTTAGTCAAGTCACAGGCTCTCCTTCAAAATCTCTTCGAGGCACATCGACTACAAAAGTTAAGCAACTCGTCGCTGTACCTCGAGGGGGCATTTGTTGACACCAAAAATGTCACTTTGCCTCTTCAAGATCCAAAGAGCTACATGAAGTCGCAACCTGCCATAAATAGGCAATGCTACTTCCAAAAATCAAATCTTGTCAGAATCAAACAAAAACTGCAAGATCCTTCAAGACAGCCAAAAGAGGAGTACACAAGAAGTTTCGGGCCATTTCAAAATCATTTGGCCTAACTTCGCTTCTCCGACAGCCGAAAAGGAGCTCTCGGCGGCAAAAGCATCGGAGACACCAAATCTTCGATCAGAGCCGATGGATGGTCTCAAAATACTTCCAAAAGGCTCCACGTCAAGTTCCGAGTCAAACCGACAACGTTTGACCCTACATCAACCCTCGAACAGCTAAATCAAGTCTCTCGGCGGCGAGAACCACCGAGGGCATTACTCATCAGATAGAGCACATGGACGGCTTCAAAATGCTTATAAAGGGCTACACGTCAAATTTCAGGTCATTTCGACAACATTTGACCATAGTTTGACGCTCGGAAGCCAAATCAGGCCTCTCGGCGGCAAAGCCCTCCGGGACAATGGTTTCCAAGACAGAGCCTATGGATCATCTTAAAATGACTCCAATAGGTTCCCTGTCAAATTTCAAGTCAATCGGACATCGGTTGACCGCACATCAAACCGCGACATCTTCATCGCGACAAAAGCAAGTCTACTGGTGATAGGACCCCAAACGGCTTCAAAACTCAAACAAAAGCCTATGGTTGGTCTTATTTATTGCTCAGTAGGCTTCACACCAAATTTCAGGTCATTCCGACATCGTTTGACCCAGTTTCAGCTTCTGACGGAAAATCAGCAGCTCTGCGCGACAAAGTCTTCGGCTTTCTCAGGAAATTGGAAACTTTGCAAAATAAAATGCAAGGATTCTCATCAGGTTTCCTACAAATAAATCAGGCCAATAAATGATCAAAATGTCAAGGAAAAGTACAGGAGAAAAAAGAATCGAAAAAGAGCAAAAACGGACACAAAACGGGATAAAAAGGGGGAAAACCCCCCCAGGGTCGCCGGCGACCTTGGAGCCCGGGGTCGCCGGGAAGGCCCCGGAAACCCCGGTTTTCGCCGTTTTTTCGCGATTCGAAGCGCCCAGCCTCTGGTACTTTCCAAAATTCATGCTTTTGAGACACCAAATCCTCTGACATCCGTCCAAAACACGGGTCAATCATCAAGAGTATCGAAAACAATATTGATCGCCACCCGGTCAACCAAAAAAAAGTGTGCTTTCTACCCGACCGATCGAGAAATCGACATGATAGATGGCACCGACCCGCTGTTGGCAACAAACACCTGAAATTACATGGTCGTCTGATGTCGATCTACATGAAGATCCATCTATGATCATCGACAGAAGAATCCCAAAAGACGCGGCATGGCCCGCGACTCTTCAGCTGCTCGGCGACCACTTAATGCGATTAATTGACTAGCTTTATTACAGTCATTAATCCATTTCTTTGGACGGACCAATCAGAAGCAAGCATCCGGGAGTTACAAGTCAAGAGATTCATGGCATTTAACCCATGAAACTCCTCCCATCATGGCGATTAAAGGCGATTAAATGCCCTCAATCTCCTCCGGCCAATCAGAAGCCAAGAAAAAGGAGTTACAAAATAAACAATTCAATTTTGTAACTCCTCCCATTATGCAGCTTTATGACAATCAAGGCTCATAAACCCTCCTAAATGGCTACCTAAAAGCCTATAAATAGGAGAGCTCTCCAAGAAGAAAGGACACACAGAGAACGAAAATCACAGACAGAAGCACAGAAATTCAGAGAAGGAAAAGAGAGAAAACTCTGCGGAAGTTCTACACCGGCCACCGCTACAAGGTGACAAAAGTCCCTTGGGGGGTAACCCCCCCCCCCCCCCCCCCCCCAAGGTCCTTGCCTTCTCCTCCTGCCTCCAATGGCTTAGATGTGGCTTTTCAGCCCGTCTACTCGGCTTTTTATTGGACATAGGACCTCCTTTTGATCTTTGTCCTCTAAAAACCTGAGGTTATAGCCAAGCCAAGCGAATCAATAGCATCCTCTGTTCTCATCTGCATGGATGATGGCGAAGCCCACATACGGCTTGCGACCGTCAATCTAAACGAGTCCCCCACAATCTCCTGAGAAGTTAGATCCTCCTTTTCTTGCTTTTCATTGTAGTTTGTATTTTTTCAAAAGAGACAAAAATCACAACTCTTGTCTTTCATTATTGATAAGGATTGTAAATCGGCTATAAACGCCAAAATCGGCTATAAACGCCAAAAATCGGCTATAAACGCCAAAATCGGCTATAAATGCCAAAAAAATCGCCTTTCACGGCAAACCAAGAAAAATGTCTCTTTTCTTAAATATATGTGCAATGGAAAACTTGAAAGAAGTTGATTTCCTTTTTACTTGCGAAGGTTGATCTCCAGATCACCACTTGCAATTCCAAGTAAAATAGAAAATCTGGCACACCCACACAAAAAAAAGAAATGTTGATGCACGCCCCTGCCCCCTGGTTACGAAAGGGTCGAAACCGAACGGACTCCCACGTCCGCCGACCTCGGTAGGAACCGAGCAGGAGCGCGGTCCATCAGTGTCATGTATCTCATACATTGTGAGAGTTAATAAATAAAAGCCATTGATTACCTTGTCAGAACATAAAAAAATACCGTTACTCTTTATGACAATTTCAGTACCAAAAGTAATAAAAATAACTCTTATTCACTATACTAGAACCTGAAATTAAATTCCATCTTAAAGACGGTACATAGAATGTATCTGAAAAAATCAATCTTAGTATATGAAAATAACAAAGTTACTACTCTCACTTACACTGCTTCTGCCTTGGCTTCCGATCCCAAGTTAATAATGATTTCTCTGCCACTAAGCCTCTTGGTTTCCCAGAACTGCTGCAACGTATTACATATGTGACTAGTTGCACTTCACACCAGGCAATCACACCAGGATTCTGATGTACCAATTGCAAAACCAACTTCAGAATAAGTGACTCAATCATACCTGAGGTCTTTTTCTTAGACAGAAAATCTGGATAATTTTTCTTCCAATGTCCTGTCATACCACAATGGAAACACTTTTCTTTTGCTTCCGTACCCTTAGCCTTGGCCATACCATAAGTAGAACCATTCTCTACCTTAGGACCCTTGGGGACTGATTTCTTCTTACTATCCCGATCTTTGCCTTTTGGTTTAGACCTTGCAAATGACTTCTTTGTCATGAGGGCATTTGGCTTTTTCTTCATGATTTCCTCGGTCACTACCAGCTGGCGAGATAGCTCAACTATGGTCATTTCTAATTTATTATAATTGATCTCGAAATGGTTGAATGAATTCAGTAGTGACTGAATGATCATGTCTATCTGTGATTCTATATCAATCGTAACACCCAGTACATCTAACTCATTCAATGCGAACATCATTTTCAACATATGGTGCTGTACCGGGGTTCCCTCAGCCATCTTAGTGTTTATCAGCACCTTCGTAGCAGCTTGCCTAGGAGGCCTAACTTGGTTCGCAAACATCTCCTTTAAGTTCGATATAATATCATATGCTGACTTATATGATTGATGTTGGTGTTGTAAAACACTAGACATGAATGTCTGTATAAAACATCTGGCCATCTTATTGTCTTTGGTCCACTTGGTGTAAAGGTCTTTCTCATACTGTGGTGCATCAGGCTCAGGCACAGGAAGGGAGGGTATGGTAAGGACATATCTGTATCCTGAAGCTGTCAGGACAATATCCAGGTTCCTTTTCCAATTTATATAGTTGGATTCCACCAACTTATTCTGGTTGAGGATGGTCGCAAGTGGATTGAAAGTATTCAAATTCATGCTTGAATAAACTGTTGCACCCATACATTCAACGAAAGAATATAAATGACAATATGGTTTAGTATTCCACCAAATTCATGTGGGAATCCTCATAACCACTAAATTTAGAATACATCGGAATCCCAATCCCCTAGGACATGCCTCCTTTGGGAGTGCGAATGTCACTTAGATTGGTGCGGATCAAAGTTGGTCAAAATTAGGATTAAGACTAACTATCTATGATCCCTATCATTCATTATCATCTAGATATCTCATACCAAATAATGTATGACTTCCGATTAGCTTTGGTTTCTAAAATACATGAGGCAAATCCTTGGGGATACTACATCATTATTTTAATTAAGTGTGACACACTAACAAATATTGCATGACAACCGTTTTGGGCAGCTCCTCCTTTGGGAGTGAACCCCCACCACATGTTACTAATACTATCCAATGGAGATCCATATCTAGTAATCTGACAAATACAAGCCCTCCGTGAGGAACGGCCATACTCTTGATGGCTCGAGGCCAATACTTTCCTTACAATGGACCTATGGTGGAAAACCATAAGGATTTCTCAATTTAAATGCCCCGCTCCCACTTAATATTTTAGAATTGAGAATTTCCTTTTAAGGTATTAGGGCCCACATATATATATGAACATTAAATATTCTCATGATATGATCAAAGATTGGTTTCAAGTCAAGTTATTTTAAGGAAAGTCTAGTTTCTTAAAATAGTGTTATCAATGTATCTGTTATAATTTGAAGAAGCTTTAAATGATTTGAATGGTAATCATGGTTGTAATTGTTGTCAATCAATGTCAACATGATGAGAGGATGAAGCTCAACTATGCAATGGAAATCAGATGGAAATCAGAATGGAAAAAGAGCTGAAAAGTGTACAGAAAATAGTTTTTCTGTAGCAGAGTGGTCGGTCGACCGGGCACCCCATGCGGTCGACCGAAGCAAGAGAAACCTGCAGAAAACAGTTTCAGGCACCTCTCAGTTATTTTCGTGACACAGTGTGTCTTCGGTCGACCGGGACCCCAGGATGTCGACGAGCTCGAAAGTTGTCTGTTTCCTGTCAGTGTCTTCGGTCGACCGAGCAAGCCAGGATGTCGACCGAGCACGGGAACCAGAGTTGCGCAGAATTAGAAGTTTTGCACGAAAATTCAGCACTCTTATCTAATTGTTTGGGACTCTTTCTAAACGAATTGTAGCCCGTTTTAAATACAATTAAGGGTTATCAAAACCTATAAAAAGGCATGTAAGGGTCGTTCTTAAAGACACCAGAAGAGAGAAAGAATAGAGAAGAGTTTTAGAGAGTTCTTGAGAGAAAAAAGAAGCTGCTGGTGTGTGTTGCTGTGTGCTGATGTGGTGACGTTTTCTACAGCAATTGTGGACGAGATTATGCTCTAGAAGATGGTGATTCGTCCATGAGTTAAGTGTCTCTCTGTTTATGCTTTATTTTCAATTTGTAAGGGATTGAGAGAGAGAGAATTGTAGAGGGGAAGGGCTGTAGACAGAGTTAATCTTCTATTCTATTTTTACATCAAGTTGGTGCTTGGTGTCTGGGGTTTGGTGATCCTATCTGTGGGTGCAGATAAATTGTAAGGGGAGTCGGTGCTTCCTAGATAGTTGGTGCTATCTGAAACTAAGGGTTGGTGCTCTTTGTCGTTGGTGCGACTAAATATATTCAGACCTGTACCGGATCGGTGTTCGGACGGTTTTGATCCGTGGACGTAGCCTTTTGGTGAACCACGTTAAATCTGGTGTCATTGTGTGATTTGACTTGTTTTGTTGTTGAATTGGACCTATTTTTTAGAAATCACTGATTCACCCCCCCCCTCTCAGTGATCGCGGTATCCAACAATTGGTATCAGAGCGAGGCTCCCTTGATCAGTTTAATACGCTAAGGGTGATCTCTTGTCAAATCACATGGCAGTCAATACAGGGAATATGAAAGCACCTCTGTTGATGGTTCTAATTACTCTTTTTGGAAGATTAGGATGCAAGCCTTCATCAAATCTCTTGGCTATGATGTTTGGGAGGCTGTCAGAGCCGGTTACAATGCTGCCACCGTACCCAATGATACAGCATCGAAGAAGTTGGCAGACAACGACTCCAAGGCGCAGAATGCACTCTTTAGTGGCCTTGTGGACAGCGAGCTTGTCAAAGTAATTGCATGCAAAACAACCAAGGAAATTTTGGGACAAGTTGCAAAGCATACATGAAGGTGATGAGAAGATTAAAGAAGCCAAATTACAAACCCATCGCTCTCAATTTGAATCTCTTCGCATGGAGGAAAGCGAGAATGTTGACTCGTATATGCAACGAGTGAATGAAGTCACGAATGACATTCGTGGACTAGGGGAGGAGATTAAAGAGCCGGTCATCATCAAAAAGGTTCTAAGATCTCTTCTTCCCCGGTTTGATTCAAAAGTCTCAGCCATTGAAGAAGCCAAAGATCTGAATGCATTTTCCATGGATGAATTACATGGTTCTCTAACTGCCTATGAGATGCGCATAGGAAAGACGTCTTCATCTGATAAAGAAGCGGCCTTCAAAGTTCAGAAAAAGGCAAAAGAGACTGCTGGTCATGATGTTGATTCTGATGATGATGAGCTTGAGGCTCAATTTGTTAGAAAGTTGAAGAAAGGAAGCAATGGCAAGTACAAAGGGAAGCTACCCTTTAAATGCTTCAATTGTGGAGGTATTGGTCACTTTGCTGCGAAGTGTCCGCTAAAAGAAGACAATGATAATGACTCTTATGCTGAAAAGAGTAAAGGAAAGAGAAATTTCAGAAAAAGGGGCAAAGCTAAAAACTTTCTATGTCAACAAGATGACAGCACGTCTGAAACTTCAGACGATGATGAATCAACCGAAGCTCTCTTCATGGTCACTGTTGAAGAAGAAGAAGAGCTAGATCCGGAAGAGGAAGAGGAGGCTGAAGTCAATCTTGAAGAGGAACTCATAGCCGCACTTGAGGAGCTTAGCATGGAACGCAAATCAAGTAAGAAAAATCTGAAACTTCTCCATGAATCTGAAAGTTCTATTATTGCTTTGAAAACTCAAGTAGAAGAATATAAAAGAATGGTAGAAGTCCTTGAAAACCAAATAAGTATCAAAAAGGAAGAGGCTATGAAACTTGAAACTGAGATCGCTAGAGCAAAGGCTGAAAATTTGGAAAATAGCAAAAAACTCAAAGCGCTCCAAGCGATTGAAGGGACTATGAAACTCAATGAACTACTGAAAGTTCAAAGACCTGCCCACTTTAGATTTGGTCTAGGATTTGAGAAAGGTGAATCCTCTAAGATTGCACCTCCTGAAAGAAAGAGTTTGTGAAGCAAGTCACTGCACCTTCTAATTCTATGAAGCCCACTCAACCTAGAAAGGAGTCCATTCCTGTTAGAAAGGTAATGAAGACTAACCAGCCACAAAGAAGATACAAATTCTATGGTTATTGCTTTCATTGTAATATGTTTGGACATAAAAGAGCTGATTGCAAATTCTATGTAAGAAACAGCCCATTTGTGACTAGGAATCCTTTTTCAATCCTAAGTAGCCACAAAATTGAGTGCTATATGTGTCACAATTATGGACACTTGGCTAGGGATTGTAGGTTGCATATTGCTAACAAATTTCAGGTTGAAAAGAAAAGCAAGTTAGTCAAGGCTTGGAGAGCAAAGCAAAGTGCAGAAAGTCCCAAAGAATCTCTCATTGTGCAAACGGCATTCAATGCACAAAAGAAGGCAGCACCATGGGTCCTTGATAGTGGTTGTTCAAGCCATATGACTGGTGATAAAGAGAAATTCATCAAATTACAGCACTATGAAGGCGGTTCAGTGAAATTTGGCAACAATGATGGTGCCAAAATCTGCGGAAAAGGTGTTATTCAGCTTTATGGCAAACAAGATCAGATCTGAAGAAGTCTTATATGTGTCTGGATTGAGACACAACCTGCTTAGTGTGAGCCAGATCTGTGACAAGGGTCACGAAGTTATCTTCACAAAGAATGGGTTTGCCATCAAGAAGAGTAGCAACGGCAAAACAGTGGCAACTGGATCAAGAACTGCTGGAAATCTCTATACATTGTCAGATGGAGCTGAAAAGACCTGCTTGATGAGTCGGACAGAGGAAAGTTGGTTGTGGCACAAACGCCTTGGGCATCTAAGCTTTGACAACATGTCAAAGATTTGCAGTTCAAAGGCTGTAAGAGGCATGTCTAAAGTTGAAAAGCCTTCCAATCCCATTTGCGACTCTTGCCAAAAGGGAAAGCAAACGAGGGTTATGTTCAAGTCAAAGGAGCATCATTCCAAGAAACCTCTTGAGCTAGTGCACACTGATCTCTGTGGACCGATGCGAACTCAAAGCACCAATGGAGATAAGTATTTCATGTTATGCATTGATGATTATACTCGTATGACATGGGTATTGTTTCTTAAGCATAAGCATCAAGCACTTGATCGTTTTAAAGTGTTTAAAGCACAGGTTGAAATCAATTGGAAAAACGTATCAAGATTTTAAGGTCTGATCGTAGAGGCGAGTTCACATCTGAAGAGTTCACTAAATATTGTGAACATCATGGCATTCAAAGACAGTACTCAGCCCCTAGAACTCCACAGCAAAATGGAGTTGTGGAACGGAAGAATCGTACCGTACAAGAGATGGCTCGTACGATGCTAAGTGAAAGCAAGATGGCTGACAAGTATTGGAAAGAGGCAATTCATACGGCTGTATACATTCAAAACCGATGCTTGATCAGGCCACATGACGTCAAAACTCCCTATGAGCTATGGTTTGGAAGAAAAGCAACAGTCAAGCACTTCAAAGTCTTCGGCAGCAAGTGTTACATCAAGCGGCTCGAACAAAATCCGGGCAAATTTGAAGAAAGAGCTGACGAAGGTATATTTCTGGGTTACTCCTCTACTAGCAAGGCATATAGGTGTCTTAACAAAAGAACCAGAAAAATCATAGAAAGTGCTGATGTGAGAATAGATGAGAATCTTGAACCAAAGAATGCAACTCATAATGACAGTCCAGTTTATGAGGACTCGAGTGAGATTGATGATGAGATGGCTGAATCTAATGATTCTGAGAAATCAAAGGATGACTCAGAAGATACCACACCTAAGAAGCACAGCACTTGGGTAGAGCAACACCCTAAGGATCAAATCATTGGAGATCCTAAGGCAGGCGTTCAAACTAGACAAAGTGTAGTTAGCAATTACTCACTTGTGTCCACCATTGAACCCAAGACTGTGGCTGAAGCCAGTCTCGATGATAGTTGGTTTGAAATCTATGCATGAGGAGTTGGAGCAAATTGAGAAGAACTCCACATGGGAACTTGTTCCTAGACCTACTGATAAGAATGTTATTGGTACCAAATGGGTCTTTCGGAATAAGCTGAATGAAGATGGTCAAGTCATTAGAAACAAAGCAAGGTTGGTTTGTAAAGGCTATGCTCAAGTTGAAGGCATAGATTTTGAAGAGACCTTTGCACCGGTAGCTCGTCTGGAAGCTATTCGTATGTTTCTTGCATTGGCAGCATACAAAACCTTCAAGGTATTTCAGATGGACGTAAAGTCAGCCTTCTTGAATGGTTTACTTGAAGAAGAGGTCTACATTGAGCAACCTGATGGTTTTCTCATCAGCAAAAATTCAGATCTAGTGTGCAAGTTGAAAAAGGCTCTTTATGGACTGAAACAAGCGCCAAGGGCATGGTATGCAAGGCTGGATCTCTATCTCCGCAAGATCGGTTTTGGAAAAGGAATGGTTGATAGCAATCTGTATGTCAAACTGAGATAAGCAAACAGCTGGTTGTCATTGTTTATGTTGATGACATAATCTTTGGTGGCAATGATGAGGAGATGTGCAGGAATTTTACTGAAGAGATGAAGAAAGAATTTGAAATGTCGAATGCTTGGAGAACTAAAGTTCTTTCTTTGGTTTACAAGTTCAGCAGCTGAAACATGGTATCTTCATATCACAAATGAAGTACATTAAGGAAATGCTGAAACGGTTCAATATGGAAGACAGCAAGCCAGTGAGCACACCAATGTCAACGAACACGAAGCTTAGCAAAGATGATAAGGCCTCGTCCGTTGAACATACCACCTATCGCTCTATGATAGGAAGCTTGCTCTACTTGACTGCTACAGGACCAGATCTTCTACAAGCAGTATGTATGGTTGCACGTTTTCAAGCAGCACCAACTGAAACGCACCTTACAGCAGTGAAACGAATCTTTCGATATCTGAAAGGTACTATGGAGCTTGGTATCTGGTATCCCAAAGGCAAATCCTTCACTCTTGTTGCATATTCCGATGCCGATTGGGCTGGATGCGTAGATGATCGCAAGAGTACTAGCGGCGGCGCATTTTATCTTGGAGAGAGATTAGTTGCTTGGCATAGTAAGAAGCAAGACTCAGTATCCCTTTCAACAGCGGAAGCGGAATATATTGCAGCGGCAACTTGTTGTACGCAAGTGTTATGGATGCGGCAAATGCTCTCTGATCTAGGAGTTCCTACAACGGATCCTACGCCGATCCTATGTGACAACACGAGTGCAATTCATATATCTAAGAATCCAGTTCAGCACTCTCGAACAAAGCATGTAGCAATTCGTTATCATTTTCTTAAAGATAAAGTTGCTAATGGAGAGGTCAAGTTGGAGTATGTTCCAACAACTGAGCAAGTGGCTGATATTTTCACGAAACCTCTGCCAAAGGAAGTCTTCGAGTATCTCCGGAAAAAGTTAGGAGTTACTCACTCTCCTAAACCGTAGGAGTTGTGCTTCAAAGGGGGAGCAATGCATTCATTGAATATCCTATT
The DNA here is from genome assembly GCA_012931725.1 of Litsea cubeba. Classification (NCBI taxonomy): domain Eukaryota; kingdom Viridiplantae; phylum Streptophyta; class Magnoliopsida; order Laurales; family Lauraceae; genus Litsea; species Litsea cubeba. The sequence goes on along the minus strand of CM022954.1, from coordinate 30,094,949 downwards.
CGCTCCTCGGTTTGGTCCCTTTGGACTTGTTGTCAAAGGGGGAGAGATGTTATGCTATGATAGCAAGGAGAGATGTTATGCTATGAAAGCTAGGGGAGATTGTTGACAGTGCATGGTTGTTATTTAAGAATTTCAGAATTGGTTCCAAGTGAGTGTTGAAAAGAACTTGGAAGAGCTGCAAGCTGGAGTTAAAAGAGTTGAAGAGTAGTTAGCATGTTGACAAAGTTGTTAAAGTTGACAACAATTCCAAAGGGGGAGATTGTTATAATTTGAAGAAGCTTTAAATGATTTGAATGGTAATCATGGTTGTAATTGTTGTCAATCAATGTCAACATGATGAGAGGATGAAGCTCAACTATGCAATGGAAATCAGATGGAAATCAGAATGGAAAAAGAGCTGAAAAGTGTACAGAAAATAGTTTTTCTGTAGCAGAGTGGTCGGTCGACCGGGCACCCCATGCGGTCGACCGAAGCAAGAGAAACCTGCAGAAAACAGTTTCAGGCACCTCTCAGTTATTTTCGTGACACAGTGTGTCTTCGGTCGACCGGGACCCCAGGATGTCGACCGAGCTCGAAAGTTGTCTGTTTCCTGTCAGTGTCTTCGGTCGACCGAGCAAGCCAGGATGTCGACCGAGAACGGGAACCAGAGTTGCGCAGAATTAGAAGTTTTGCATGAAAATTCAGCACTCTTATCTAATTTGTTTGGGACTCTTTCTAAACGAATTGTAGCCCGTTTTAAATACAATTAAGGGTTATCAAAACCTATAAAAAGGCATGTAAGGGTTGTTCTTAAAGACACCAGAAGAGAGAAAGAATAGAGAAGAGTTTTAGAGAGTTCTTGAGAGAAAAAAGAAGCTGCTGGTGTGTGTTGCTGTGTGCTGATGTGGTGACGTTTTCTACAGCAATTGTGGACGAGATTATGCTCTAGAAGATGGTGATTCGTCCATGAGTTAAGTGTCTCTCTGTTTATGCTTTATTTTCAATTTGTAAGGGATTGAGAGAGAGAGAATTGTAGAGGGGAAGGGCTGTAGACAGAGTTAATCTTCTATTCTGTTTTTACATCAAGTTGGTGCTTGGTGTCTGGGGTTTGGTGATCCTATCTGTGGGTGCAGATAAATTGTAAGGGGAGTCGGTGCTTCCTAGATAGTTGGTGCTATCTGAAACTAAGGGTTGGTGCTCTTTGTCGTTGGTGCGACTAAATATATTCAGACCTGTACCGGATCGGTGTTCGGACGGTTTTGATCCGTGGACGTAGCCTTTTGGTGAACCACGTTAAATCTGGTGTCATTGTGTGATTTGACTTGTTTTGTTGTTGAATTGGACCTGTTTTTTAGAAATCACTGATTCACCCCCCCCCCCCCCTCTCAGTGATCGCGGTATCCAACAGTATCCATCTCATGTGTCATCAACACTATTTAGAACTCTTTCCAAAAATTAATTTGATTTGACCAATTTTAGTAACTTGCTATGTTTGGATCAGATTTGGAAACATTCTAAATCAAGCATTCATCATAAATAGAAAATTCTAAAAATAGAAACTAGTCATCTCCTTCACATGACCCAAGCGGAATAGACTTCTTGGACTTCTAAACTTTTCAAAACTTTGAAATTCCTCAAACTCTTTGGGCAACTCCAAAACACTTTTGGTAATCATCAAACTCTTTGATTAGGAGTCCAACATCGTTTTCCTTCTTCGTCTCGGACATCGCCAGAATTTACAAATTTAAAAAATTACATAAATTCCTGTCTCTATGATGAGACTTACATGGTATTCTAAACATGGAAATAAAAGGGCTATAGGGAAATTCACCATGCCTTGCCCTTTCATGGGAAACCAAGGAAACCATGGTGACCTTTACACTTAGCCACAAATAAACCAATAACCAAAACAGAAAGTAAAAGACTTGTGGGCCTTATGGAGAGGAGAAGATCACCGCAAGTTAGTATCTCATACAACCATACAAATCACATAAATAGGCTGCCAAACAATGTTGGAAAAACAGGACATCAAAGAAGACCCGAAACTAAAAATCCAAAAATTTGTACTTTCTGCATAGTACCCTCGGTCGATCGACCAGAGGGCTCGGTTGACCGAACTAACGGAAATCTGAAATTTGAATTTCTGCGATGTGTCCAATCTTCTCCAAATCACTTCTAAAGTGTTCCAATGGCTTCCTATCTTCCTTCCAACATTATTAAACAACTTTGTGACAATCCACATAGATCTACTAATTATCCAAGCAAATCCATCAAAACCGATCCATACATAGCCCTTGCTCTATCCTCTTCACATCTCATGCAAAGATTAGAACAAGTTTACTGATCTAATATGGTTAGAGATGGAGTATGGCTCTGATACCAATTGTTGGAAATGAGTGGGCCTCGCGGATAGGTTTCAAAAACTTTTGACCAATTTGATGTAGTGATCAACTATCCAGAAGGCAACAAAACCCAATCCAGGATCCATGTCCTCAATCTCATCAACCATGATCAGTAAAAAGAAAATCTATCTAGAAGATAGAAACAACAACTAACAAGCAACAAATAAATCTACAACATATAAGGAAGTAGATTATACCTTTGGAGCTCGGTTGTGCTTTAATGGAGAAGTTGCGTCTTTCTTTGATGATGAAACACTTTCACTAATCAATTTAGAATCTCCAAGATCTTTTGATCTTCCACACTATGACCCGTATCAGATTCTCTTTTCTCTAGAAGATGGGTGGGATCTCCAAGGGAAAGCTCTTAAGGTAACTAGAAGAGAACTAGAAGAGGGAAGAGAGAAATTGTGCAACACTTGCACTTGGAAGGGGCTGGGTGTGAATCTCTATGTGGAATAAGCATGGGACGTCCGGCACTAATTCCTCCTCTATTTATAGCTTTCAAGCAACTTCTTTTTGACCAATTAAAATAGAAGTCTCACTTCAATTAGGAATTGGCAACTCACTATATGATAATTAGAAGTCTCACTTCAAATATGATTAGCAACTTTCTAATTCCTTTCTAATTAAAATAGAAGTCCTACTTCCATTAATAATTAGTAGCTTACTATTACCACTATTAGAAGTCTCACTTCAAATAAAAATAGTAACTTTCCTTTTAGAGTTCAATTAGAATTAGCATCTTTTTAATAACTTAGGCTATTGTTGGAACCACTAGGGATTCCATATAAAGTTGGCTCCAACTGGGACACGCGACCCCACATCTGATGTGCAATCCGGGCTCACAGTTAATTGCAAATAAGTCCACTATTTAAATGTAATTGAACTCCAGTCTTAGGAATTTATTACATAGAAGATCATAAACTTCCCTTGACCACAAGTACGCCCCTCCATCCATATCCATTAATCAATTGGACCTGTCTTCCAAATAAGATTCACATCTTATTATCCTTGAGCCCCAATTAACCATAATGATCATTGGTACCTATCCAATTAACTCTTAATCGAAATGGGTGCGCACTTACCAAAGATAAATCCATTAATTGGCATAAGGAGATCTTAAAGATAGATTTCATCTTGACCATTGAATGTTCCCACAGCTCTACTACCACGTATCCAAACCGCTGAGGTGTTGACCTACAATTGGCCTCACTCATTGGTGACTCAAAGCAAATGAATAGATATAAACTTGAGTTCATTAATGTCTCAAGATTGAGAGACTATTGCTAGGGAATTATGAGAGCAGACCTTAAAGTAAAGACAATGTTCATGAGGTGCTTCTCATGGTCCTTTAATACATCCAATGTACCAGCACGATAATCCAGAATCTTTCATCCTGATGATCGAGACAGATCACACTATCTCATAGTGATCAAAGTGCTACAACCTTGTCAGATAAGATGTCCAATCTCATCACTGGTTGTGAAGATATTTAAGTATAAAATTTGCTATACATGTCTCCCGTATGTGGATCTCACCCATACACATGTATTACATCTAGTATACTTGTGGACTCCGGTTCATCCCATGAACCATCATGTCATTTGTATTGGTTATGTGCAAGTATATAATTAAACACCATTCATCTCATGAAAGGAAAGCATAATTTGTATTGATAAATAAAGAAATTAATCAATTTATTACATCATATACTAGATTGAGACCATAAAACTAACAAATTCCACTGCCAGAACTAGGTCTACCTTTGTTCACAAATCAAGCACTAGTAAGCCCAGAACTCGGCTTGCAACTGAACACATAGGCTTGGTCTTAAGCTGCAAATTGTTTGGGCATACAACTGCAGCTAAATTGATCTGAAACATTGACCAATCAAGATCTAAAATTGTGGTTAACAAGGACTAATGTGTGTATCATTATGGGCCTAACAGTCTGTTATTGATCTTGTTTTTTCTACTTCTGTATGTCTGAATTTCAACAAAATAGTTTCTAGATTCTGAGTCAGGCATTATGCTTCTTCAATTGGACATGGATAGTGGGCCTGGCTGGTTTAAGGTCTAATAAGACCTTCCCCCATAACTGGTTTATCTCGTGCAACATTTACTATTTTTGCGGATACAACCATGTGGATTGGTCACAGAAAAAAACCATGGTCTGATCTAGTATGGGAAACATGCTAGCTACAGGCAGGATTTAGGGCCAACCTACCTGTGGCCAACCCTATCAGGTTTGAAGGGTCCCAGTCCTCGTCCACGTCCAACACAGATCCTAGATCCCAGGTCTGAGCCTGTAAGAAATATAGAGGCACAAGCCCGCCTATTGAAGCCCAGTCTAACTAGGGCCCAAGCCCATTGTTCCCAAATTTAGTAAAAGAGTCTCCTTATAACATTCAAATAAACAGTTGAAAATACATTAAATATACAAATTGCCAAAGGCCCAGGCTTAAAATTAAAATAAGCTCTTATTTCAAATTTCAATCCCAGTTGATTGGTTAGGAAATGAGACTAAAATTATTTAAACTTTATAGGAAACTTAACTTAAAATTATAATAAAGTTTACTAAATAAAAATTAATTTAGTAAAATTGAAAAACTAATTTGAAACTTGTTAAGAATAGGTCGATCGAGGCCCAGCCATATTTCGAAAAAGGATTATCTCCAACCCAGGTGGTATTATATATTTTTGATGGGGAGGTGAAATGTTTTATCCTTGATCAGGTCGTTGCTGGTATATCTACCGTTAACAAACACAGATGCTTGCTTCACGGTAAGGGCTTCTTGAGGAGCATCACATGAATGTGAAGCAAATTATGGTGGGAGGGTATTCTCTGTGATATAAGATGGGCATGGGAAATTGCACAGTGTCGTGGTAGCTCTCCATGGGTGGAAGCAAAGGAAAATTTCCCAGGCCCGCCCTTATATCTCTCGGATGAGATGAAGGAAGTCATTGATCTAGAATAACATCATGAAAACAATACCTTGGATCTATAATGTAAAAGAGTACTTGTGTCAACACTCTCGCGCATTCCTACAGTGCTACCTGTTTCTTTCTGTCGTGAACTTACCTACAGAAGACAATTGAAGCAAGGATTCACAAACTGCAACAAAGTGGCGAGTTGCATGCTATAAGAGTGGTCTTACTAGGATACTTGTAAAAAAGACCATCTAAAATGGAATTAAAATTGAACTGAAAACCAGTCAATCTAGATGGGTCGATCCAGTTTTCAGCCCTGCACATAAAGCCTCGAGTAACACGCCCATTGTATAAATATATTTATTTACTGATTGACTGAATTGGTAACACAACCTATATCAAAACCCATGCATAAAGCATTTTTACATTTTTTGCATAATGAATATGATATTATATCCTTGCAATCATATTAATCGTCCCAAAACAGGTTTTGCAAATATAACTTATACCAAGCTACTATCTCTATTCATGGGAGTAAAGATGTTAATTGAGTGTCGTATCCACTGGGACAAAAAGGCTAAGTTGTGTTGGTTCCCAAATTCCTGAACTAATCATAATAGAAAACAAAGTGTTGATTTGATTGGTTTGATTCCTAAATTAGAAAGCAAAGACAATATTTGATTCAATCGAAGAAAAGTCTCTAACCTCGCAGAATGACGAGTATAGACCTAGAATTTTACTATCAATGCTTTAAAGACTCGTTATGGTTACAAACATTCATAGAGTCAACAAATAAGATATATGGGTTCAGATCTGGGCAAGATCTATCTCAAAGGCATAGATTATCCTAAATCTAACAACACATTCATTCAAGCATCATTATATGACTGATATTCAATTCTATAAGAATAAAATACCAAAAAGAGATATTGCATTAATAAATAGAATCCAATCAATGGATAACATTCATGTCATATAACCAAAAGCGTTTAAAGTAAAACCCTATAACCTATATATCATCAAAATACAAGATTAGGGCTTCATCGCAACCCTAAGGTGGAGAGTTAGTTACTCATGGAGAGATATTGATGAAGAATCCTCGACGAAATCCCCATTGGCGCACCTTCCAAAGCTCTAAAATCAGCCTCCAGATCGTCTCCCAAGATGTGAATAACCTAAAAAACGAGTTTAGCTCCCTTTTATAACTTTATTCTCCCAAAGACTCTTCAAGACACACTTGGAGGCAGAGTCCACCGGGTCGGGCGTCCGGATGCCAGGCAGTGGCCTCGAAATCAGTTTGTGGGTTTGGAGTCCGGACGCATGGAGGCAGTTTGCTCCGGTTTGTCATGTTTTGTGCCAATTTCTTCTCATTGCAGCGAGGTAATGGCAGACCGAGATCCGAACAGACCAGAAGCTTGGTGTAAAGCCCAGAATCTCTAGTTTGTTGAAATAGAATTACCATATGCATACACATTTCTTCTTTATTACCTGTTTACACACACGATTTTAATTTTATAGTTACGTATTTGGCGACTCCACTGGGGATTCCGAGGCAACAATTGTTAGCTAGCTCTAACACCACAGAAGAATCACGGAGTAAGAGCGTGACAAATTATCCTCCTCATAGGCATAGAAAAGGACCATGTCCTTCAGATGGAACCCGATACCAAACGAGGGCTCGACCTATGCCCTTTGGCACTTAGGTAACATTGTCGATTGCTAAGGGGATATCGGTCGAGGCATTGTGTGGGAGGGGAGTATCCGTCCTTCAGACAGGACAAGTTTCCAGTCATCCCCATTATCAAATGACACTTCGTCCAAGTGACTCCACCACAACAAAAACCTCAATTGTCAAGAAGACCTCAAGTGACTCCACCACAATAGAAACTTCAATTGTCAAGGAGACCTCGGCTTAAGTGTCACGCGAGAAGGGAATGCCCCACACAGCTGAGCTCGGGCATTTGAAGTCGATAGAGAACCCACTAACCATGGCTAGAAAGGCGTTGGCCCATGCACAAGATGCGTTCTCCGTTGCTCGAAATATCGTACTCGCGGTCGCAGACGGCCAAGAAAGTAAAAAATGCCATGAAGTTACAAAAAGATAAATTGACTTCTGAAGAAAACATCGGTGAAGAACCCAATAGCCCCGGTTGTAATTGGAAAAGGATTCCTAGGGTTCGTCCCGACAAGAACCCTATCCAACACAAGGATGACCGTTTCTCCCCGCGCCGGCGGGATGTCCCTGATTCAAAAGGACCCCTTATCACAAGAGGGTCTAGAAAAATGAACGGGGAAGAAGAATATAGAGGGAGCCGCACTAAGGGAGACCGTTTTGTACGAAGGGTCAATTCACCAAGGTTAACACCGACCCAGAAATGGAATTACCGGCGCCGAAAAAACATATGGCATAACCAAACCAACATACTAAGAAAAGGTGCTCCAAGAACAAAGGACAGAGAAGCATCTGCAAAAAGACTCCACCTGCCTCTAGAAAGCCCAGACGAAGTCCCCACTATCTCGAAAGAAATGCGGTCGTTCAATGTCTGCAGGGTCGAGGTGAGTGCGGAAGATAGTCCTGAAAGCAGCCCGGGGAGGTACCAGACGAAGGAACCTCTCCAATATCGCCTGCAAAGGCAGGACAATCAGATAGGAAACTTGATGGGAATGTTAATGGATCTAAAAGAAAATTTGGAAAATGTCGCTGAGAATAAGAACCTGGAAAAAGAGTCTGCAGGGTCTGACGAGGGCCCTGCAAAAGAAGTAGCCCCAGGACAGAAGGAGGGAACCTTCCCCACTCGACAGTCTGACAGGCATGCCGGAGGATCGCAGAATTTGGAAGGAAGGGCGGTGGAATCAAAAGCAGAAGTACAGGCAGAGGTACCCATGATTATGGCAGAAGTTGGTGGGTACCACTCCACTAAGGGAAAACCTTATCCAGAATGGATGGAAAAAGTTCAGTTCCAAAAAAATTATAGGAGACCGGACATACCCACTTTTGAAGGGATCGGCTTAGCCCTACAACACCTATGGAATTTCTCTATGAGGACTGGAGGCCTCCTGGAGAATGACGCCCAGTGAATAATGCTATTTGCCAGCGTGCTAGTAGGAAATGCATTCAAATTGTTCGAAGGGCTACCTGAGGGATGGGTCCAGTCCTTCCAAGACCTCCAGGCGATCTTCACAATACAATCTCAGGCAGAAGCACCCCCCGTGACATCAAAAGTATTACTAGAAACCCATCAAAGGAATGGTGAATCAGTCGTGGCATACCTTAACCGATGGAGGAATCTCTCCATGCAATGCTGAGAGATCAACCAAAAGACTATTCTCGATATTTCCGTGCGGAATCTGAGAACAGAGTTTCAAAAGTATTTCGTGACTGTGAAACCTATCTCGTTTGCACAAATATTCGAAGTAGCCATGAATGTGGAGGCAGTAATCAAAAGAAAAAAACAAGAAGGTGAGTCGAGAAGGTTCTCATTTCAAACTCCAGCAACCTCGCTGAATAAAAGAAAGGACTCATTAGTCGTAGCATCCACCCAGTATGAGAAAAAGAAGAAAGAAAACCCAGAACTCAAAAGGACAACTGAAGGGAAGAAGAAGCTAGGTACTAGACAACCCAGAAGGTACGATTTCTAAGATCGAGAAATGGAAGGAATCTATGAAGAACTCTTGAAGACAGGAAAAATACAACCTCTCGCACCCAAAAGGTCGGACGGGTCCATGACCCCAAATACTGCAGGTATCATCAGATTGTAGGTCACCCTACAAATACTTGCGGCACTTTGAGGAACGCCATTCAGGACCTCGTCAACGACCGGGTCCTCGCATTCAAGGAAGAAGGATTCCCACATTCCATGATTGCCGTCTACCTTACCAGAAGAAGGAGGAAGAGAACCACCAACTAAGGACCAGATGAGCGAAGTAAACCTAGGGAGCTCGGATAGTCTGCGCCCGGTTCTGAAAAGCAAAAGCTTGCGTGAAAAAGAAAAAATGGCCTACACAGACCTACTTAATGAATTCAAGGATGTCTTCGCATGGAGCTGCTAAAATGGCCTGCATGAGGAAATGCTAGGCCTGGACCCATCAGTAGCGGTCCACCAATTGAACATACGGCCTGAATCTCGTCCCCCACAAACAGCCACAAAGAAAATCCGCACCAGACCACATTAAGAAGATAGAAGAGGAAGTATAGAATCTATTAAAAGTCGGATTCATACAGGAAGAACGATACTCGGATTGGCTTGCCAACGTCATTCCAGTAACCAAGAAAAATGGCCAAATTTGGATCTGCATTAACTTCAGAGACTTGAACGTAGCCTGCCCAAAGGATGATTTCCCTTTGCCCCTTACGGATGAAAATGAATGATAATTCCTGTGGATTTGAAAGGATGACGTTCATGGATGGTTTCTCCGGGTATAACCAAATCAGGATGAATCCGTCCGATGAAAGGCACACGTCGTTCAGAACTTCGCTCGGAGTGTGCTGCTACACCGTTATGCCATTTGGTTTAAAAAACGCAGGCGCCACATATGAAAGAGCAATGATGAAAATCTTTAAGGACCTTCAACATAAAACAATGGAAAGTTATGTGGACGACCTGGTAGTATAAAGCAAGTGGGGGACCAACCACCTGGATGACCTCAGGGAGGTATTCCAATGCTTAAGAAGGTACGGTCTAAAAATGAACCCCATCAAATGCTTTTTCAGGGTAGCTTCAAGAAAATTTCTGGGATTCATAGTCCGAAAGGATGGAATACAGCTGGATCCAACCAAAATAAAAGCCATACTTGAGATCCCTAGTCCATCCATTATAAAAGAGCTGAGGAGCCTGCAGGGAAACTAGCCTACATCCGGAGATTCATATCTAATCTTGCAGGGAGATGTAGACCCTTCTCCGAGCTCATGAAGAAAAGCGTCACGTTCGAATGGGGCCCCGAATGCGAGGCGGCCTTCGAACACCTCAAAGAGTACCTTATGCGCCAACCCCAAGAAGGGATCTCATCCCGTACACCAAAGCATTAGATCATTCCGTGGAGGCACTCCTGGCCCAAAAAAATGGCGACGGGCTCGAGGTGGCCATTCACTACCTGAGCCGAGTCATGGTTGGGGCAGAGCACAACTATCCCCCGGTAAAAAAAGAATGCCTGGTTTTGATGTTCACCCTGAAAAAGTTAAGACATTACCTAATGCCACACCAAACAGAACTGGTATAAAGGATAAACCCGCTCAAAGTGTTAATGACCAAAGCAGGTATGCTTAATCCAGGAATGGCAAAATGGTCGATGTTGCTTTCTCAATACGACATTGATTACGTCCCTCAAAAGGCTGTAAAGGGCACAACAGAGTACGGAACTGGCATATTGGGCATTGGCATTCTCTTCATATCACCACAAGGCAATATGATACCCCACGTGTTCACCATAGCGAGACATTGCTCTAACAACATTGCAGAATATCAGGCCCTAATCATGGGCATGGAAATCACGCTTGCAATGGGGATCAGGCATTTGGAAGTTTTTGGAGATTCTAAATTGATAGTAAACCAGGTCAACGGGGATTATGAGGTAAGAACGCCCGACATCCTACCCTATCACCGACGGGCAAATTCATTAATGCCACAGTTTTCCCACATAACAGTCATACACATAGCACGAAGCCTAAACTCTATGGCTGATGCTTTGGCCGGTATTGTAGCCGCAATAGTCATGCCTGTAGGGGGCAATGCAAAATTTCCATCAGAGAAAGGCGATTGATGCCAGATCTCGGGACTTGGGATGCAATTGCAGACTGTGTCAATGATAATCCCATAGTTGCAAGGGCCGGGATTCTCCCTACAGAGGAAGACTGGAGGCAGCCGTTTATAAGCTACCTGAAATACGGAATCTTACCAGAAGACACAAAAGAAAAATTTGGGCTATGAAGAAGAGTTCCCCAACTCTATTTCAATGAAGCATTAGAACTCCTATACTACTGATCGAATGACGGAATATTGCTCATGTGCCTCTCCGTTGTTGAAGGAAAAAGAACGTTGATCGAATGCATAGCGGCATGTGTGGAGCCCACTAGCCTGGACCAAAACTCTACGAAAGGGCAAGACGACAGGGATACCACTGGCCGACAATGGTCCGAGATTCGATGGAACTTGCAAAAAAATCTGAAGAATGTCAGGAACATGCAAATTACATACATCGTGTGCCAAAACCACTGCGCCCAACTGCCTCATCATGGCTTTTCGATATGTGGGGAATAGACATCATCAGACCTATTGCCCCACCCTCCAGCCAAGGCCATCAGTTCATACTAGCCGCGACTAATTACTTCAGCAAGTGGGCCGAAGCTATCCCGCTCAGCGAAGTAAAAGCAACCAACCTAATAGACTTCATATGGAAATATCTGGTGTTCAGATTCGGAGTACCAAGAAGGATCATCCATGACAACGGCCCCCAATTCCGGGACTACCGCTTTCAGAGGTTGTGCCGAAAATTTGGAATTGAAAGTCATCGCTCCACCTCATATAACCCTACAAAAAATGGCCTGGCAGAAGCTTTTAACAAAACTATATGCAAAATCCTCAAAAAGTGGTATCCAGGAACAAAAAAGAATGGAGTAAACGACTACTAGAAGCATTATGGGCATACCGCACAACTGTGAGGGGACCAACACATGCAACACCCTTCTCCTTGGTATACGGAACAAAGGTAGTACTCCCTGTAGAAATACGGCTCCCAAGCCTGCGCTTAGACTTAAATGATTGCTTGATTGAAGAACCAAATGACCTGCTAAGGGTTAGGGAACTCGAGTCCCTAGATGAAGCACGACTGGCGGCCAGACGGATAATGCTAAACAAAGAGTGAACTTCACTCGAATATACTAAAACAGTATATGTTGCTCCTACGTAATCTTTTACAAAGCAAGGAAATGCGGATGACGCAATCCAAATAAAAGGGGGGGGGGGGGCAGAAAATGCCTTAGAAAAAGGGAACGACCCAACTATGAAAATACAGCCAAAATAGGCGAAACCCGATAAGGGCACCAAAAGAAAAGGAGGTAGAAAATGCCTCACAAAGGGGGATGACCCCACCATCAAAATACAGCCGAAACAGGCATAACCCGATAAGGGCATAAAAAGAAAAGAGAAATGAGGTCACATTAAGTCTTTTATAGATGCCAGAAGTGCCTCCAACTAGTTCTTTGCAACAAACAAGGGCCCACTTGACGTAGGAAGGCCCAGTCCACGGGGATTCCCCAGGACGGCACATGACACCGTCATCAACTCACCCCTAAGATGGGTAGCCTTTCGGCTAAAACTGTCGAGTTCCTCGAAGGTTTCTTTTAGCGCCATCTTCGCGTTAACAAATTTCAAAGAAGTTTTGACATTGGCTGATGATCTTTAAGCAAAGGAAGTTCGATGTCCAGAAGGGACTGGAATCTCAAACGAGTCCACCTCAGAGCGAGACATGGCCAGCCTCGCCTCAGATTGTTGAATCAAGACATTCAAATCATATAGCTCTGACCGGATCATCATTGCCTTCGCCACGACCACTTACTAAAAAGAAACATCGCAGTCGGGAACAGGCCCCGGATGGGTCAACACATGTGCCCAATGTGAGACAAGACCCAGGAATGACTCGATTCATCCCGCTGGATACCCAGTATCTCTTAAAAGGTCCAAGTGACCGGCGAGCCTCACTCAGATGTTACAAAGAAAACTTTAAGGTTGAGATGGGATCTCGGCCAAAATGGACTGCAGATGAGATAACAAATAACAATGCAGACGAAGGTTAATCGCTGACTCAGAGGAAACCTCACTATTCGAGTCTCCCTCAGAGTTGTTATGATCAACGCCACGGCGACAAGTGAATCGAAAATTAGCAAAAAGGCTAGTATGCCATGGCAGCGACTAATCGTCCCCAAACTCAACCAGAGAGGGGAAGCGGAACGATGAAAGTCTCAACCAGGGTGCGGTTCCTAATAAAGGCGCCAGGCGCCAAAAAGCAATAGTTCCAAGACAATCATTTCAAACTACGGCTGCCTTGATGCGACGCAACTATATGAAAAGACATTCAAAAGAAGGAAGCAAGCTTCATTGATCCTGCAGAGGACATACAAAAGATACATATAAAAAAACAAGAAAAAAAAGAAGAAAAAGAGAAGGAGAGTGATGACAGCAACCATCTGAACCAGAAACAAACTTAAGCCGGCGACGCAAGAGTCACAGAATACGACTGGCCCGATTAAGAAGAGCCCCGAAGCTCCTGTCGGCATTTTGCCGAAAGTCTCGACGCAGGGTGACATCAACACCCGATCCAAGCAGAGGTCCCAGAGGAACACCACGGGACGCAGAATGTCGCATCACCTTTGCACGCCACAACAGCCCATCCATCTAATCGGCCATTTCTCGCTCCTGGTCCTTTGTTGCCGACCACCCGGCATGCCCATCACAACCTTGCACACGGCCACGAAGCCGGCCAAGTGCTTCGAGAGCTTCGGTCAACTGCCGCTCCGCAATGATGAGAGTACAATTTAGGTCCACTAACTCCCACAAAACTACATGGACGTCCAGGAACTCATCCGTCATCCCCTCCATGAGACCAACGAAACCAGCCCAATAACCGATTAGCCGGAGCAAATTCTCAGCATGGAGAGTGGGATATCTGGTCCTTCTCAAAAGGCCAAGATAAGAAGTCAGTTGATCGGGCGCCCAGCAAAGCTTGTCCGTAGACCAGTCAGGCAGGTTGGCGAAAAGAGTTCGTGTATGCTCAAGAAGAAACTCCGGGCGGGTATACCCAGGAGGGGCCATAATGTGGACAGTAGGTCGTACCTCCATCCTCGGGGAAGAGTTCGACCCACTCTCGGAGTGAGCATTAGTAACAGCGCCGGCCATAAGGAAGGACAGAAGCAGTCTAAAGTAAAAGCCCTGACTTTCAGTCGACAAAAGGAAGGTCTAAGAAATCCAAAGAGAATAAAAAAAATCTTTTGCCTGGCTACGCCAATTTTAATATAGATATATCTTTCGTGTAGGCAACTCTTTCAAAGTCAGGCAACTCGTCTGATACAAAAGATACCCTAGTCAAATCTCGCACCCCAACAATAAAATGGGAAGACGAAATGACACCAGAACGAGCACCGGTTCCAAGAAACCTCTGACGGTTTGCCTCCCCAAAAAATGACCCAGCAATTAAGTAGGGATCCATGCATCCGACAACGCGAAGACATGACCTAAAGGTCACATCGCCGCGGAGGTAGGTACGGCACGCCCAACCATAAATGGGACCCTCGCTAACAAACAACTAAAGGAAAGGAGCAAGGGCAAGGGTAGTGCACCCGACTACATGAAGGCATGACCTAAAGGTCACATCACCGCGGACAAAGGTACGGCACGCCCAACCATAAATGGGACCCTCACTGACAAACCACTAAAGGAAAGGCACGGGGAGAAGAGCAGTGCACCCGACTACGCAAAGGCATGATCTAAATGGTCACATCGCCGTGGAAGATGGAGCCGCACACCTAACAACAGACGGGACCCTAGGTCAGCTCATTTAAAAGGGCGTAGGGGCAAGGGCAGTGCATCCGACTACACGAAGGCATGACGTAAATGGTCACATCATTGCGGAGGCAGGTGCGGGACGCCCAACCATAAATGGGGACCCTCATTGACAAACCGCTAAAGGAAAGGGGCAGGGGCAAGGGCAGTGCACCCGACTACACAAAGGCATAACCCAAGCGGTCACGTCGCAACGGAGGCAGGGCTGCGTACCAAGACAAATCCCTAGCAATCATTGAAGGCAATATTTCTGTATCGAAGAACAATTTTTTTTTATTTTACTAAAACCATCATTTCTTATTTACATAATACTGATTATGGCAACAACCATGGAGGCAGAGAGGAAAGATACAGTTACAACAAACCAAGAGAATACGGTTGCACCACATCAAAAAAAAAGAGGGGAATGCACAAAAAAAAAAAAGCAAACAAGAATTATGTCTCATTTTAATTGGTGTAAGGAAAACAATACAGCCTCCATACAATCGCGAGCCCACACTCTACGAAAGACAAATGACGGGCCCTAACCTCGTCAAGAAAGGCAGCATAGCATCAAAGGATAACTTGCGCAAATCGGCATCAACCAATTTTAAAGATTGCTCATGCGTTTGGATTCGAGAAGAATCAAGCTCTAATGAACACTATCGATCTTTTATTAAAACATCAAGATCAACAATTTCTTTCTCCAAGATACCTGGAGGGATCGCAGACACTCTAACTGAGCCACCAGGTCCCTCTCCGATTTAATAACCTCGGTAAGATCACACCACTTCTGGTCAAAATCCCTTGAAGAAGATTCAAATTGAGGAGTGTCCACAGCAACCCTGCTGCAAATGGAGGCATATTCAGACTTCAGGGCTCCTTTCTTGGCAAGAAGAAGGGGCTCAACCACACCCAGCGTAGGTCCTTTAGAAAGGCGTACGAGTTCTGTACACAAAACCAACACTTGCGCGACCTTGGACCTGATCGAGGAAAGAGACTCCCTAGAAGATCGCACCACTTGCAGGGGGAAGCAACTATCCCTTCATAATAAGCTAGATCTTCTGCCAACTCAGATAAAGGGGACCCGCAGGCAATGTCCAGAAAAGATCGAAGAACACCAACCGCTACCGACATGCAAGGAAAGGTCGCGGGAGAATTACCCCCAAAAGAGGAAAGTGCCAGATCATAACACGGATCACCTAAAAAAACTATATAGGAACCAGAAAGGGTTCAAATTACCAGAGGTAGTCTCACAAAAAAAAAAAAAAAAACAGAGATGAAAGTTCCCCACCTGAAAAAGGGAGAACGGCAGGAACTCTCTCTACCGCACAAGACCCAGTGAACGGTACTGCGGCGTTCAAAACCTCCATTTAAGCACTGTCCCGAGCAATCGAATAAACTAGACCAGAGGCGGGATAGGGAGCCGGGCTCTGGGAACCCTGAGAGCACGAAGATTGAGCCTCGACCGATGGGTCCACCACTCCTCCCCTTGCTAAAAAATATATATATAATACCACAAAGGTAAAATAAAAAAAGGAGAGAGGGAGAGAAGAAGGTGGAGCTAGGTCAAGCACTGACCATCCCCTTTCCTACCCCTTTTAAATAAAGAGACGTAAAGGGAGGAACAACCACCAACAAAGCAAAAGGACAAGAAAGAAAGAAGAAAACAGCGACCTGAAGAAAAAAGTGGGATCACGAAAGGACCTGAAGACAAAAGTGGAATCACGAAAGGCTGAAGGAAAGGAGAACTTTCCCCCCTCACCTAGATGGGCATCTTGGAGCCGTGAGACAGTTTCTTTTGCATTCCCCACACAGGCCTCTTCTCCAGAAGAAAATAAAGCATCAAGAATCAAGGGGCGAGAACCACCACCTTCGGAAGGGACAGAGGCATCAGTGGCCACCTCTATGGGTTCCATTAAAGCACACAAGTCACTGCTGGTCCACTCAATGGCATCAACATGATCCGTAAGATTCCGGGCAGGGGATCCACCAGAAGGAAAAGAAAGACTGGCCGAACCATGAGACACCCCTATAAAGGCAGTGCCCGCAACCTTATGACTCTATTTATTAGCTAAAAGTTTGGCTCCAAAAACACGGGGGCAGCTGACGTCGTTTATAAAATTCGGGTCATCGCCCAATTTAAGGCATTTTTCCAGCGAAATAACATACCACCGGAGATAGGAGGATAGGGCATCCCCGATGTCTCAACCTACTAACAAGGGATATGAAAAATGACCGCGGGTGCGCATGGCAGA
Organism: Litsea cubeba; assembly: GCA_012931725.1. NCBI lineage: Eukaryota > Viridiplantae > Streptophyta > Magnoliopsida > Laurales > Lauraceae > Litsea > Litsea cubeba. The sequence continues at coordinate 30,077,850 of CM022954.1, read as the reverse complement.
GAAATCACACCAAGCACTCCATCCATCCGTAACAGAGCTTTATCCATGAAAAAAAAAGGCGGAGTAAATCTACCATGCCTTGGGTATAACCAAACTGACGGGCAAAACGACTATGCCAATAGGGCTCGATGAAGCATGACCTCCAGGAACGAAAGACAGGCATGGAGGGCCTCACACATAAGAGCCATGCTACCTGAGCTTCTTGCATGAAAGAATGCCCTGGAGAACACACCATTTCAGCATCACAAAAGCTAGAAACATCATCAACGTTTGCGAACCATGAGTGATCGCGAATTCTGAAAGAATCTCTATCCCAAATAACAGAGCGAGGGTGGTAAATTCTTTGAAGGACTTCTGCTCGGAAGGTGAAAGCAAAGTTGCCAGCCGGCACATAAAAGGAGCATCCGGGAATGGTAACTCCCTCGAACAAGGATGAAAAGCATGGCAGTGAAACACGAACGAAGCATAGAAGTAATGCCTCGGGTAACAACCGCTAGGATCAATGCCTCCAAGGATGTGATCAACATTCTCACGAAGACCGTGGCACAACTTCGCCACCATGGCTGGACAGAGGGCTATGCGATACCCCCACGCTAGTCTGCAAGCAGGGAGAAGCGAAAAAGCCCTAACATTGTCGCCATCTTGTCCCGGGAAGACCGCCCGACAAAGCCAGACAACAATAAAGTACGCTAGAAAAGAGCGAGAGTCAGGGTAGTCACCAAAAAAGCATTCCGTCTCTGCGGCATTCCTTGGACGACCAAAGGACAAATCGTTGTGTAAGCCTTGCAAATCGGACGAGATTTCCCTGCGCAACCATTGAGCATGGAGGACATTCCTCTTCGAGTGAGACACAGCCTGGTTATGTGATCATCAAATAAAGCATTAAGAGTGGTAGAAAATTCAAGGGAGTCCCTCCTGATATCGGCAAACTCCTTTCCAGAATGAACATATTCTTCGTATAATCCCCTGATACGGGTAAACCAGTAATGACCTTCATCTCAAAAAGCGAAAAGCCAAGTTACCGCACTTGGGCTAGGCATGTATTGCCGGCAGGGCAGAAGGTCCCCAACATTGTCCCAAAGGAATGAACAGGGATAGTGAAAGAGTCGTTGTGGCTTGAATAGCTCCGAATATACCGATACCCCTTAATAGCGGCTCGAAGAAAAATAGGGCAAACCGAGACCATTTGGGAGGCCCCACCCCTTGTGGACCCTCAATTTGAATTTGAATACTATATTTTAGAGTAGAGTATCTATTTATATTAATTAATAGGATTTAGTAAGGGTAGATAGGTATTTTCCTAGATTATAGTTTGATTAACCTTGTTGTGTAATTTATAGAGTCAATAGGGTGCCTTTTACAATTTCTAGAGTTAGTTAGTTAGTTAGATGCCCTAGCTAGGAATTAGCATTTATTATAGGGGGGTCTCCACTTGAGAAGCTTCTAGAAATCCTACTCAAAGACCCAACTACCCTTGGCCTTAACCCTAATCCTATTTAAACTAAAAGGGCCCTTTGGTCATTACCCACTCAACACAACCTATATAACTAAACCACCCATCTCATACGTATGTTACTTTCTCAACTCTCATTTTCCTTTCTTTTCTCTCTTCTTCCCTCATTTCCTTCCAACACTTTCTCAATTTCCCTCCAATTCTCTCATCTCCATCTACTTCTCTCTCTAGAACCCTAGATCTAGAACTCTAAGAAGAAGACCATCTGCAACAATCTTAGCTACAACTTATTATAAGGATCTTTCTCTCTATCTTTCTAATCTCTTATCTCTCTTAATCAAGGTATGTACCACTTTCTAGTTCAATTTCCCTTGAAATCTCTCTTTCTCTCCCTAGATTTCCTTTCCTTATAGCAATTCTCTTGTGGATGTGGGTTTAGGTGTTAGAGATCTCTCTAGATTTGTGGTTGTGTGAATGGAAAGCCATAGGAGCTAGGATTTGATTTTTGGAGCTTTGGATCTCTATTTTTTCTCTCTATATTATTGTTATTGAATTCAAGCAAGTTCAATATACTTACTTAACATATAATGAATATTTATTGTTGTTGATTTAGTGATTTTCTACTCAAATGATGTTAGAATTGATAGATCTATCTTTGAGCATGTTTTCATAGATGGTTGGCCATTGATGGATGGGTTGATCTCATTTGAAAGACCAATGGCCCATGGATTGGATGGTTGGATGTGTATTGAAGTGCTTTTCATGTTTTATGATGTTTCTATGATGATTGGACGAGATTGGATGGGTTGTGGTTGGAAATTGAATGGAAGAGGAAGAAATCCAGATTTCTGGAATGGTGCAGATTACGCGTATCGGGTCGACCGAGCACACTAAAAACCAAAAAATCCAAGTCCAAGTTAATCTCTACAGGCTTTGCAGGTCTAGTGTATTTGGTCGACCGGACCCTTTCCTTGGTCGACCGAACACACAGGATCTACCGGATGCAGCTCGGAACTGGACTTCTCCCTGAGGACCAGAAATCTTGTGTTCTTGGTTGACCAGACCCTGTTCTCGGTTGACCGACAACACAGGGATTTCAGTGGAGATGGCTAAGAGCTGGGACATCATTTTCCAGGATTTTTAGTGTGTGCGGTCGACCGGCTAGGCCAGGAGGTCGACAGGACACACAAGAATTTCTTGAAATTAGGCCATACCTGCCAGATGCCTGACTCCAAATTTCCAGAGTATTCAGTTGACCGACCAGGCCAGGAGGTCGACCGAGCACACCACGCAAAGGGTCGACCTAGGAGTCAACATCCTGATAACTCAGTGTACTCGATCAACCGAGCCCTATGTCAGGTCGACCGAAGACACTGAATTCTGTGATTTTCCAGTTTTCATAAATCTGAAGTTGTGATCGTTCGTGGGGCCTATTGACCATCCAAATGGACTTCTATTGATGTGTTAAGCAAGAATCAATGGTGTGGCTCAACCTTGACTCGTGGGGACCACCAAGTAGGGTCTAGGCTGTGGATTCAACGATGATTTGATCCTTAAACATTGTCGATGATGCCCATTACTTCTGGAGCACCAAATACAGTATCTATTGGCATTTGAGACCTCATTTAGAGATGGACCTGGACCTAAATGTGGACCAATACTTAGGTTGGACTTGTGATATCTCCCGTTGATTCTCGTATTTAGATATTTATCTCAATTGTTGTATTACTGTCACTCTTATGTCCTTATTATTGCTTATAATTTTTAATTAAATGGGAAATGGATGACTGAACCTAAGACTACTTAGAGGTGACCTGGTGATGTGATTGGGTGAATATTGACCCGTGTCTATGGCTAGGTGGGCCCTTTTATGGTCTAAGTTTGGATGTGGAATACCCTAGAATGGAGAGGTTGGATTGTACTAGACTTATAACTCATTATGGATGGGAATGAACTGTTTATCATTGGAAATAGACTTGTTTGCCTCATTTGGACTATTCTAAACCAGTCCATATATTTGGTGGGCTTTGGTATGGATCCAATGATTGGACTTGGACTTGGACTACGTTCCATGGATTGACTTGGTACTTGGACCTCTTAGGGACTTGGATAGGACCTTGTTCACGCAAGGCAAAGCCTAGACAGACACAGACCTTTATTGTTTCTTGAGTCGGCGTAGACATTCACTAAGTTGTTCTAAGCTCAACCTTTAGACTGATCATCACTGGTAGGAGCTACTTTGAGTGTTGAGTGGGCTATCATGATGAGCTATGTTGTAAATAGACGATGTGACATCGGGTCCGATCTCCGGAGTAATGAGTGTGGTGAAGATGTTGATTGTGATTGCGGGGCTCGATATTCCCCAGCACTGGTGAGGTTTTCTCGCCGCGACTGTGTTCAGTATGGGATGGCCGCGGCATAATATCCCCTGGTATTCAGCTTGTGTGAATGTGCCATGTTGTATAAATTAGATATGATGTTTATTTTGATTTTAAATGCTTATTTTGCTCAACTACCTAGAATCTATATCAGTGTCATCTTCTTTAACTTTATGACTGTCTCTACTCTTTTGATGCATACATCCTATGTTACTTCTATACTATGACTTGTCAAATTTTTAGATCTGATCAATTCTTGGTGCTTAGGTTTCGACCCCAAGTACGAGGATGGTGTGCTCGCGCTCATTGAGGCACCCATGGCAGCAGATCACGGATGGGGACTAGCCGACCAAGAGGTCGAGCTGGAGGTTGGAGAGCCGGCACCTAGAGTGTGACAGTTTATCTGTTTCGTTTGGGTTTCGAGTGATTTTTGTAGTGAGCAGGGTAGTAGTTAAAATATGTAATAAACATTTGCTTATTTCAACCTTGACATTTAGGCTGGACTTCAGCCATGTTACATTTGATATATCTTCTATGATACCCTATGCTTCCGTTATCTTTACAATTGCTTCCGCTTTACTCTGTATGCTTCCGCAATTTAACCACTGATATTATATTATTCAAAAAGTTTTAAATTGGACCTCATTGCGGACCTCCGATCTTGGAAGTTCTTGGAATTTTCGGGAAGTAGTGCGCCAAATCCGATACCTTGACGGTTTCCTCGGTATTCGGAATTGGAGCGTTACAGCATTGCTCCCAGCTCGGTGCTGGATTCAGGCAAATTTTATGTTTCAAATCTCATGGAAAACCACCGCTAGGGTCGCTCAATAGTGTTTTCATGGGAGGACAGATTTCTCCTTGATAATTTGGGGGAAGGTCGTCCAAGAAACAGGGGATGAGGAAACGCCTACACACGGGAGTAGGGAAAAGAAAGGGTTTATAACCCCTAACCAGTTTACTTTGATTCAATTCATGAGTCTCTACCTACTCAATAAAATCCTCCTTTCAAAGAAGAGGGTCACCACCCGAATAAAAGACATGAGATGCATAGCTTCGGGGGTAATGAAAGGACTGTCCATTCTTGGAAGATGAATGGTGACGTATCGACTCCCCTTGTCGAACTGAATTCGGGCATCTATTCCCAAAGATAAAATCGGGAGGAAAAGATGAGGCAGGAGACCCGTCCATCATCAAAAGATGGTAGTATAACAGAGGATGAATCCGAGGAACTTCTATCGCGCTGCCGGAAGCATCAGAAGAAGAAGTTCACGGCCCCATAAGACTCTGTCTAAGGTAGGGTACCATAGCCCTAGAAGACGAAGGAGCCTTGCCAGAAGCAGGATTAGCGGAAGACATCGGATGTATGAATGTGTAAATGCCGGATGAAACCCCAAGTAATCACGAAACCTCCACCAAAAAGCAATGTCTTTCGAAATAACTTGAAGGGAGGCAATATGTAAGCACAACAAAAGTGGTAAGGAGCATGGTCGGGCCTAGGTCCAGAAAGGGCCTGAAAGAAAGGAAGGTCCATAGCAGTCGGGATTGGTAATATCATCCCCACTGGTGCCTTCCTCTATTGACAAAGGCAGAGGGATGGAAGCAAGGAGAGTAAAGGGGCGACACGTGCAAAAAAGCCTATAAATAGAACGACGCTGATTCCGAGAAGGATGGCCGAAAAAGGGGAGAGAGAGATATGTCATGTAAGAAGACCTCATTTGGGGGAGAAAAGAAAGTTTAGAGAAAAGGCTCTGCTTATCTTGTTTTCCCACAGAAAGGTCCATACTCTGTGATTTTCTTTGTAAGAGGGGTACTGGCGAGATCCGGACAAACCAAAAGCTTAGTGTAAAGCCCGGAATCTCTAGTTTGTTGAAATAGAATTGCCATACGCATACACATTTCTTCTTTATTACCTGCTTACACACACTCTCAATTTTAATATTATAGTTACAGTAACTACCATGTTTCGCCATTCAGGAGACATTTCATCATAAAAGAACTATACCAATTGCCACTTGGCGATTTGGTGATGAGGACACTTCCTAATGAGATCCTTGAACCTATCTCACGCCTCATGAAATTGTTCGTTATCAGTTTGGGCGAACGATGTGATGAATCTCCTATACTGATTGGTTTAGCCCACGGAGAAATATTTATCTTTCAATTTTTGTTGTAGTTGGGCCCAAGTGGTGATGGAGTTTGTAGGTACAGTACTCAGCCAATACTTAGCTTTGTCCTTTAGTGAAAACTGAAAAAGAAACATCTTTAGGGCCTCACTACTGAAATTATTTATTCTCACAGTGGAGCAAATAACCAAGAAGCCATCAATGTGATTGTATGGGTCTTGATTGTTCAAAATATAAAAAGAAGGAATAAGATTGATTGTACTATATTTGATTTCATAATGAGCTGCCTGAACTGTAGGCGGTTGAATACACGATGGTGACGCGTATTCCGAAGGAGTACAGTGCTCCTTTAAGGGTTGGAGAGGAGTTGGAGGGGGTGTACCGGGTGGAGCCTCCTCTTCATTTCTTTCCTCGCCATTTGTGAATTTGTGTGTGAGGAATTAGCAGAGTGTTTAGACGATCTAATTTCCCTAAGGACTCGCTCTAAATTTTGGTCTAGAGATACCAAATCTAGGTGACAAGAGCGACGACCAAGCATGTACACACAACTCTGACTGCAATTACATAAAAAGAATCAGAAAGTCTAGGACTTACAATGCTTTAGGTAAATGATAACTTTAATTGAGTAAAACTTTAACTTTCAAGAACTCTCCTGGATCCTGCACAAACTCTAGGATTCTTGATTAGTGTTAGAATCGATACCCTGCAATAAGGATAGTAACCGATGTTAGCAAAGATGATAAAGTAGAAAAAAATTGAAAAAGCTAAACTAATGTTAGAATTAAAAGAAACAAACAACCGTGCTAATTCTCCCCGGCAACAGAGCCAAAATTTAATAGTTCCTGTCACGCCCCCAAAATGTAAACCGGGGTTATGAGTGAGATTAGGGCTAATTAAAAAACAAAATTTCTTTTCAAACTTAATTACATATAACTTAGCCCCAATCATGTCCCAATTGGATCGAAGACCGCTGTGAGGTGTAAACATTTCCTCAAATACATATATCAAATAGCGGAAGCTTATACTTACAAATGGTATCTTAAAAGAGTATAGTTCGAGCAAATACTGAATACTATAACTAGAGTTCAAGTTTGAGACTGTTAACAAAAGTATTAATTATAACAAAAGATAAAAGAACCGAAAAGATAAAACTAAACAGATATATCATTAAGGCACTCGTGTACGGGGTCGTCACGGCTAGACAATGCCGTCCGTACTATACTCTACGGAGTCATTAGGCTGATCTGCCTGAACTTCCTCCATCGTTTCCTCCTCTGCGTAATAGTAAGGCTCGGTACCTATGCACCAAGAGTAATATCATCAGACACGACGGTCGGCAAATAATGTATATAAAACATCAATAGATATGCAGGACAAATCAGATTTAGACAATACGATAAACAAAATCAGTAGAAATGCATAGCATTCAGAAGTGATAATGCGTAGCATTCGAATAATAAACAGACTAATAAGACATCTAACAAATAGGCAAATCACAAAAGCTAATGCACCACGGATAGTTTCACATGACCCTCCATACTCAACTTAGAGTTCGTGGTAGAGTGGCACGGGTTAAAACCCCGGCAAGCAGACAGAATGATACCCTTAAAATAAAAACAAAACAAATTCCAGACAGACTTATTCAGACAGAACGGGTATCAGATGATGGTGTACATCCATCTAAAAATAAAAAGTCATACTGCGCAGACGTTCAATCCAAAGTCCTCACACAAATGGTGCCCCAAGTGTGTTGGGCGTTTACAACTAAGTGATGCCTGACACGAGAGTCCTATACAAACAATAGTGAGGGACTAGACTTTCTTGTGTGAACAAGATTCGTCAATCATCATAGAGAAACTACTTTTCCATCATCAAATCAAAACTAACAAACAAACAAACTTCAAACTTCTTCAAAACTTCTTCAAAACATTATCATCATAAGTAGTTCTCAACAAGCTTTACAATCAAAGCCGTCTGTCTAGTCACAACACTTACATCAAACTTCAGAACAAAACGGAACATCAAAAGGGATCCTAATTCATCATCTAAGTTCATCATTTGATCCCAAACAAAACAAAACAAACGAAGCTAATGAACATGTACATCACATGTAGACAGTACCAGACAGTACTATTCGGAATCATAAACGATAGACAATCCAATCCTAAGTACAAATGTTAATCCTGAAACATCATACATTCCTACTCAGTCAACGAAAGGATTAAGGTTCAGGATACTCAGATGAATATTCTTCGTGCATAGATTTAGAGAGAGTATCCCGTTGTCCCGTACCGTTCAAGATTGAATAAAAATGGATTCCAATGCAACCGGAATAACCATGAGGAATCTTCTGCTCAAAAACACTCCTCATACATAGTCAAATGAGTCCAAAAAGGTAGCCAAGGTTCCATACTGTTGGAAATAGGGTGGGCCTCTAGGATAGGTTTCAAAAACTTTTGACCCACTTGACGCAGGGATCAACTATCCATAAGGCTACAAAACCCAATCCAAGATCTATGTCCTCAATCTCAGTCATCATGATCAGTAAAACAATTTATCTAGAAGATAAAAACAGCAACTAACAAGCATCCATAATAATCTACAACATGCAAGGAAGTGGATTATACCTTTGGAGCTCGGTTGTGCTCTAATGGAGGAGTTGCGTCTTTCTTTGATGATGAAACGCTTTCACTAATCAAATAGGGATCTCCAAGACCTCTTGATCTTCCACGCTATGACCCGTATCAGATTCTCCTTTTCTCAAGAAGATGGTGGGATCTCCAAGAGAAAACTACTAGGAACTCTAGGGAGGAACTAGAAAGAGAACTAGAAGAGGGAAGAGAGGAATAACTTGTGCAACACTTGCACTAGGGGGCCTTGGGCGTGAATCCCAATGCAAGAACAGTGCTTGGACGTCCAAGGCCTCCTCTCCTCTATTTATAACTTTTGCAAGTTGTCTCTTCTTTACTAATTACAATAGAAGTCTTACTTCCATTAATTAGTAACTTACCATATCATAATTAGAAGTCTCACTTCAAATATGATTAGTATCTTTCTAATTCCTTTCTAATTAAAATAGAAGTCTCACTTTTACTAAAATTAGTAAGTCTACTATTACCACCATTAGAAGTCTCACTTCTACTAGAAATAGTAACTTTCCTTTTAGAGTTCAACTAGAATTAGATACTTTCTAATAATTGGGCTAGCGTGGGGACCACTAGGGATTCCTTAGAAAGCTGGCTCCAACTGGGACTCGCGACCCCACATCTCATGTGTAATCCGGGCCCACAGTTAATTGCAAATAACTCCACTATATAAATGCAATTGAACTCCAGTCTTAGGAATATTACATAGAAGACCCTAAACTTCCACATTACCACAAGTAGACCCCTCTATCAATATCCATGGATCAATTGGACCTGTCTTCCAAAATAGATCCATATCTTATTATCCTTGAGCCCCAATTAATTATAATGATCAATAGGTACCTTTCCAATTAACTCTTAATCGGAATGGGTGCGCACTTACCAATGACAAATCCATTAATTGGCAGAAGGGGATATTAGAGATAGATTCCTTCTTGACTATTGAATGTTCCCACAGCTCTACTACCATGTACCCAAATCACCGAGGTGTTGACCTACAGTTGGCCTCACTCATTGGTGACTCAAAGCAAATGAATAGATAGAAACTTGAGTTCATTAATGTCTCAGGATTGAGAGCCTATTGCTAGGGAATTATGAGAGCAGACCTTAAAAATAAAGACAGTGTTTATAAGGTGCTTCTCATGGTCCTTCAATACATCCAATGTACCAACACAATGATCCAGAATCTTCCATTCTGATGATCGAGACAAATCACACTATCTCATAGTGATCAAAGTACTGCAACCTTATCAGTATGAGATGTCCAATCTCATCACTGGTTGTGAATATATTTTAAGTATAAGATTTGTCATACATGTCTCCCGTATGTGGATCTCATCCATACACATGTATTACATCTAATATACTTGTGGACCCCGGTTCATCTCATGAACCAGCATGTCATTCGTATTGGTTATGTGCAAGTATATAATAAATCACCATTCATCTCATGAAAGGAAAGCATGAATATATGAATAAATAAAGAATTTAATCAATTTATTATATCATCTACTGGATTGAGTCCATAAAACTAACACATACAAGTCCAATAGAAAAAGAGGTCAAAAGAGTCCTTCAAAAGGTCCTCAATAGTTGTCCCGGTCGACCTAGTACAGCCCGGGTCGACCTGCAGTAGTGTGTAGAAATTGTGAACAGTGAATTGATCAGGCGCAGCGCACCTGACCCTGTGTGTTCGGTCGACCTGCCCTTGTTTCGGTCGACCGCATACACTGCGGAAACAGAACACAGTTTCTGTTCTTTGCAGTGAATTGGGTCCAATTGCTTCCCTTTCTTCTTGAACCTGATATACAACCATATCAAGTATAAAACCAGTCCATTCTAATTCTATTTATCTATCTAATCAAATCATCAATTTCATAAACCAATTCATTAATCAAATACACATAATTATCATGTTTTCAAAACTAAATCTTCAATTGAGCAAAGGTCATCTAAATCATCAATTAATCATCGAATCAAAGGAGAAACAAACATATCAGACATAATATATAAATTACTTGCCTTGATGAAGAGCTAAATGAAAAATCCAAGAGAAATTTGGGGAAAATCTCTTTTAAGCTCAAAGGTGAAGAAATCAACTCTCAAACCCAAATCACTCCTACAAATGCATGCCAAGGGTTGAGGTGAGTCTCCTTAATTCATTTCTAACCGAAAGGAAAAGGATGCACTAATTCTACAAGTCTTGAGAACCTACCTTAGAGTTGTTGGTGGATGAAAAGCTTAGAAAAGGGGATATTAGTGATCATAGAAGCTTGGGGAAGATGATTGGAAGCTTCACCGGCGATGACGGAGCTCCGGGAAGGTGTCGGTAGTGAAGAGTAGTGATGGGGAAGAAGAAGTGAATAGTATAGGAATGGTGGCTGTGTTGTTGAGAAACAACCGTATGAAATGAAGAGATAAGAGATGAATGAATAAGGGATAAGGCTTATATTAGTTAAGGATAAGTGAAAAATATGGGTTTGATCCTTATTGCTAATTTGAGGTTCTTAGACACGTCGGATTGCAACGCGACTGAAGGCAAATGTTCATGAAATGACCTGATCTATCCGATGCACCCAAATTCACAAAAACTCATAATTTTGATAAAACCCCTGAAAACTCCCCAAATTGCAAACACCCCCCTACTGTACCCAAACGCTCTCGGACTCGCGCGAGACTTCGTACGCGTGATCCATACGATAAACCCGACTTGCTAAGACTCTAAGCAAACTTACTAACTAGTCAAACAATTAATTAAAATTAACGATGGGTTAAGGGACGGGATGTTACATACTCCCCCCCTTAGGATATTTGGTCCTCCAAATCACTAACACACTTTCTGGTAATCATTGAACTTCTGTCAATAACTGTGGATATTTCTCCTGAATCTAATCTCTGAGTTCCCAAGTTGCTTCGCTCGGACTGTGGTGCTCCCACTGTACTTTGACCCAATGAATAGTCCTATTCCTTAAAACATGTTCCTTTGTATCAATGATCTTCTTCGGTTTCTCCACAAATGTGACGTCTGGCTGTACATCCAAAGTCTCATGATTTAATGCATGTGAAGGGTCTGGAATGTACTTCCTCATCATAGAGATATGAAAAACCTTGTGAACTCCTGCTAACTCTGCTGGTAGTATCAATCGGTATGCTACTTCACCAACGCACATATCAATCTCAAACGGTCCTATGTATCTTCGAGCCAATTTCCCTTTCTGACCGAATCTCATAGTTCCTTTAGTTGGTGAAACCTTGAGAAATACTTTATCTCCAACCTGGAATTGCAAATCTCTTCTCTTCGGGTCTGCGTAGCTCTTCTGTCGGTCTCTTGAAATCTTCAGTCTGTCAATGATTTGTTTCACTTTCTCACTGGTATCACTGACGATCGAAGGTCCATGAAAACTCCGAACACCAATTTCTTCCCAACAAATAGGAGTCTTGCACTTTCGTCCATACAGTGCCTCGAATGGTACCATCCCAATACTGGAATGATAATTGTTATTGTAGGCAAACTCGCACAAAGGAAGACTCTTCTCCCAATCTTTTCTGAAATCGAGAACACAAGCCCGCAACATATCCTCCATAGTCTGATTGGTCCTCTCAGTCTGTCCATCAGTCTGCGGGTGATATGCAGTACTGAAATTCAAGGTAGTGCCTAAAGCTGCTTGCAAACTAACCCAAAATCTTCCCACAAACCTCATGTCTCTGTCTGAAACAATGGGATCTGGAATTCCATGCAATCTAACGATGCTCTCGATGTACTTGTTTGCCAAAACATCCATGGATCCTTTCATTCTCATCGGAATGAAGTGTGCTGACTTGGTTAGTCTATCAACAATCACCCAGATACTATCACTGTCTCTCGTGGGTGGTAATCCTGACACAAAGTCCATGGTAATGTGCTCCCACTTCCATTCTGGTATCTTCAAGGGTTGAAGTAAACCTAGAGGTTTTTGATGTTCAACCTTCACTTGCTGACACACTAGACATCTCGAGACAAATTCTGCAATGTCCTTCTTCATGTTGTTCCACCAGTAAAAACTCCTCAAGTTCTGATACATTTTGGTACTCCCAGGGTGAATAGCATAACGAGAATGGTGTGCCTCAACCATAATCTCGTTTCTCAAATCATGAACACCCGGTACACATAATCTGTCCTGGCAATACAACACTCCATTTATGAGTCTGAATTCTGTTTTGTCTGCTATGTTGTCTATGATTCTGACTAACTCTGGATCTTCTCTCTGACTACCTTTGATTCTAACCAGAATCTCTGGTTCCCAAGTAAGCATGTTGGCAACCATAATTCTCTCACTCTGAGGCTGAAATTCTATAGTCATATCTCTGAATAATTCTGTCAAAAACCACTCTGTCTGTAAACATCCGGTATTCGCCGTCTTCCTGCTCAGTGCATCTGCTACTACATTAGCTTTCCCGGGATGATACTTTATTGGAAAATCATAGTCCTTGATGTACTCCATCCATCTAGTCTGCCTCATGTTAAGATCCTTCTGTCCAAACAGGTACTGAAGACTCCTGTGATCCGAGTGAACCTCGAATTTCTCTCCATACAGGTAGTGTCTCCACATTTTAAGTGCCATAACTACTGCTGCAAGTTCTAAATCATGGGTAGCATATTTCTTTTCATGCTCTTTCAACTGTCTGGAGCCATAAGCCACTACTTTCCCTTCCTGCATAAGAACGCATCCCAATCCAATGCCTGAAGCATCGGTAAAAATCACAAACCCTCCATTTCCCGTAGGTAAGGTAAGGATAGGAGCTGTAGTCAATCTGGTCTTCAACTCCTGAAAATTCTCTTCACACTTCTCTGACCACACAAACGGAACATCCTTCCTTGTTAATTTGGTCAATGGGGCTGCTATACTGGAGAATCCCTTCACAAATCTTCTGTAATATCCTGCCAAACCCAGAAAACTTCTAATATCTGACACTGACTTCGGACTCTGCCAATTGACTACTGCCTCAATCTTCGCTGGATCTACTGATAAACCTTCTCTAGAGATGATATGTCCCAAAAACGACACTTGTTCAAGCCAAAATTCACACTTACTCAGCTTGGCGTAAAGTTGATTTTCTCTCAAAATTTGCAATGAACTCCTTAAATGATCTGCATGTTCATCTCTGGACTTCGAATAGACTAGAACATCGTCTATGAAAATGACTGTGAACCAATCTAAGTATGGTGCAAAGATCCTGTTCATCAAAGCCATGAATACTCCCGGTGCGTTGGTCAGTCCAAATGGCATAACCAAGAATTCATAATGTCCGTATCTGGTCCTGAAGGCTGTCTTCTGCAAATCTTGCTCTCTAACACGTATCCGATGGTAGCCTGATCTCAAGTCTATCTTCGAGAAGTACTGTGCACCTTGCAATTGATCAAATAACTCGTCTATCCTTGGTAAAGGGTACTTGTTCTTGATCGTAACCTGATTCAGCTGCCTGTAATCTATACACATACGCATTGTACCATCCTTCTTCTTCACAAACAACACCGGTGCACCCCATGGTGATACACTCGGTCTCACAAATCCTTTGTCCAAAAGATCTTGCAACTGAGCTTTTAGCTCTCTTAACTCTGCTGGAGCCATACGGTAAGGTGCTTTTGATATCTGTGCCGTTCCTGGCACAAGCTCGATTGTGAAATCAATTTCTCGAACCGGTGGTAATCCAGGTATTTCTTCTGGAAAGACATCTGGGAATTCACACACAACTGGAATATCTTCCACCACTTTGGACAATTTGTCCTCCGCGATAAATGCCATATAACCCTCACAACCACTCCTAATCAATCTATCTGCCTTCAAGTCGGAAATTATTCTCGTGGACATGGGTCTCCGCTCTCCAACAATCTCCACACTGTCTGCCAACACTTGCAATCCAATTGTCTTGTTGAAGCAATCCATCACTGCTCTATAGGTGGATAACCAATCCATACCCAAAATCACATCAAAATCTTTCATCCCAAGAATTATTAAGTTTGCAGATAGAACAAAGTTCTCCACCTGCACTTTACATGCTGGATAATAGGATTCACACTGCACAGTTTTCCCTAAGGGAGTACTGACGAAGAGAATATAATGCAATGGAGCTATATCTCCTACCAAGCATGCAGCAAAGATAGGTGAAACAAAAGAGTGTGTGGAACCAGAATCAAATAAGACTCTAGCAGGTACATCTGAAATAAAGAGTGTACCTTCCATAACTCCTCCAACTTCCTCGCCTTCCTGCTGATCCAAGGCAAAAAGTTTGCCACGCTGATGAGGTATCTGCTGTCCCTGCTGTCTGTATTGTTGACCCTGAGGTCTCTGTTGTCCCGAGGCCTCTGATGTCCCCTGCCTTGTGGTGGTATCGGAAGTCTAGGCTGTTGTTGCTGCTGTGCCTGCCTCAAAGGCTGTGCTGCTATTGATGGTCGAATAGGAGCTGCATTCCTCACACCTTGTCCAGTCTTTTTCGGGCAATCCTTAATCTGATGACCCATCAAACCACACTCAAAGCAACCTCCTGTAACCCATCTACACGCTGTTGTCGGATGATTTTTATGACAATCATCACAACGAATTCCTATTGTTGGACCTACCTTAAGTTTCTTGGCTTGCTGCTGGTATTGCTGCTGTGGATGCTGATACGGTTGTTGTGGACGTTGCTGCTGATACTGACCTGAACTTTGACTCCTAAACAGATTATGTGCCTGTTGAAGCTGCTGGTTATAAAGAATTTTCTGCCGGATAGACTCTTCAGCCCAATATGCACGTTTCAGATTTTCCTCAAAAGTAGGCAATACAACCGATGTTACCTCCATCTTAATGTCAGGCCTCAATCCCCGAATAAATCTCATAATTTTATCTTCTTCGGTCCGTACTAAGGCTGGTGCAAACCTAGACAGGTTAGTGAATCGCTGCTCATAGGTTTGAACGGTATCTTCTCCTTGTAACAGGGTTTCAAACTCCACAATTTTCTGAGCTTGGATATGTGGTGGAATGTATTTGGTACGAAATTCTTTCTGAAATGCTTCCCAAGCATTGGCATCATCGATTGTATCATAAGGTGTCTTTACTGATTTCCACCATATCTCCGTTACACCCCTGAACATATAGGCTGATAACTGTACTTGCTCCTGACCTGTACACTGAAAAACATGAAAAATCTTTTCCATTTGTACTATCCATTCATCTGCATCAAGGGGATCTTCGTTTCCATAAAAGACTGGTGGGTTTCTCTTCTTGAACTTATCATACATATCATTCGAATCTGTAACTCGAGCTGGCATTACTACCTGAGCTGGTGGTGTTGGCCTCTGTAGAACCTGGAGCATCTGTGCCTGGAAAGTAGCCTGATCCTCCTGCTGTTTTGTCTGACTCTCTTGCTGTTGAGTCTGATTCAAAGTTTGTGCTTCTTGTGAAGTCACAATTGCTTGCATGAGCTTGTTAAATTTGTCCTCAAAAGAGTCACTAGCACAAGCATTGGCATTACTGCTATCTGGTTTACCACTACTATTGGAGCGCATATTACGGCCAGCCATTCTGAAACATAAGAAACATTAATCCTATGGGACTCAATCTAGCAATCAAACTATACAATCTACAAAAGCTAAAAATACCCAAAAGAAAACCAATCCTCACACGTCTTAGTTTCTACTTATTTTAAATCTAGAAACAGTAATGCTCTGATACCAACTTGTCACGCCCCCAAAATGTAAACCGGGGTTATGCGTGAGATTAGGGCTAATTAAAAAAAAAATTCTTTTCAAACTTAATTACATATAACTTAGCCCCAATCATGTCCCAATTGGATCGAAGACCGCTGTGAGGTGTAAACATTTCCTCAAATACATATATCAAATAGCGGAAGCTTATACTTACAAATGGTATCTTAAAAGAGTATAGTTCGAGCAAATACTGAATACTATAACTAGAGTTCAAGTTTGAGACTGTTAACAAAAGTATTAATTATAACAAAAGATAAAAGAACCAAAAAGATAAAACTAAACAGATATACCATTAAGGCACTCGTGTACGGGGTCGTCACGGCTAGACAATGCCGTCCGTACTATACTCTACGGAGTCATTAGGCTGATCTGCCTGAACTTCCTCCATCGTTTCCTCCTCTGCGTAATAGTAAGGCTCGGTACCTATGCACCAAGAGTAATATCATCAGACACGACGGTCGGCAAATAATGTATATAAAACATCAATAGATATGCAGGACAAATCAGATTTAGACAATACGATAAACAAAATCAGTAGAAATGCATAGCATTCAGAATTGATAATGCGTAGCATTCGAATCATAAATAGACTAATAAGACATCTAACAAATAGGCAAATCACAAAAGCTAATGCACCACGGATAGTTTCACATGACCCTCCATACTCAACTTAGAGTTCGTGGTAGAGTGGCACGGGTTAAAACCCCGGCAAGCAGACAGAATGATACCCTTAAAATAAAAACAAAACAAATTCCAGACAGACTTATTCAGACAGAACGGGTATCAGATGATGGTGTACATCCATCTAAAAATAAAAAGTCATACTGCGCAGACGTTCAATCCAAAGTCCTCACACAAATGGTGCCCCAAGTGTGTTGGGCGTTTACAACTAAGTGATGCCTGACACGAGAGTCCTATACAAACAATAGTGAGGGACTAGACTTTCTTGTGTGAACAAGATTCGTCAATCATCATAGAGAAACTACTTTTCCATCATCAAATCAAAACTAACAAACAAACTTCAAACTTCTTCAAAACATTATCATCATAAGTAGTTCTCAACAAGCTTTACAATCAAAGCCGTCTGTCTAGTCACAACACTTACATCAAACTTCAGAACAAAACGGAACATCAAAAGGGATCCTAATTCATCATCTAAGTTCATCATTTGATCCCAAACAAAACAAAACAAACGAAGCTAATGAACATGTACATCACATGTAGACAGTACCAGACAGTACTATTCGGAATCATAAACGATAGACAATCCAATCCTAAGTACAAATGTTAATCCTGAAACATCATACATTCCTACTCAGTCAACGAAAGGATTAAGGTTCAGGATACTCAGATGAATATTCTTCGTGCATAGATTTAGAGAGAGTATCCCGTTGTCCCGTACCGTTCAAGATTGAATAAAAATGGATTCCAATGCAACCGGAATAACCATGAGGAATCTTCTGCTCAAAACACTCCTCATACATAGTCAAATGAGTCCAAAAAGGTAGCCAAGGTTCCATACAAGTCCAATAGAAAAAGAGGTCAAAATAGTCCTTCAAAAGGTCCTCAATAGTTGTCCCGGTCGACCTAGTACAGCCCGGGTCGACCTGCAGTAGTGTGCAGAAATTGTGAACAGTGAATTGATCAGGCGCAGCGCACCTGACCCTGTGTGTTCGGTCGACCTGCCCTTGTTTCGGTCGACCGCATACACTGCGGAAACAGAACACAGTTTCTGTTCTTGCAGTGAATTGGGTCCAATTGCTTCCCTTTCTTCTTGAACCTGATATACAACCATATCAAGTATAAAACCAGTCCATTCTAATTCTATTTATCTATCTAATCAAATCATCAATTTCATAAACCAATTCATTAATCAAATACACATAATTATCATGTTTTCAAAACTAAATCTTCAATTGAGCAAAGGTCATCTAAATCATCAATTAATCATCGAATCAAAGGAGAAACAAACATATCAGACATAATATATAAATTACTTGCCTTGATGAAGAGCTAAATGAAAAATCCAAGAGAAATTTGGGGAAAATCTCTTTTAAGCTCAAAGGTGAAGAAATCAACTCTCAAACCCAAATCACTCCTACAAATGCATGCCAAGCGAGGTGAGTCTCCTTAATTCATTTCTAACCGAAAGGAAAAGGATGCACTAATTCTACTAGTCTTGAGAACCTACCTTAGAGTTGTTGGTGGATGAAAAGCTTAGAAAAGGGGATATTAGTGATCATAGAAGCTTGGGGAAGATGATTGGAAGCTTCACCGGCGATGACGGAGCTCCGGGAAGGTGTCGGTAGTGAAGAGTAGTGATGGGGAAGAAGAAGTGAATAGTATAGGAATGGTGGCTGTGTTGTTGAGAAACAACCGTATGAAATGAAGAGATAAGAGATGAATGAATAAGGGATAAGGCTTATATTAGTTAAGGATAAGTGAAAAATATGGGTTTGATCCTTATTGCTAATTTGAGGTTCTTAGACACGTCGGATTGCAACGCGACTGAAGGCAAATGTTCATGAAATGACCTGATCTATCCGATGCACCCAAATTCACAAAAACTCATAATTTTGATAAAACCCCTGAAAACTCCCCAAATTGCAAGCACCCCCTACTGTACCCAAACGCTCTCGGACTCGCGCGAGACTTCGTACGCGTGATCCATACGATAAACCCGACTCGCTAAGACTCTAAGCAAACTTACTAACTAGTCAAACAATTAATTAAAATTAACGATGGGTTAAGGGACGGGATGTTACAGTTCCAAAATAGGGTTTGCAAATATAATTTATACCTAATTACTATCTCGACTCGTGAGAGTAAAGATGTTAACAGAGTATCGTATCCACCGAGACAAAAAGGCTAAGTTGTGTTGGTTCCCAAATTCCTAAACTAATCCTAATAGAAAATGAAGTGTTGGTTTGATGGGTTTGATTCTTAAATTAGAAAGTAAAGACAATGTTTGATTCAATCAAAGAAAAGTCTTAGGGTACGAATCCACTCTAACCTCGCAGAATGGCGAGTATAGACCTAGAGTTTCACTATCAACGCTTTAAAGACTCGTTCAGTTACAAACCTTCACGGAGTCAACAAATAAGATATATGGATTCAGATCTGGGCATAACCTATCTTAAAGGCATAGATTATCCTAAATCTAACAACACATTCATTCAAGCATCATTATATGACTGATATTCAATTCTATAAGAATAAAATACCAAAAAGAGATATTGCATTAATAAATAAAATCCAATCAATGGATAACATTCATGTCATATAACCAAAAGCGTTCAAAGTAAAACCCTAGAACCTATACATCACCAAAATACAAGATTAGGGATTCATCGCAACACTAAGGTGGAGAGTTAGTTACTTATGGAGAGAGATTGACGAAGAATCCTCAACGAAATTCCCATTGGCGCTCATTCCAAAGCTCCAAAATCATCCTCCAGATTGTCTCCAAAGATGTGAATGACCTAAAAAACGAGTTTGGCACCCTTTTATAACTTTATTCTCCCAAAAACGCTTCAAAACTCGCTTGGAGGCAGAGTCCACCGGGTCGGGCATCCGGACGCCAGGCGGTAGTGGCCTCAGAATCAGTTTGTGGGGTGTCCGATGCCCGGAGGCGGTTTGCTCCAGTTCGTTCGGTTTGTCATGTTTTGTGCCAATTTCTTCTCATTGCACCTAGGGCACCTGCAAATATTAAAATAACATAATTAAACTAATTAATCTCATCCGAAGGTGTACCAAAGTCCTTATTGGGGGGCCTAAATGGTGCATTTAGGTTTCATCACATATATACCAAATGTTGGGGAAAATTACTTACGAAGAATGTGCAATCAGAATATCAAATAAATAGTTAAAATAAATAATTAGTGATGAATGATTGTGAATGTGAGAAATTTGTTGGCATTTGAGATGCCTTGAGAAGTCTTATGAAGCATTGAAGTGTTTAGTATCTCAAGTATCATCTTGTGTTGGAATTATTGTCAACACAATGTCATAAGTGTGGTGTTGATAGTATGGTGTTGATAGAGCTTCAAAGAGAAAACAGAGCTGAAACAGTACAGGAAATCAGAATTCCATCTGTCAACCGCAAGTTCTACCGGTAGAAGTGGCTGATATTCCAGCAGAGAGTTTGGACACGAGAATTCCATCTGTCAACCGGTAGTTCTACCGGTAGAAAAGGCTGACCCTGAGATTTCCATCTGTCAACCGCAAGTTCTACCGGTAGAAGTGGCTGAAATTCTAGCAGAAGTTTGGACATGAGAATTTCATCTGTTAAACCGGTAGTTCTACCGGTAGAACACACGGGAACCAGAATTGCGCAGAAATAGAAGTTTTACACGAAAATTCAGGAAACTTATGTATTTCGTTTGGGACTCTTTCTAAACGAATTCTAGCCTAATTTGAACACTCTTTAGGGTTACCAAAACCTATATAAAGGCTTGCTAAGTTCGTTTTCATAAGTAGAGAAGAGAAGAGAGAACAAAAAGAGAGGGTTTTGGAGAGAAGAGTGATTGGAGAAGGAGTTGTTGCTGTGTGCAGTTGTGTTGCACGTTTCTACAGCAAGTGTGGACGAGAATGTGCTCATGAAGATGGTGATTCGTCCATAGATAAGTGTCTCTCTTTTTATGCTTTAAATTTCAATTTGTAAGGGATTGAGAGAGAGAGAGATATTGTAGAGGGGAAGGGCTGTAGAAAAGTTCTCTACTTTAATTCTGTAGAACATCAAGTTGGTGCTTGGTGTTAGGGGTTTGGTGATCATATCTGTTGGTGCAGATAAATTGTAAAGGGAGTAGGTGCTTCCTAGATAGTTGGTGCTATCTGAAACTTAAGGGTTGGTGCTCTTTGTCGTTGGTGCGACTAAATAGATTCAGACCTGTTCCGGATCGGTGTTCGGACAGTCTTTGAACCGTGGACGTAGCCTTTTGGTGAACCACATTAAATCTAGTGTCCTTGTATGATTTGATTTGCTTTTGTTGTTAAATTGGACCTGTTTTTAAGGAATCACTGATTCACCCCCCCCCCCCCCTCTCAGTGATCGCGATATCTAACAATTGGTATCAGAGCGCCAAGGCTCCCTTGATAAGCTTAACACGCTAAGGGTGATCTCTTATCAAATCACATGGCATCCAATACAGGGAATAAGAAAGCTCATTTGTTTGATGGTTCTAATTACTCCTTCTGGAAGATCAGAATGCAGGCTTTCATCAAATCACTTGGCTATGATATCTGGGAGACTGTCAGAGTCGGTTACAATACTGCCATCGTACCCACTGATGCTGCAACGAAGAAGTTAGCAAACAACAACTCCAAGGCACAGAATGCACTCTTTAGTGGCCTTGTGGACAGCGAGCTGGTCAAAGTAATTGCATGCAAAACAGCCAAGGAAATATGGGACAAGTTAAAAAGCATTCATGAAGGAGATGAGAAGATCAAAGAAGCGAAATTGCAAACTCATCGCTCTCAATTCGAGTCTCTTCGCATGGAGGAAAGTGAGAATGTTGACTTGTATATGCAACGAGTGAATGAAGTCACGAATGACATTCGTGGACTAGGGGAGGAGATTAAAGAACCAGTCATCGTCAAAAAGGTTCTAAGATCTCTTCTTCCCCGGTTTGATTCAAAAGTCTCAGCCATAGAAGAAGCCAAGGATCTGAATGAATTTACCATGGATGAGTTGCATGGTTCACTCACTGCCTATGAGATGCGCTTAGGTAAGACGTCTTCATCTGATAGAGAAGCGGCCTTCAAAGTTCAGAAAAAGGGAAAAGAGACTGCTGGTCATGATGCTGATACTGATGATGATGAGCTTGAGGCTCAATTATTTAGAAAGCTGAAGAAAGGAAACAATGGAAAGTACAAAGGGAAGCTACCCTTTAAATGCTTCAATTGTGGCGGTGTTGGTCACTTTGCTGCGAAGTGTCCGCTGAAAGAAAACAATGATGATGACTCTTATGTTGATAAGAGTAAATGGAAGAAAAATTTCAGAAAGAGGGGCAAAGCAAAAAGCTTCATCAGTCAATATAATGATAGCACGTCTGAAACTTCAGACGATGATGAATCAGCCGAGGCAACTGAAGCTCTCTTCATGGTTACTGTTGAAGAAGAAGAGGAGCAAGAGCCGGAAGAGGAAGAGGAGGCTGAGGTCAATCTTGAAGAAGAACTCATTGCCGCACTTGAAGAGCTTAGCATGGAACGAAAAACAAGTAAGAAAAATCTGAAACTTCTTCATGAATCTGAAAGTTCAGTTATTGCTTTGAAAACTCAAGTTGAAGAATATAAAAGAATGGTAGAAGTCCTAGAAATACAAATCAGTATCAAAACTGAGGAAGTGGTGAAACTTGAGAATGAAATCCTTGGAGCAAGGACTGAAAATATACAAATGAATCAAAAGCTCAAGGAATTCCAAGCAATCAATGGAACATTGAAGCTAAATGAAATACTGAAAGTTCAAAGGCCTTCTCACTTCAAATTTGGTCTAGGATTTGAGAATGGAGAATCCTCTAAGATTACACCTCCTAAAAAGACAAAACCTGTGAAGCCCACTCAGCCTAGAAAAGAGTCCATTCATGTGAGAAAGGAAATGAAGTCTAACCAGCCACAAAGAAGATTCAAATTTTATGGTTACTGTTATCATTGCAATAGATATGGACATAAAAGGGCTGAATGCAAATTCTATGTTAGAAACAGCCCATTTGTGACTAGGAACCCTTTTTCAATCCTAAACAGACACAAAATTGAGTGCTATAATTGTCATAATTATGGACACTTGACTAGGGATTGTAGGTTGCCTATTGCTAACCAATTTCAGAATGAAAAGAAACCCAAGTTAGTTAAGGCATGGAGGGCAAAGAAAAGGGAAGATAATTCCAAGGAATCTCTCATTGTGCAAACGGCATTCAATGCACAAAAGAAGGCAGCACCATGGGTCCTTGATAGTGGTTGTTCAAGCCATATGACAGGTGATAAGGAAAAATTCGTCAAATTACAGCACTATGAAGGCGGATCAGTGAAGTTTGGTAACAATGATGGTGCCAAAATCTGTGAAAAAGGTGTTGTTCAGCTAAAGGCAAACAAGATCAAATCAGACGAGGTCTTATATGTGTCTGGACTGAGACACAACTTGCTTAGTGTGAGCCAGATCTGTGACAAAGGCCACGAAGTTATCTTCACTAAGAATGGGTTTGCTATCAAGAAGTGTAGCAACGGCAAAACAGTGGCTACTGGATCTAGGACTGCTGGAAATCTCTATATATTGTCAGATGGAGCTGAAAAGACTTGCTTGATGAGTCGGACAGAGGAAAGTTGGTTGTGGCACAAACGCCTTGGGCATCTAAACTTTGATAACATGTCAAAGATTTGCAATTCAAAGGCTGTCAGAGGTATGTCTACAGTTGAAAAGCCTTCCAACCCCATTTGCGATTCTTGCCAAAAGGGAAAGCAAACGAGGGTAATGTTCAAGTCAAAGGAGCATCATTCAAAGAAACCTCTTGAGCTAGTGCACACTAATCTCTGTGGACCGATGCGAACTCAAAGCACCAATGGAGATAAGTATTTTATGTTATGCATTGATGATTATACTCGTATGACATGGGTATTGTTTCTTAAGCATAAACATCAAGCACTTGATCGTTTTAAAGTGTTTAAAGCACAGGTTGAAAATATGCTTGGAAAACGTATCAAGATTTTAAGGTCTGATCGAGGCGGTGAATTCACATCTGAAGAGTTCACTAACTATTGTGAGCACCATGGCATTCAAAGATAATATTCAGCCCCTAGAACTCCACAGCAAAATGGAGTTGTGGAACGGAAAAATCGCACCGTGCAAGAGATGGCTCGCACAATGCTAACTTAGAGTAAGCTAGCTGACAAATACTGGAAGGAGGCAATCCATACGGCTGTATACATTCAGAATCGATGCTTGGTCAGGCCACATGAAGATAAAACTCCTTATGAGCTATGGTTTGGGAGAAAAGCAACAGTCAAGCACTTCAGAGTCTTCGGTAGCAAGTGTTACATCAAGCGTCTTGAACAAAATCCGGGCAAATTTGATGAAAGAGCTGATGAAGGTATATTTCTGGGTTACTCCTCCTCTAGTAAGGCTTACAGATGTCTTAACAAAAGGACCAGAAAAATCATAGAAAGTGTCGATGTTAGAATTGATGAAAACCGTGAATCAAAGAATGTAACTCATTATGACAGTCCAGTTTATGAGGACTCGAGTGAGATTGATGATGAAGTGGCTGAACCTAATGATTCTGAGAAATCAAAGGATGACTCAGAGGATGCTACACCTAGAAAGAAAAGCACTTGGGTAAAGCAACACCCTAAGGATCAAATCATTGGAGATCCTGAGGCCGGTGTTAAAACAAGACAAAGTGTAGTTAGCAATTACTCACTTGTGTCCACCATTGAACCCAAGACTGTGGCTGAAGCCAGTCTCGATGAAAGTTGGTTGAAAGCTATGCATGAGGAGTTGGAGCAAATTGAGAAGAACTCCACATGGGAACTAGTTTCTAGACCTACCGATAAGAATGTTATTGGTACTAAATGGGTCTTTCGGAATAAGCTGAATGAAGATGGTCAGGTCATACGAAACAAAGCAAGGTTGGTTTGTAAAGGCTATGCTCAAGTTGAAGGCATAGATTTTGAAGAGACCTTTGCACCGGTGGCTCGTCTGGAAGCCATTCGTATGTTTCTTGCATTGGCTGCATACAAAACCTTCAAGGTATTTCAGATGGATGTAAAGTCAGCCTTCTTGAATGGATTACTTGAAGAAGAGGTCTACATTGAGCAACCTGATGGTTTTCTCATTAGCAAAAACTCAAACCTAGTGTGCAAGTTGAAAAAGGCTCTTTATGGGCTGAAACAAGCGCCAAGGGCGTGGTATGCAAGGCTGGACCTCTATCTCCGCAAGATCGGCTTTGGGAAAAGGACTGGTTGATAGCAATCTTTATGTCAAAACAGAGTTGAGCAAACAGCTGGTTGTCATTGTTTATGTCGATGACATAATCTTTGGTGGCAATGATGAGGAAATGTGCAGGAATTTTGCTGAAGAGATGAAGAAAGAATTTGAGATGTCAATGCTTGGAGAACTAAAGTTTTCCTTGGTTTACAAGTTCAGCAGCTGAAACATGGTATCTTCATATCACAGATGAAATACATCAAGGAAATGCTGAAGCGTTTTAACATGGAAGACAGCAAGCCAGTGAGCACACCAATGACAACGAACACAAAGCTAAGCAAAGATGATAAGGGTTCGTCCGTTGATCACACCACTTATCGTTCTATGATAGGAAGCTTGCTTTATTTGACTGCTACAAGACCGGATCTTCTGCAAGCAGTATGTATGGTGGCTCGATTTCAAGCATCACCAACTGAGACGCACCTTACAGCAGTAAAAAGGATATTTCGATATCTGAAAGGTACTATGGAGCTTGGCATTTGGTATCCTAAAGGCAAATCCTTCACTCTTGTTGCATACTCTGACGCCGATTGGGCTGGATGTATAGATGATCGCAAGAGTACAAGCGGTGGTGCATTCGATCTCGGTGAAAGGTTGGTGGCATGGCACAGTAAGAAATAAGATTCAGTATCCCTTTCTACAGCGGAAGCGGAATATATTGCAGCGGCAACTTGTTGTACGCAAGTGTTATGGATGCGGCAAATGCTCTCTGATCTAGGAGTTCCGACAACGGATCCTACGCCGATCCTCTGTGACAACACAAGTGCAATTCACATCTCTAAGAATCCTGCTTAGCATTCTAGAACGAAGCATGTTGCAATCCGCTATCACTTTCTCAAGGAAAAGGTTGCAGACGGTGAGGTAAAGTTGGAATATGTTCCAACTACTGAGCAAGTTGTTGATATCTTCACAAAACCTCTGCCAAAGGAAGTCTTCGAGTATCTCCGGAAAAAATTAGGAGTTACTCACTCTCCTAATCCTTAGGAGTTGTGCTTGAAAGGGGGAGCAATGTATTCCTTGAATATCCTATTCGCTCCTTGGTTGGTCCCTTTGGACTTGTTGTCAAAGGGGGAGAAAGCTATGCTAGGAGAAGTTATGCGAAAAAGTTATGCTATGATAGCTTGGGGGAGATTGGTATCAAGAATGTGAATGTGAAGATGTTGATTCTATTGGTTTATGGTTCTGAAGAAGCTTCATGAAGGTCAACTGGTTCAAAGTGTTCCAAGTGTTGAAGTTCCAAGTGTTGCCAACAATTCCAAAGGGGGAGATTGTTGGAATTTGAGATGCCTTGAGAAGTCTTATGAAGCATTGAAGTGTTTAGTATCTCAAGTATCATCTTGTGTTGGAATTATTGTCAACACAATGTCATAAGTGTGGTGTTGATAGTATGGTGTTGATAGAGCTTCAAAGAGAAAACAGAGCTGAAACAGTACAGGAAATCAAAATTCCATCTGTCAACCGCAAGTTCTACCGGTAGAAGTGGCTGATATTCCAGCAGAGAGTTTGGACACGAGAATTCCATCTGTCAATCGGTAGTTCTACCGGTAGAAAAGGCTGACCCTGAGATTTCCATCTGTCAACCGCAAGTTCTACCGGTAGAAGTGGCTGAAATTCTAGCAGAAGTTTGGACATGAGAATTTCATCTGTTAAACCGGTAGTTCTACCGGTAGAACACACGGGAACCAGAATTGCGCAGAAATAGAAGTTTTGCACGAAAATTCAGGAAACTTATGTATTTCATCTGGGACTCTTTCTAAATGAATTCTAGCCTAATTTGAACACTCTTTAGGGTTACCAAAACCTATATAAAGGCTTGCTAAGTTCGTTTTCATAAGTAGAGAAGAGAAGAGAGAACAAAAAGAGAGGGTTTTGGAGAGAAGAGTGATTGGAGAAGGAGTTGTTGCTGTGTGCAGTTGTGTTGCACGTTTCTACAGCAAGTGTGGACGAGAATGTGCTCATGAAGATGGTGATTCGTCCATAGATAAGTGTCTCTCTTTTTATGCTTTAAATTTCAATTTGTAAGGGATTGAGAGAGAGAGAGATATTGTAGAGGGGAAGGGCTGTAGAAAAGTTCTCTACTTTAATTCTGTAGAACATCAAGTTGGTGCTTGGTGTTAGGGGTTTGGTGATCATATCTGTTGGTGCAGATAAATTGTAAAGGGAGTAGGTGCTTCCTAGATAGTTGGTGCTATCTGAAACTTAAGGGTTGGTGCTCTTTGTCGTTGGTGCGACTAAATAGATTCAGACCTGTTCCGGATCGGTGTTCGGACAGTCTTTGAACCGTGGACGTAGCCTTTTGGTGAACCACGTTAAATCTGGTGTCCTTGTGTGATTTGATTTGCTTTTGTTGTTAAATTGGACCTGTTTTTAAGGAATCACTGATTCACCCCCCCCCTCTCAGTGATCGCGATATCTAACAAAATTAAATAAGAAAGCAAAAGAAAAATGGGCAAGGTACACTAATTAAGATGCTTTCTTTAAGACCCAACAAATCAAATTCGATGGGGATAATTATCATTATTTTCTAATAATGGGTTTTTTAGAAAATACCCAACACTAAACTGATCGTGAAGAACATATTCTTATTCGTGAATTTACTGAGTCTCCCATTTTAGACTTCACAGTTCAGATTAAAGGCTACAATTCCTAAGACTAGCAAAACAAATCAAATCTAAAAGCTTTGAAGTGCACTTCCTAGAGAATATTGGAATCACTGAGATCAATGGTGACAATCAAATCTATTAATTTAGAAAATGATCACTATGGGATAATTATCAAGGTGAAGGTCAAGAAATAGATGAGTTCAAGGCAAAATTCGATGCAATGGCCTTTAAATAAGAGGATACATTGGTCAAAAGATGGAAGATGCAAAGGGAGAGGAAAAAAAGTCAGACATTGCAGACATGGATCTAACATACCACAAGCCTCTTATTTGCTGAATATAATGATTATTCCGAAAGAGACATGCTGATTGTCAAAGGAAAATGACATTTTACTGACGGAAGGAGAACAAATCATTGTTGTACCCAACATTCATTTTGTCATCGGGGATCAATGATGGAAACTTGGTGGTTGTGATGGTACAAATTATACAAATAAAGTATCCAGCGGTTTGTTCGCACATCCACACAATGTCTGCCTATCAAAAGAAGCATTGCTTCAAGACTCAAGCCTGCTTCAAATTGGAGGAAACACTCACTAGCAATTTTCAAAGCGTACACAGAAGCTACGGATCAACCAACAATTAGAAGTTTGTCCAATTAATCTTCAACCCTGGTAGATATTTACCGAACTCCAGGTCGAATTCTCTCTAAGCCAGGGAGAATGATGCATGATAGACCTTAGACCACATGCTTAGGATGTTTTATTCTATTATTTATCTATCGTTACTTTTTAATTTTATTTAAAAAGTTATAATTAGGATTGGGTTTCCAGTTTCATTAGCTTTCTAGTTTAATTAGTTTTCTTAGGGCACAAGTTTTCTCGAAAATAAAACACTTTAGGAACCTGAAGACGTATGGTGAGGACTCCTTAGACCATGTGGATGTTGTGTTGGCTAGCCATCATTTTTGTCAGTTCGGTTTGTTTTTCTTCTAGTGGGGGAGACTCTCTTTGTCTCGTCTTCTTGTCCTTGTTGTTAGGGAATTTGGAGGACCAAATTCTTTTTTAGTGGGGGAAAATTTAATGTCTCTGTATCCATATTTAGTGGACTTAGCATGTGGTTCTCGAAGGACATTGGCAAAATTTTCAGCTTTTCGATGTCGCAGATAGAGTTAGCGAGGGAATATGTGAGCAGTTGTTGGTCAGCAAGGAATGTGAACAGCATATCGAGAACCAGTTACAGTTGATCATGTGCTGTCAGATGGTTTGTTAGACAAGTAAGTGCAGATTTTTGGATAAATTTGGATTATTTTCCTAAGTCAGAAGACTTCAGGAAGCCAAATAAGTGGAGGACTTTATGAGGTTTGAGGTGATTTCCAGTGGTACAGCTCCAAGAAGACGTGAAGAAGTTAGAAGTTTTCTCGAGTATTGATGAACTTGTGACGGAGAATTGTTCGAGGAGGTTCAGCAATTGCAGCTATGGTGATGAGCTGACTCAACAGGGTGTGTCAGTGGGAGGTTAAAAGCATAGAAAGTCAGTTTTTGGCACCAGTGTAGAGAGTTGTATGCAAAATTGATTGTTACATGGTCACATGATAGAGTAAATTTTGTGGATTTTACCGACTTGTAGAACATCAGTTTGGGTAGAGTATAGATATGAAATGGAGAATCATAACCTATGGACAAGGTCAGTTGAAAGATCCAGAAAAGAATAACACAGGTGCAAGACTTGAGGATGGTGAACCTGAAACAGAGGTAGAAGATTGAGCAACCAAAGTTTGATTGAAACAGTTTTGATATTTGAATGCAGAGTTGTAACCATTTGAAGTGTGATGTGAAGTAGACAAACATGTATGGTCAAGAACCGATCGTTGTATAGAGGGCCAAGGGCAATGAACAGAAAGAGTCAAAGTAATAAAAACTCTTGGGTACTTTGAAGGAAGACTTTATTCTAGGATTGTGGACACGAATCGAACTCGCAAGGTTAGCTATGTATGCCTAAGTAGAAGACTGAAAGACTAGAGTTCGAAGAATCGATAAGAGCTTGAGTTAGAGATTCCAAGACTGGTAAAGACAGAGTGACAATACATCAGGATGAGTCAGAACTTTCTTATTATTTGACCGACATTGATGGACAAGACAAGTAGCAGATTTGAGACAAAGCAAGGACAGTTGATGATCACCGGGGATCGACGAAAGGATTCAACGAACATTGATTTTGTCAGAGGAGAAAGTTGTCGAGTAAAAGTTTGGACCGTTTGAGATCTTCGACCGATTCAGAGACCTTGACCACAGACCCATTCCACCGCCATGCTTGACCAGGGATATTGCAGTTGTGCAGGAGCAGCGCAGATCATCAATATTTTGATACAATGTTCCAGAAGAGAATGACCCAGTGAGTTCAGGTGTTTCCGGGAGAACCATGAGTTTGAGCAGACCTTTTGAGATTTTACCTTGTGTGGGAGTTATACCATAGTTTTATTTTGAGTTGGTTTAGATCATTTGGAGGACCAAATGTTCTAAGGGGGATGTAAGACTCTGACCCTTGATTTTCTTGATTAGTGTGTTTTTAGCTGTGGGTTAGTTCTCAAAGTGAGATTTGACCCTAATCGAGTTGGTTTGTGGTTTAGAATAGTTTTCTTTAGCTTTGAGGAATCTTGAGAGCCGTTGAACCCTGTCTGGCAGCCCAAGGACGCTTTGGGTTGCACGTGTAAGCATGGAAGGATAATTCTGAGTTTTTCGATTTTACTTATGGTTTTGATTTCATTTAAACTATTTTATTATTTTCTACAACTTTCATTTTCAGCCCGTTCGTGTTTGAAGCCCAAAACCCAAGTTTGGCTCAAGAAGTGTAAAATTGACTTTTCACACTAAATCTGGGCATAAATTTTGAAATCTCAAAACCATGTCAAATTTATACTTTTTGGAAACTAGATTTTTCAAAGATCATTTTATCCTCTTTCGTCAATCTTGTTCGGGG
This sequence comes from Litsea cubeba, assembly GCA_012931725.1. NCBI lineage: Eukaryota > Viridiplantae > Streptophyta > Magnoliopsida > Laurales > Lauraceae > Litsea > Litsea cubeba. The sequence goes on along the minus strand of CM022954.1, from coordinate 30,046,967 downwards.
CCCGCAAGACCATTTTTTGCCATTTTAAAGTTTCATTCATAGTGGGCCCCACTTCCAAGCCACTTAACCCAACTCCTTCTCACCCATCCGTTCATTCTTCTTTTTTCCTGTAACTTTTCTAAACCGGGAGCTGGAATGAGAGAAGAATCTTCTTCTTCAATTTTTCTCCTATTGCATGTCAAGGCTAGAGGCTCCCAATTGAAAAACTAAGGCCATAATTTTCTTCCTCTTCATTCAAGCTTCAGTTGGGTACAATTTGAGGCAAATTCCTGCAACTTTTCCACTCTCTCCCAGCTGAATTCTTCTTGTTTGGTTAGCTTCAGGTCAGGGCTCTCTTTCATCTCTCTAGTAGAGTCTTTTGAACTCCTTAGGAAGCATTTCTACTAGCATGCAATGCCCATTTCGAAATGGGTTCTTATTTTCCAAATGTATGGGTTTTTGAATGAATTTTCTTGGGGTTTTTGTAGCTCTTTGTTTCAACTTGTTGGATAGGATTCTTGAGGAGAGTTTGCTTGACAATTTGGGCTAAGAGGCAAGTAATCTCTATAGGTTCTATGTGCCTGTGATTTATGGATTGTTTTCCATTTTTAAAATACATGATTCTTAATGTTTAGGGGGTGTTTGGATAATTACATAATATAATATCAACAAGTTTAAATATTGTAAGATTTCATTATCATAGAATAAAATAGTGTCATATTATTATATAGTGTCACTTGTGGTGTTTGGCAATTTTTACAAATTTCAATATGCCTTTGAAGTATTTGGCAATTTATAAAAAAAAAAAAAAACTCACAAGATGATATATACTAAATAAAAAACGGAATGAGAGTAATCAATTGACCCAATGCAGGACCCACTAATTAGTAATCACATGTGTTAATAATCATGGTAGGACCCACGATTGTTAAAAAATCACATGATTAAATGTTAAAACCTTGAGATCCAAGCAATACTGTTTGATTAAGGTAGGTCCGCCAAATGTTGATAGCCATAGTGTAATACATCTAATGGTGATTATCACAAATGAGCCTATCTATTTTATTTTATTTTTTTGGTAAAACCTTATCTAATGTCAAGCATCATTGATGAATCATCTATGAGAAATCATTATGAGACCCATTTGATATTTGTAGTCATACTAACACAAGGGGAGCTATCAAATAGTGGGACCAATTTAATGATGACAAACTTCTAACTACAATCACACAATTCAATTTTGGTAATTAATTAGAAACCCAGCTAATTTTGATAGTATGGGACCCACCTAATGTTGGTAATCATGATGAAGGGTCTCTAGTATGACATTAATAAGACCCTCATAATATTGATAATTAAAAATGGCCATGTAATTGTGATATGGTTATAGGACCCCACATTAAATTTGTAAGCATTGTGGGGCCAATGTAATATTAGGACATAGTTGCAATGAGGATCATTAAATGTTAAAACTTATAGTGAGCCACTATAATTAATAGTTGCCCATGAGTTATTTCTAAATAAAAAAGATTTTGTAACAAGAGATTATCTTATACAGCATATCCTTGAATAATGTAATATGAGGGTTTTTTAGAAGAAAGAGAGATATTGTAATATACTTTCTAAGTTATCCAAACACCTTCTTTTTTGGTGCATAGATTATATTCTAAACTAGCATATAATATGACAAAATCTCTTGAAATATCTTGTTTCTAAACACCCCCTTAGACTCTTGATTTATGTCATGCTCATACCCTTTTAAATTATTAACTCAGTCTTTCTATTTATGTTGATGTTAGTGACTTTACAAAGTTTGGAATTCTGTTTTGAGTTGATAGAATTATATTAATTCATTAAAAGACTTGTTTTCTTTAAGATTTGAATGATTTACTTAGTGTTTAAAGTTTAAATTTTTGAAGATTTGAAGTGTTCAGATTATGCTCAGCAAGGACTTGATTCTCTTTAGATTGATATGGAAAAATTCTGGGTTTTTATTACGGACTTTTCAGTGGAAAGAGTTCGACTCAGACTTTTGCACCTTACTCATGTTTAAATTTCTGATTTCCATGTTGATTTGTAAATGGAATGTGATGATTTAGTTTTAGTGTTGATTGAATAATGGTTTTGCTATGAAACAATTCAATTTTTGGATGCTATAAAATGATGATTTGTGAAGGAGGGAAGAAAAGTTCCAAAGAAGTGCAAAAGGAGCCCCAAAACAGTGCAGAAATTGCACTTTCAGCGGGCCATCCAGAGAGTAGGCTCGCTATAGCGAGAGCGAGCCCACCTTATGGGAGGGTCCGCTCAAGCGGGCCTAGCCATTGCCCATTTGAATTTTTTGGGCCTGTTTTATGTTTTTGAACTGATTTTTGGGCCTAAATTAATTCTTGGACTGATTTACATGCCTTTGCAGGTTTCTTGAGGATTGAAAAACTTAAATATGTTGAGAGACTTCTACTTTAATGTTGTGCATTTGAAATTTAAAATGTTCTAACTTCGGAGGCACCAATTCCATTTCTATTTTCTGACATTTGAGTTTCAATTACACAGGGGTCAATGGGAGTCTTTAGCATATGCTTGATAGACCTTGTTTTTCGAACTTTAGTTTTGATATCTAGAATATCATCGTGTATTGTTTTGAATTTCAAGAATAAGCTCGTTTGAGAAATTGTTTCAAGAAACATATTCGTACTCTCACTTTGAATTTTTAAGTATAAGTTATTTGAAGATTTATTTTTAGAATGAAAAAAGGGAATCACTTCTTAAGCTTGTTTCGAAACCCCAGTTTTGACACAGAGATAATTGTTTTGCACCTGTTTTGATTTTAAGTATCAGTTTTATTTCGAATAGTTTTAAGAACCAAAAAGGGGACTACTTATGTGCTTTTACATGTTAATAGCTTATGCTAGCTTGTCTTGTCTTGCTTGCACCGTCCACTTCGTGTGGTCGATGAGGGAAATATAAGAACTTGATCCGGGCGGCACCCTTAACCATAGGGCGAAGCGTGTCAACCACTGGCTTCAAACGGCGAGTCTTCACTCAGAAATGTAAGAACTCGGTCCGGGGCGGCACCCTTAACCATAGGGTGAAACATGTCAACCACGAGCTTCAAGCATAGAGTCTCTACTAGCCCTCATTGGAAATATTCAGGTTGCTCGCTCCGTCCACCTCGTGTGGCGGAGGATATTTTGTTTTGTCTTGTCTTGACAAGTAGTTTCCCCTATTTTCGATCTGTCTTGTATGTGTTCGCCTTGTTTTGTGCATTCATGAATTTAGTTGAATACCACTGAGCTTGGACTGCCACTTCCGTCTAATTCACTATTTGGGGGTCTTTAAACATGTGGACTATCTGCAGATTAATTATGTATTTTATACACATCGTGCGTGTTCCGATTCCGCGGCCGGCCTCCCCATCTACCTCAAGTGGCATGGGATCGTGTTTTACTTGTCGTGCGTGCTTACTCTTATCATCATGTATGATGGAGAAATGATGGGCTCTATGTGGATTTACTAATCATGATATTATATGTACTCATGCTAGTTTTGCTTCGTATATCGTTCATGGACTTTCACTCTTTGAGATGCATCTTAGTCATGTATTTGGTTTAAGTTCAAAAAATTGTTTTAACATTGTTTCCTTTAAACTTTTCTTTTGTATACGCTCATACCTAAATTGATCATCTGCCAGACTTTCGTGTCTGATATACTATACTTTGGTGTTCCAGGTAGCAGGTTCTCGTCTTGAGCTAGTTCGTGTGCAGACGGCAGTTGAGTCACGAATTTTGTTGGCTTGTTGAGTCAGTGATGTCATTTAGACGTCATGCTTGTCTCTGGAGTACGTTACACCCTTGGGTAGTATTTGTTTTAGTTTTTTATTTTGTAAGGCTTTTGTTAGCCTTTTTCCTTGGGATTGTAATTAATGCACTTGTTAATTTATAACTTGAATATGCTTGGGTAATGATAAACCTGTTACTGTCAGCTCTGTATATGTTATTTTCTTGGTTTGTTCTAGACTGAGTTTGAACATTGCTATGATAGCTTTACGCTGATAGGTTGAGTGCGATGCGGAATTCGATGGCCACGGACTTCGGGTCACAACGTCATGTAAGCTTCCGCAAAATATTTTATTGTGTTTGGAAATTTTGTCTTCCTCACACATGCGGATCCTGTGGAGAAATATTATTTATCACTTGCTTCCCAATTCACATCCCCGAGGTCGGACCACTGCAGGGATTCGGGTTCTGGAGCATGACACTGACATCAAAGATGCTCAGTCTATTGAGCGGATGGGTGAACAAAATGAGGAGGAAAGTAAGCAAGTGGTAATCCAAAAGCTAAAGAAGGAGATAGAGAATACCAAATCAATAAAATGAAATATAAAGGAAAATTTTTGAGATTCCACATACTGCTGCAATAATAATAGCAAGATCATCCCAGTGTGACTCATTTGTAAGTTGAACTGCAATGCTGTCATGTCTAGAACCATCCTGAGCATGCAAAAATAGAAAATCCAAAATTAGATTTATGTCCAAGGATATACAAGATTCTAACCAATGTAACACGCACGCCACAAGACAAAAATCAAACTTACATTTATTTTACAAATCCACCATATAGACTGCGACAAGCACTGCCTGAACCTTGCCTGAAAAATACATGAAACATGACACAGAAAAGAATTATCTGCCAGTGTGTTACCTGTTGAGAGACAGTTAGGTCTTATTTGTAAATTTTTAGAATTTAAGGGTTAATTTGTAATTATAAAAAACTTTGGTGAGAAGGTCTTTTTTTTATTACTGAAAATACAGGATAAGTTTACCTTAGATTAGAATTAGATTAAATATATGGCTTATATTAGGTTGCTGTTATGTTGCGATTAGGTTTCCTATTAGGAATGTGATTAGTGATTAGATTTCCTAGTTAGAGTCAATCATTATTCAAAATAACGGCCGCTACGCATTATCGGCTGTAGCAGTTTAGGCCGCTACGTTATTTTGAAAATAGCGGCTCTACGGTTTAAAACCTAATGGAGCCAAGCTTTTTTAATTTATAACAGCATTTCTCCTATTTCTTCTCCTCAATAGCCTTCTCCAAGGTCGTCTCTATCCTAATATGCTTCCAAATTACTAAGAAAACACAAGATTGGTTGCTACACAAGATTTGAAAAATCTTCAACATTTAAAAAATCGACACCGCTACGTTACCACGTATCGCCCCAATCGCTACGTATCGCCTGCAACGTAGCAATTTGGCCATTGGCCGCTACGCTCGCTGCAACCACTACTTTCATCATTGGATCCAATATCTTTGGTTGTACTCTATAAATAGTTATTGGTCATTCTTAATGAAACAACTCAGAATTTGTCACGATGTAGTTCCTAAATTTCAACTTTACCTATACAGATACTAAGATATACTCAGGGGCAGCGCTACATTGGTATCAATGGGGTCAATTGACCCCACTGAGATCTAAAAAAAAAAAAAAAACTTTTAAATTATGTCAAGAATTGAACTTATAGGAACCAAACAACGGTTTGTTTGGTTAGACTTTGTTAATGGGACTTTTTGGGCCTTTTGATTTTAAAAAGCCCAAAATCTTTGAGAAGTCTGTTTGGCTATTGCATTTTTAGAAGAACATTTTAAGAAGCAAAAGTTAAAAATCCACTTCTCCGTGAAGCATATCTCGACCACATTCTAATTCCTATAAAGGTGGGCCCATATACTGCAATGCGATAAAAGTTATGTAATTCCTATTAGGAAATCTAACAGCTATGAAATACAAAATTTATAGAAACTCAGTATCCATGAAATTCTATTTTAAAGCAATTAAATCTCTAATTTGGAATTCCCACATATCCACCGACCTGAAATGCAGAAATTTTGGTTAATAAAAAAGGTCTAATTTACGATTCAATAGTCACTAAAAAAATTTTGGTTAATAACTAAAAAGAAAAACTTAACCTACTATTGAATTTTCATTGAAAAAAAAAGTAGAAACAAAGAGTAATGTTACCGAGGCAAGCAAATCTTATAGCAGAGGAAACCAATCCTGCTGTAGTGGGGAAGTTATTGTAAGAAGCTATATGCACCCTAGCCTCTCCCAATCCTCTTTCCTAATCCGAATCTCCTTTTTCTCGTCCTCCACATCGCCTGCCATCCTCCTGATCTCCCTAAAACAGCTCTGGTATCTCCCTCCGCCGAGAGAAATCCCCTGCAATCTGAAAAAATGAAATCACCATGCAAATCGAGACCATTATACACAATCACTAACAGCTACCGATCAAAAAAAAGATTTGCTAACAACCAATTTTTTTTTTTTTTTGCATTAAAATGCAATACACAGTGGATTGAGTTACAGAGTGGCTAAAAAAAACCCAAAAAGTATCATCAAATAGCATCTTCTTCTTCTTTATATTATACTTTCCTAACTAGAAAATGTTATTTGATGTTCATTTTGAAATTTCACTTCTTTTAATCTTCATTTTTAACCACTCATGTGTATTCAATTCCTATGTATTCTAATACAAACAAACGGACATTTAAACAAAATAAAAAACACATGGAAACGAAATCTCCCTACCTTTCCATTGTGCCACATGCAATCACAATCAAACTCCGGGCTAACGGTGACGGTGGTGGTCTTGCACAGATGGTTCGGATCAAGCGTCACGTTGATGCTGTCATTGATCGAGAGGATTAGGGTTTCGTCACGCTTTCCCCGGTACTTGATGATAGCAATGTTCGTTGGAGATCTAGCCGTTACCATTAACATCTATGGCTCCAATCCGTTCGAGACCGCCATGAAAAAGAAAACAGTGGGATCTACAGCTTGAGCTTGTTTGGATAGGAAAACAAATAGAGTAAAGTGAGGTTAAATGGGTTTTAATAGTTTAAAATTTTAACTCTACCATGTTTGTATGAGTCTGGCTCGATAGATGAAGTAATGTTGTCAGCCATATATACTCAATTTCACTTTAACTCTAAATACTTCCATTTCCTTGAGTAAAAGTGGTTTCTACTCCAAACCTTAACTTTACAATAAGCATCCAAATATAGTGAAGTGAAGTACTCTACTTTAACTTCAACCTACTTCTCTACTTCATTTTTCTATACTCCTCATTTATCCAAACAGGCCCTTAACCGTGGCCCCTGGCCCCTGGCCCCTGCCATTTAATCTGCAGTGGGTACGAATCTCCATAGCATATGATCTTGAAATTAGTGGGTGCTGGGCCCCACTGTCAAGATTTTAAAGCCGGCAGGAAGTCGCTATAAGGTGATTGACTTAAAAGCCTAGATTGTCTTTATCCTTTAAATGGACTCATATCTTCAATTGAAAACTTTCCTAAAACAAAGCTTAGGCACTAATTTCAAAAGTTTTGAATCTTTTTCTTTTTTTTTACGTAAGACAAAAATTTAAGGATTTTTTGAAATCTTCCCAAGTGGAAAATGTCGTGTCCCAGTAACTTTGCTTGCAGAGGAGAATCTCATGGCATACTATCTTGAAATTACTTGGTACGTGGGCCCTACCTTTTATGAGGACTCAAAATTTAACACTGTAAAAAAATATTTTTTAGACAAGCACCTACAGACCCCTGTAGCTCCTAAAATATGTTTAGAACCCCTGTACAGAGAAAGAGAGAAAGACCGTGGATGTGTGTAAGAGGCAAAAGGGATCATGATTTGGGAATTTCTTGAGAAGAGAGATTTTGATCTATGGGGGTTGACATGTTTTGTTTAATGGGGGCTAGTCCAAGAAGCCCATAATGCCACTAGAAAAATGCGTGTAAGAGCCAATGGTTTTTTTTTTTCAGGTAGAAGCCCCTAGAAAAAACGGTGTTCTCTCATCCAATCACCATTTTCGAGTAGCTGTAAGCACTTTGTTAATCAAATTAAGAAAAAAAAAGATATGTGATCTGATCAACTTGATGTAATCTACTATAATAATGCATATAAAATTATAAAATGAGTGGTCCTTTTGCATGCCTTCACCAATTATGTTCTTTTTCCCAATGTCGCAATTGTCTCCTATAATATCTCAAAATATTTGTGGGATATTTATTGTTGGGTTTTCTAAATCATGTTGTATTGGTTTCAAAAGATTATTAAAATCTGAAAGATGGTGCTTTATAAATGATTTTTTTATTGTTAGTATATTAGTTTTCTTTTTTAAATAGTGTATTTGTTTTCACTTCTTCTGACATTTTCAAGTTATATTGATTGCAAATTGTAATTCTGGACACACTTTGATATAGTATTGCAAGGAGATACATACTAACATAAAGTAAAAGTAAATAAATAAAGAAAAAACACATGCACTAGTTCAAATTATTGCAAAAAGCATGAAACATCGCACGATTATTATTTCAAGCATGCATGATGTAAGGAAAGAGATCTCTGCATCCAGCAAAGACTTACAAGATCGTCAACTTACTCAAGTACTCAAAATAACTTGCCCAATCACGAAGATCATGTAATGCAGCAGGTTGATAAATAAAGACTTCCCAAGAAAGTCATGTTTGCAGTGGAAGCTGGTTGTCAATAATGCTAAAGATCAGTATACATGAAAGTGAAGCCAATTGGCCTTCTCGGGTTCATAAAGAGAAGTAGTACACACCTTCAATTTGTACAAAGAACCATAAGTCATCTCTGAGTTTGTAACTATAGGCATAGGTGGTCTAACACACAATGCAGCAAGTTAATCAATAAAGCCTTCCCAAGAAATGTCACGACCCGAGCCCGAGATTTGATTACTCCGGACAAACCCCAAGTCGCTACCCATACTCACTCCCGTAAACTCCGAATTAACCAAAGTTAAAAGGAAATCCACAAGGGATAAACATTCTTTCTCATCTGTCAAATATACATTTTTACGGAAAATATATTCAACAATATCAATTACAATTGTACGAGTCCTTTACATAAAAGTAAAGTTCTATTTATACAATTAACATTTCATTTACTATTTATGTCACACCACTGCATATTCAAATACAATGTAGGATGACAACCATTTACATTTCAAAATGATTATACCCAAAAGGTATTTCCAAAACAATTCCCAAAATATTTCCAATTCATTCTCACTCGGATATCAATCAAATGATATCCCGTCAATTCCACTCTATCAATCCTCCTAGAGGAACCTGAGTTGCCTCCTCCGCTGGCGGCGCGGCCTCTGCAAGACAGGCACGGGCAACTGGGCTTGTAATGTCATCAATAACACTAGTGAATACGATGATTCAGCAATGTATACACTGATCTATTATAGTACATGCTAACACATATACTAAATCTGTTCAATTTATCCATATCATTTCATTTCATTTACATTCATTTCACATCTTCCAAAAGGACGGAATCTACAATTCAATATCCATTTCTAGACAATTCTAGTCAATCTGTACAATGACAATAACATATGCATTTAGAGTCAAGTAATGAATAATTACTAATTTGGCAACTACCATAGCATTTCATTTCATCTCCATTCATTTCATTTCACATCTTCCAAAAGGAAGGAATCATTCACTTTGCCATCTTCCAAAAAGGAAGGAATCATTCATTCATTCTTTTAATTAGTATTGTGGGATCTACCAATGCTCGGGCTAGGGACAACTGGCATCACCACGGAGCTCTGGAACACCCCCAAATCCATCTACTGCAGTAGGAATAGTCATGAATTCATTTAAGCTCTTTAATGAGCTTAACAGAACAGCTATGTAGTGCCAGAGTCAAAAGTCAATTCAATTCAATATTTAGGGCCTGTTTTTTTGGAAGAATTCTTGGAATTCATGTCGGTTGGATTTTGTAGAATTTGAGAAGCTGGAATTTTGAAATGCTACAAATTCTAGCATTCCTAAATTCTCCGTTTCTTTTATACCTAGAATTCTTGCCTGAGAATCTCTGTACATTGTAATGATCTTCATCTCAGTTCTGTCCAAAGAGGTTGGATACATGAATTCTGGAGTTTATTCAGTCTCGATGTAAGAGGAGATGGATTTCTTGTACAAGCATTGAGGAGGATGGTATGATTTTGAAAGATGTCAGATGAAACTGAAATTGAGATTAGATCAAAAGAAAGGTGTGGATTTGGGAGGTTTTGGGTTTCATGGAACCAGATATATGAAAGGAGTGGAAAGAAAGAAGATAACCAGATCTGATTTTTTTTTAGAGGTGCAGTGGAGAAAATGACCTTGCAGCGTCAGAGAGAGCCGGAGTTCTAAGGAAGCCTCCTGGAATGCCAGAATTTATAAATGCTGGAGCAAGGGCTAGCATTTGGGAATTCCACTTTTTTGGAATTCCAAAATACTGTTTGCCTCAAATGCTGCAAATTCTAGTAAATGAACATAACATTTCTGACTGGAATTCAGGAATTCACAGACAGCCTCAATTCCTGTCAGAAATGCTTGGAAAGAAACAGGCCCTTAATCCATTTCTGGATTCAATTCAATTCCATAATTCAATTCAAAAACAATTGAAAGGAATAACATTAACAACAATCACATTAGACTCAAGTATATGAATGCAATTCAATGAGAGAATTAAGATAATGAACAATTCTACTCATTTCTTTCTCAGTTCCAAGCAACCATTCAGGTGTAACCATTGGTTATCTAATGTACATGCTATTTTCGATGAACATCACATTATATATATAATTTGTACATTAGAGTCCCCTTAATTATCACCTATAGAGGTATGAATATCATTAATCGCCTTGGAAACAATATTCTAATTCAATAGGCTTTTATACAGGAAAATCAGACTTCAATCTGCATTTTTTTCAACTTCGGTTACCTGTCGGTTAACCGAATTCTAAAAGGCGGCTAATTGAACTATAATTCGGTTAGCTTTCCAAAACCCTACAATTTCTGATAAATCTTCCAAGTGCATTCGGTCACTGGCTTGGTCACCATTCGGCTGACCTAAATCCACTATTCGGTTAATCGAATTTAAATTCGGTTACCTACTGTTACAATTTCAGAGACCCATAAATTCCTCCTTGAGTTCGGCTAGCTATTCACCTGGCCGAATCCTGGAATTCGGCTAGCCGACCAACTTCGGGCAACTCACGGTCAGCTTTCCAGAAGATGAATTTTTCCAGAAAACTGACAACAGTTGAGTTCGGTCGCCCGTTCGGTTAACCGAACAGTGTCCAATGCTTTAGAATTTCTGAAGCGAATTTCTAAACTTGAGCTCCTTGAGCTCAAACAATTCCAATAGCATCTTAAATCAATAGACATGCATATACTTGCCTTTGTTTGAAGATCAATTGAGCATTAAACGCCTCATTACTCAGAATGTTGGCTATCCTCATCTTCAAAGAAATCTCAAGTCTACAAGCTTGTAATACCAAAGTAAGGCCCTTTGGTGTCATTGTATCTAGATCCTAGTCTTCCAGATCTTTGTTTTCGCTGAATGAATTGAGGCCTTGTATGCTTTGTATTGTTCCACCACTTCCTTTGGTGCACGATAATTGCGTGACCAATGCCCACTCCTTTCACATCTGTGACACATGTCATCAGGACGATGGGTAGGATTAGGCGGTGGATTCTGATTCTAATTATTTTTTTACTGAGGAGCAGAATACTTTTGGCGATTCTTGAATTTTTGAAAAATAATAATTTGGGACCTCTAAAACCACCTCGTCTAGAGGAGTTATTTCTTATAACTCTACTGGAGGAATTATGTATTCCATGCCCCCTTCTTCTGCCTCTATTTGAACTGAAATTAGCATTTGCTTCGGGAATTGCCGAATATCCAATTGGTCCAGAGTTATGGTTTTTCACCAACACTTTGCAATTTTGTTTAGCGACTAGAAAATAAGAGATAATGTCTGAATATTTGGAGAAACGTCGCTCTCAATATTACTAATGCTGGAGCACATTCGAAGCTTGAAAAATGGATAATGTTTACTCTAACATTTGCTCTTCCGTAACCTTTTCACCACATAATCTTAAACGGAAAACAATATTGAAGAGGACATAGTTATATTCAGATACCTTCTTGTTATCTTGGAATCTCATGTTTAGCCATTCACTCTGGGCAGCTGGTAATATGACCATCTTCTGGTTATCATACCTATCCTTCGGGGATTTCTAGAGACCTGTTCGGTTTTCCTTAGTTAGATATTCATTTCTGAGGTCGTCATACATGTGATAGCATAAAAAGACGAAGGTTGACACCTTTTCCTTCGGGGACATCTTATTACCCTCTTTTATGGCATCTCCAAGCTTCTTGGATTGCAAATGGATTTTTGCATCCAATTGCGTCGATAAGTAATTGTCCTCATTAATATTAAGTGCTTTAAAATCAAGTTTTGCCAGGTTTGAAATCATTCACGACGTGTAATAAAATATATATAATTAATACTATGCAGATAATTAACAAAATAAAAGAAACGAAATCTTAACATCCAAAATAAAATAAGGAAGGAATTAATCATGACAAAGAAGTTGGCTAATGAAAGTTTGAACGTCAGGTTCTCAACTTTAAGAATCAGAATTGCTGGTTCTGTCAAGACTTCAGGCTTGATTTAGAACTTCAGGTTCATCACATAAATTAGAATTGCAGGTTCTGTCAAAGTTTTCGGTTTGAAGCAGAACTTTCGATTCTATCAAATCTTCAAGTTTGAAGTAGAACTTCTGATTTGAACAATGTTTCAAGATAGATCAGAACTTCTGCTTTTGTCAAGTCTTCATGCCTAATTTCATGGCCTTATCTGATTTATTTGGATTTAAATAAAAAACTTTAAGTTTGATATCAGTATTCAAAATTCTAGGACTGCTGGTCCATGGATTAGTGAACTTCGGGTTCAAATTTAGAACTTCTGGTACTATTTTATGATCCATTTACATAAATAGCATTGATAAATTCAATAAAAATAAAAATAAAGCATATAAGATAATGAACACTAAACAAACACCATGATTACTGTAAACAAGCATCCTAAACTAATTGCATGCATTCTAATAAATTGAATTTAAGGATGGTTCAGATACCACTTACTGTATTTAAAGAAAAAATACCACCTTTTTCTAAACGCTAGATTGCCCTTTTGTTGCTGCTATGCGTAAATCTGCTCGCAAGGACTCTGTAGGCGCAAACGGATCGTCAATCTGAGTCGAAATGGCTATATATCGCAATATGAAGTTTCGACGGTGATCAACACTGGGAAACAACGCAAGGACAGTGCAGAGAATCTATGCAGGGAAGGAAACCGCATAGAGAATTCATGCAGTGAAGGTATCCGCGTAGAGAATCCGCGCGAGGAAGGTATCCGCGATCGGAATCCACGCATAGAATCCGCGTAGAGAAGGAATCCGCGATGAGAATCCGCGCAAAGAAAGAATAATGTGCAAGGAATCCGCGCATGGTCGACTTTCTCCTCTCTTCGGGTTTCGTGCAAAACAAGAAAACTAGGGTTTTCTTCATTCTCCTAGAGCCTCGTGTTGATAACGTGTTCTAAAACAAAGCACCAAGAGGGAGTGAGAGAGTAATAGGTAGGAATAGAGAGATTCTTCTATTATCTCAAGTGTGTACAAACACAAGGGAGGAGGCCTGTTATAGGCAAACTAACCTCCTCATTTAGGAACCCTAATTACAATAGGATTATAACCCTAACTCATCTCATGTGGGCATCCACCCATGATACATATCTTATAACAAAGTATTATAATATAAAAGTTTTTATAAGAAAGTGAGATATTGTAAGATACTTTCTAAGTTATCAAAATACCTAGTTTTTAGGTGTGTAGATTACATTTAAGTAGTAGGAGATAATATAACAAAGGGGAGTTTTATTGGCACCACAAAAGTATCTCTTTACACCGAATTTAAATTTATTTATTTTCCATTTCCTAAACTACCCTTCCCCCTTCCCTTTTCCTCTCCCTCTCCCTCCACCCTCTTCCTCTCCCCTACCCCACTAGTCACCGGCGGGGAGGGATCCCCGGCCGGCAGCCCGGCAAGCCAGCCGGCGGCCTCCCTCCCTCCTCCTCTATTTTCTCTCCCTCTCCCTCTTTCTTCCTCCCTCCCCCCTCTATTTTTCTCTCCCTCCCTCCCCCTCCCTCCCCTCCCCTCACCTCCCCCTCCCAGCCACCGACGGGGAGAGAGATTGGGCGGTAACCTGTTGTTGATGGGTCATTTACTACTCCCCTGCAGTGTTCAAGGCTGCTGGAATTCACCACAAGAAAGGACTGGTGGGTGTCACTATAGCCATGGGCATTGCTAAGACATGTTTTGTATTGGTTTCTGCTTGTTTCTTGGATAGGTCTGGAATGAGGCCTTTGTTGCTTCTGGGTTCAATTGGTATAGCCATTTCACTGGCCGGGCTCGGTCTGGGTTCCAAGTTTCTTGAGAGATTAGTGCATAAACCTAAGTGGGCAGTGACAATATGTGTGGTGTTCGTGTGCGCAGATGTGTCCTTCTTCTCGATCGGGTTGGGGCCGATCACTTGGGTGTACTCGTCGGAGATATTTCCCATCAGGCTTCGAGCTCAGGCATCGAGCATTGCAGTGTCTGTGAATCGGCTGGTTAGTGGGGTGGTGTCTATAACGTTTCTTACCATTTCAGAGAAAATATTATTTGGTTATCTGTTGTTCATCTTTGCTGGGATATCTACACTTGGTGCAACTTTCTATTACTTTTATTTGCCTGAAACAAAGGGAAAGAGATTGGAAGAGATGGAAAGTCTCTTTAAGAAAAAGAGAACGGATGAAAGTGGTAGTAACCACTGAAAGAAATTAGAATAAAAACACATGCTTGTTTTTTGAATTTAGTTACTTAGAACTGATAATTGTTAAGAATGGCAGATATTGTTAATAAGATCCGAGCCCCAACATTCATAGTGGAATACCCATTCTCAAAAGTCATGGTCGATCCCTGGGTTTCATGTGTTCATATCATTCTGCTATTCTATCTTTGTAGACTTTTGGTATTTTTAATTCACCACAGGAAGGAGAGAGAAGAAGAGGAAGGGAGAGATAATAGAGGAGGGGGGAGGGAGGGAGGCCTCCGGCTGGCCGGCCGGTAGCCCGCAGGGGATCCCTCCTCGCCGGAGACTGGGTGGGGTGGGGTGGGGTCGGGGAGAGGAAGTGAAAGTGGACGAGGAAGAGGGAAAGGGAGGACGGGGGAGGGGTAGTTTAGGAAATGAAAATTTTTTTTCTTTGCGGTGTGGAGAGATATTTTTGTGGTGCCAATAGAACCCCCTATAACAAAATCTTTAGTAATATTTGATTTTCAAACACCCCATAAGCTCCATTCCAAATCCTTTTGAATCCCTCCAAATGGCAAGATCTACAACTTGCATAACCCATTCCTTAGGGGGGATTCGAGAGAAGAAGCTATATCTACATGGAATTGGATCTAGGAGATGTGAGTTACCTTGAATTGGAGAGGAGAGGGAGATCTAGGAGATGAGATGGGTCTTCATGGTTGTAGATGGCTGGAGCTCTAGGAATTCCTTGCTTTCTTGGACCTTAGATCTAGGTAGAAAGCCTTAGCTTGAAGGAGAAGGACGAGAGAGGGTGAGAGGGAATGAGAAATTGAAATGGAGAAGAGGAGGGAAAGAGAGAGAAATGAAAAAGAGGTGAAAAATGTTGGAGAGGGCTTGCATTTTATTTATAGATTTGGTTTGTGGTTAATTGACTTAAATGCCCTTACTTAATGATTTGGCTAATGAAGGAGCTTAGGGGTATTTACGATATTCTAGGTTTAGTTGCACAATTCTTCAAGAGAAACCCCTATTCTATGTTAGAATTACAACTAAGGGCCTCTAATATATTGATTCTAATAAATACAACTAAACCCCTAACTAATCTCTAAATCACAAATAGACCCCTAAGACATAACTAGGTCTACTTCCTAAGGAAATTACCCACTACCCTCACTAATCCCTACTAATTATTATAATTAGGCATAGTTAAATGTACTTAGGATTTAACTAAGGGAACTAAGGTAGCGTTTGGTTCGCAAAAAAGTGACGTAATGACCATTACCTCCGGAATCCCATTCCCTTATGTAGAGGAATAGCCATTCCATCCGGGATGGGAAGGAATGGCAATTCCATTCCTTTTTACTTTTTTTTTAGACCAAAAGACCCTCCTTCAAATCTATACACTATTATTAAAATAATAAGATTATAAAAGAGAAGAACTTGTGTAGGCCCCACATATATAATAATAATATAATATAAATATTATAATAATAATAATAATTATTATAAGATTATAAAAGAGAAGAACTTGTGTGGGCCCCACCTATATAATAATAATATAATCTATACATTATTATTATAATAATAATAAGATTATAAAAGAGAAGAGCTTGTGTGGGCCCCACCTATATAATAATATAATATATACATTATTATTATTATTATAAGATTATAAAATAGAAGAACTTGTGTGGGCCCCACCTATATAATAATAATATAATATATACATTATTATTATCATAATAAGATTATAAAAGAGAAGAACATGTGTGGGCCCCACCTATATAATAATAATATAATCTATACATTATTATTATTATTATTATAAGATTATAAATTAGAAGAACTTGTGTGGGCCCCACCTATATAATAATATAATATAATATATTATTATTATTATTATTATTATAAAATTATAAAATAGAAGAACTTGTGTGGGCCCCACTTATATAATAATAATATAATATATACATTATTATTATTGTTATACCAAACCAAACCAAGCCTTTTCCCACTAGGTGGGGTCGGCTATATGGATTTGACGACGCCAATCAAATCTGTTTAGGGCCATGTCCTCCGTTAGATCCATGTAGGCAAGATCATGTTTAATAGTTTCTTTCCAACTTCTCTTGGGTCTCCCTCTCCCTCTCCTACTCTTGGCAAACTCCATGCTTCACACCTTTTAACAGGTGCCTCTGTTGGACGCCTTCTAACATGGCCGAACCATCTCAGTCGATTTTCTCTCATTTTATCTCCAATCGGTGCTATTCCTACTATACCCCTAATCTCCTCATTCCTAATCCTATCTCTCCTTGTGATCCCGCACATCCATCTTCGCATTCTCATCTCCGCAACTTCCATCTTCTTGACATGATTATGCTTTACTGCCCAACACTCTGATCCATATAACAACGCTGGCCGTACCGCCACCTTATAATACTTTCCTTTAACCTTGAGGGGGACTTTCCGATCACACAAGACCCCCGAAGCACTCCTCCATTTGGTCCACCCGGCTTGAATCCTGTGACTTACATCAGTATCAATCCCTCCATCCTGTTGCACCATAGATCCAAGGTACCTAAAGTTTTCTTTCTCTACTATCTTTTGTGTGCCCAAACTTACTTCTATGTTACTAGGTGTCCTACTTTGACTAAACTTGCATTCCATATATTCCGTTTTGCATCGACTTAGCCTAAACCCTTTTGTCTCTAATGTTTTCCGCCACAATTCAACTTTAGCATTCACTCCTTCTCTCGTCTCATCCACTAAAACAATGTCATCTGCAAATAGCATACACCACGGCACCTCATCCTGGATATGTCTTGTAATCTCATCCATAACTAGGGCAAACAAGTACGGGCTTAACGCTGAGCCTTGGTGTAGACCAATCGTGATAGGAAACTCCTTAGTTTCGCCGCCAGTCGTCCTTATAGATGTCACGACTCTATCATACATATCCTTTATCGCCTCAATATAAGCGACACAAACTCTTTTCTTTTCCAGAACTTTCCAAAGAATCTCCCTAGGAACCCGGTCATAGGCCTTCTCCAAGTCAATGAACACCATATGTAAATCTCTCTTACCTTCTCTATACTGTTCCATTAACCTCCTCAGGAGAAAGATAGCCTCCATGGTTGATCTCCCAGGCATGAAACCAGATTGATTCTCTGAAATATTTGTTGTTCTTCTTAGTCTTCTCTCAATAACTCTCTCCCATAATTTCATCGTATGGCTCATCAATTTAATCCCGCGGTAGTTCGCACAGTTCTGAATATCTCCTTTGTTCTTGTATATGGGTATAAGAATACTTTTCCTCCATGCATTAGGCATCTTCTTGCTCTTTAGCACTACATTAAAAAGCTTTGTCAACCAACTAATACCATCCTCCCCCAAGCACCTCCAGACCTCAATAGGGATACCATCTGGCCCAACCGCTTTCCCATTCTTCATTCTTTTCAATACTTCTTTAACTTCTTCCCTACTGATTCTCCTATAGAACATATGATTCGCTTCTTCTCTAGAAATGGTAAGCTGCCCCAATTGTATGTCACTACTACTGCTTTCGTTAAATAACTTGTAGAAGTAGCTCTTCCAATGCTCCTTTATCTCCTCTTCCTTTACTAATACATTTTCATCCTCATCCTTAATGTATTTAACTTGGTTTAAGTCCTTGGTCCGCCGATCTCTAGTTTTAGCAAGCTTGAATATCTCTCTTTCGCCTTCCTTAGTGTCAAGTCGCCTATATAGCTCCTCAAATGCCTTTGCCTTGGCCTCACTAACTGCCTTTTTGGTTTCTCTTTTTGCTTCTTTATACCTCTCCAAGTTCGCTTCAATTCGATCCTTTTGCCAAGTTTTAAAGCACTCTCTTTTAACTCTTATCTTGTCTTGGACGGCTTCGCTCCACCACCATGCCTCTTTCTGTACCGGAGCACCCCCTTTAGATTCTCCTAAGACTTCTTTCCCTACCCTCCTAATACACTCTGCTACCTTATCCTACATATTATTTGCACTCTCTTCTGTCGCCCAAACGTCTTCCTCTAGTACTCTTTTCCTCAAAGCTAGTTGCTTATCACCTTTCAGGTTCCACCATTTAGTCCTTGAGCATCTATACAACTTCTTTTTTCTAGTCTACCTTTGTAACTGCACATCTATGATCAACAACCTATGTTGGGAAGTCAAGCTCTCCCCCGGTATAACCTTACAATCTTTACAAGCTAAACGGTCTCTTTTCCTAGTTAAGAAGAAGTCAATTTGTGTCCTCGATGAGCCACTCTTATAAGTCACCAAATGCTCCTCTCTCTTTCTAAAAAATGTGTTAGTTACCATGAGATCATAAGCCACTGAAAACTCCAAGATATCCTTCCCTTCTTCATTTCTATTACCGTACCCATGTCCCCCGTGTACTCCTATGTATCCATCTACGTCACGTCCTACATGACCGTTCAAATCACCTCCTATGAAGACCATCTCTCCTTGGGGTATCTCTAGTAGCACTCCTTCCAAGTCTTCCCAAAACTTCTCCTTATGTCCATCTCCTAAGCCCACCTGGGGGGCATAAGCACTAAATACATTCACTATCTCTTCTCCTAACACTAACTTAATTACAATAATCCTATCTCCATAGCGCTTTACATTCACTACATCTTCCTTTAAGTCCTTGTTTACCACTATGCCGACCCCATTCCTCGATCTATTAAGTCCCGTATACCATAACTTATACCCGGTCCTCTCAATCTCTTTAGCTTTGTGTCCCACCCATCTTGTCTCTTGCAAGCAAGCAATTGCGATTCGTCTCATTTCCATTGTATCCACCACTTCCATAAGTTTCCCAGTTAGGCTCCCAATGTTCCAAGTGCCCAATCTCAGCCTTCTATTTTGGACTAGCTTCCTTACCCCCCACACTCGCCCAATAAAGTGTGAGGACCCTTGCCTATTTAGCACTGCACCCGGGCGCCGATGCAGCGGTCCTTGCTCACTTATCACTGTACCCGGACCATACAGCGCGTCGCTAAGTAGGGGACGCCCCAACGAACATTATTATTATTGTTATAAGATTATAAAATAGAAGAACTTGTGTGGGCCCCATCTATATAATAATAATATAATATATACATTATTATTATTATTATTATTATTATTGTGTGGGGAAAATCCCAAGAGAATCCTGGACAAGGTGCTCCATCCCGGGCCCCCGCATCAGCAAGCCCATCCCGGCAAGTGTGGTCTCGTGCTCCACGCTTCCTATGCTCGACTCCCCTCACCTCGGCAGGATCCACTCCGGCCAAAGCATCCCACTTCGGTTGCCCAGCTCGGCGACAGTACCAGGCCCTTCCACTTCGGCAACAGTGCCATGGCCCTACATCTCCGCCAGGTCTCACCCGGCACGACACTCCATCCCGGCCAAGCGCCTCATATCGATGAAAGTAGTGAGCACTGACAGCTGTCCTCCCATGGACGCTCAAGCACGCTATGGCCCGTGCGACAAGACAAGGGGATAGCCCGTATCTCCTGACAGATCACCGTCCACAGCTCCCAAGGCGCCAGGATATGGCCTAACGGGACAAGACAGGCTACGACGGGACCAGACAGGCTACGATGAGACCGCGCCTCCCTAGTACCTGACAAAATGGGCTACGACAAGACAGCCAACTACTCCTTTGCCTCCTCTTCCTCTACATAAATGGAGCTACCCCTCCAGAGGAAGGGGGACGCCATTACCACTCTGGTATGCCATCTTCTTCCCCAAAAATCTCCTCCCTCTGCTTAGTTCATATACTAACTTAGGCATCGGAGAGCCCTGCGCCGCCCAGGCCAGGGTCCTCTGACCTGCATTTCTCCTTCCTTTTCTCAGGCTCCAGGCGCAGGCATCGGTGTCCCTAATCTCACTTGGGTAAGTCCTCTAAGGCACCCCCCTTTATTGTGGGTCGTTATTTTTTGCACCTACAATTGGCGCCGTCTGTGGGAAAGCAATATCCCAGCCTTCCCAACCTTCTCCAAGTCTTTCCAAACACCATGCCTTGAAGAGCCAGAAAGGGAGAGGAACCTATTGCATTGTCGACACAGCTGCCGACGGTCCCCCGCCGAGAGAGGTCAGGAGCAAGATCTGGCCAAGCAGGCGACCAACAGCAGGATACTCGGTCGGGTTCATCCTCTAAGGATTCGACCTCGACTCTACCCCCCGAAAGACGCGCCCTGAAGAGCAGAAGCAACCGGGCCCAGGAGCAGTTCAACCTCCGCGACCGCGATCATATCGCTTCCAGCTCGGTAGATGCTTCCAGCGCGGCGGACGTCTCCAGCTCAGCGGATATCTCCAGCTCGCTAGCAGCCCCCAGCTCTGCAGGAATCTCTTCCAACTCGGGGGCAGCTAGACGGAACTTTTTGTCACTTAGCTTCCGACCTCATGCTGGTCCGTCCACGTGCTGGTTTCCACCTCACGCTGGTTTCGGCCTCATGATGGTCTCGACCGCATCTGACGACCTCATGCTGGTCCGTCCACGTGCTGGTTTCCACCTCACGCTGGTTTCGGCCTCATGATGGTCTCGACCGCATCTGACGACCTCATGCTGGTCCGTCCACGTGCTGGTTTCCACCTCACGCTGGTTTCGGCCTCATGATGGTCTCGACCGCATCTGACGACCTCATGCTGGTCCGTCCACGTGCTGGTTTCCACCTCACGCTGGTTTCGGCCTCATGATGGTTTCGACCGCATCTGACGACCTCATGCTGGTCCGTCCACGTGCTGGTCTCCACCTCACGCTGGTTTCGGCCTCATGATGGTCTCGACCGCATCTAACGACCTCATGTTGGTATCGCCCTCGTGCTAGCTACGCGCTTCACAGGTTTGGCCTCATGTTGGTCTCGGCCAGTGCCATCGAGACTGCCCTCGGGTTCGTACACCCAGGCTTCTCCACCTCGGCGAGTGCCAGAAAGACAAGTCACAAGGGTTAACAGCCCTGGAAAAGGCCTCGGGTTCGGACACTCGGCCAATTCCTAAACTCAGGGTCTTCACCCATCTCCAAGGGTTAACAGCCCTGGAAAAGGCCTCGAGTTCGGACACTCGGCCAATTCCTAAACTCAGGGTTTTTACCCATCTCCAAAGGTTCATCCGCCTTGGAAAAGGCCTCGAGTTCATACACTCGGTCGTTTCCTAAAGTCCCGGGTCCAACGCCCTGGAAAAGGCCTCGAGTCCACACTCGGTCGTTTCCTAAAGTCCCGGGTCCAACGCCCTGGAAAAGGCCTCGAGTCCACACTCGGTCGTTTCCTAAAGCTCCGGGTCCATCGCCCTGGAAAAGGCCTCGAGTCCACACTCGGTCATTTTCTAAAGGTCCGGGTCCATCGCCCTGGAAAAGGCCTCGAGTCCACACTCGGTCGTTTCCTAAAGGTCCGGGTCCATCGCCCTGGAAAAGGCCTTGAGTCCAGACTCGGTCGTTTCCTAAAGGTTCGGGTCCATCGCCCTGGAAAAGGCCTCGAGTCCACACTCGGTCGTTTCCTAAAGCTCCGGGTCTACCGCCCTGGAAAAGGCCTCGAGTCCAAACTCGGTCGTTTCCTAAAGCTCCGGGTCCTGGACCCTGGAGAAGGCCTCGAGTTCGGACACTCGGCCGGATTCCTAAAGTATGGGTTTTTACACCCCTCAAAGACCGTTGCCGAACTCATGCTCACAGCTCCGCAACCAGCGGGATTCTGGATCCACTGTCTCTGGATCCACTGTCGCGAGGCAGTTCATCACGGCCAAAAGCTGGCCACTTCGGCCAATGGCAGCTCGACAAGACTGCCGTAGAGACTGTTCCGTATCACCTCCTCGTCCTCATGACAGTCCTCAGCTCGGCATTAGTGCCGGATTCCAGGTTGGCAGTTACTCTGGTTCCACCACGGCCTCATGCCAGTTCGCAGCTCCACAGCAGCGCCAGCCTCCAGTACGGCAGGAAATCCTTCCTCCGGCTCGGCAGCAGTGCCAGTCTCCGGATTCGGCCTCATGCCAGTTCGCAGCTCCACAGCAGCGCCAGCCTCCAGTACGGCAGGAAATCCTTCCTCTGGCTCGGCAGCAGTGCCAGTCTCCGGATTCGGCCTCATGCCAGTTCGCAGCTCCACAGCAGCGCCAGCCTCCAGTACGGCAGGAAATCCTTCCTCCGGCAAGGCAGCAGTGCCAGTCTCCGGATTCGGTCTCATGCCAGTTCGCAGCTCCACAGCAGCGCCAGCCTCCAGTACGGCAGGAAATCCATCCTCCGGCTCGGCAGCAGTGCCAGTCTCCGGATTCGGCCTCATGCCAGTTCGCAGCTCCACAGCAGCGCCAGCCTCCAGTACGGCAGGAAATCCTTCCTCCGGCTCGGCAGCAGTGCCAGTCTCCGGTTTCGGCCTCATGCCAGTTCGCAGCTCCACAGCAGCGCCAGCCTCCAGTACGGCAGGAAATCCTTCCTCCGGCTCGGCAGCAGTGCCAGTCTCCGGTTTCGGCCTCATGCCAGTTCGCAGCTCCACAGCAGCGCCAGCCTCCAGTATGGCAGGAAATCCTTCCTCCGGCTCGGCAGCAGTGCCAGTCTCCGGTTTAGCAGCAGCACCCAGTCTATAGCTCGCCTCCTCCTCAGCTTGCCTCCTCAGCAGCAGTAGCAAGATACTCCTAAATAAATGAGCCATCTCTCTTGGCTTTCAGCAACAATGCACCCTCCAGCTCCGGTCCATTGCCAGCCAGTCATCTCAAAACTATGAGCAGCTCCGAGGCACAAATGTTGTCTTCCATGATACTCACCTTCTAACCTCAAAAGAGCAGCCTATTGAGCTCAGAAGCTGGGGGGCTTTGTGTGGGGAAAATCCCAAGAGAATCCTGGACAAGGTGCTCCATCCCGGGCCCCCGCATCAGCAAGCCCATCCCGGCAAGTGTGGTCTCGTGCTCCACGCTTCCTATGCTCGACTCCCCTCACCTCGGCAGGATCCACTCCGGCCAAAGCATCCCACTTCGGCTGCCCAGCTCGGCGACAGTACCAGGCCCTTCCACTTCGGCAACAGTGCCATGGCCCTACATCTCCGCCAGGTCTCACCCGGCACGACACTCCATCCCGGCCAAGCGCCTCATATCGATGAAAGTAGTGAGCACTGACAGCTGTCCTCCCATGGACGCTCAAGCACGCTATGGCCCGTGCGACAAGACAAGGGGATAGCCCGTATCTCTTGACAGATCACCGTCCACAGCTCCCAAGGCGCCAGGATATGGCCTAACGGGACAAGACAGGCTACGACGGGACCAGACAGGCTACGATGAGACCGCGCCTCCCTAATACCTGACAAAATGGGCTACGACAAGACAGCCAACTACTCCTTTGCCTCCTCTTCCTCTACATAAATGGAGCTACCCCTCCAGAGGAAGGGGGACGCCATTACCACTCTGGTATGCCATCTTCTTCCCCAAAAATCTCCTCCCTCTGCTTAGTTCATATACTAACTTAGGCATCGGAGAGCCCTGCGCCGCCCAGGCCAGGGTCCTCTGACCTGCATTTCTCCTTCCTTTTCTCAGGCTCCAGGCGCAGGCATCGGTGTCCCTAATCTCACTTGGGTAAGTCCTCTAAGGCACCCCCCTTTATTGTGGGTCGTTATTTTTTGCACCTACAATTATATTATAAAATAGAAGAACTTGTGTGGGCCCCACCTATATAATAATAATATAATCTATATATTATTATTATTATAAGATTATAAAATAGAAGAGCTTGTGTGTGCCCCACCTATATAATAATAATATAATCTATATATTATTATTATTATTATAAAATTGAAGACCTTGTGTGGGCCCCACCTATTTAATAATATTATAATCTATATATTGACCGAGCCAAAGATAAAATTCTAACAAGGGTATTTTGGTCAGTCTTATGTAAATTTTATTCCATTCCACGACTCATTCTAGCTTACCAAACGCAGGAATATGAATCAAGTGGGTTGATTCCTCAGCGTACCAAACGCTGGAATGGAAATACCCATTCCTGCCTCATTCCATTCCAGACTCATTCCGATCTCCATTCCATTCCCGCCTACAACCATTCCAGCGAACCAAACGCTACCTAAGGGGTGGGGCCTCACATTTGATCTCTGAGCCCTGCAGCATTTGATGTTTGACTACTTGGGATCCAAATAATTACTTAATGACCCATTTGACTCATCATTATCGTATTTAGACTTATTAAAGGGCTTTACTTCAATTTTAAATTGTTTTAATATTAATACTAGCGCAATAATCCGTACTAAGCACGAACATGACCCGTGTGGCTAGGTCCCCATCTTATCTACTAATTTTTGAGATTTTTTTTTGATAAAAATATTAAATTGGATTGATTTTATTTAAAAGGGTAGAGGTGATGAGTTGATCAAATCTCTCAATGAAAAAAAAAAATTTCAAATAAAAGAGATCGCATCAAAGTTGAAACCCCAACCCTCGGCTTTAATATATTAATAATTGTTTCATGGGTCAAACCTAAACAACCCGACCTGGTCCATTTCTTTCCCAAAACTGTAATTACGAAGAACCAAGGGGATGTACTTGTAACTTTCCCTCGTCTAACTATCGTTTCCCAATCCCAAGGTTCAGGTGCAGGTTCAGGTTCGCCTTTTTCACTTGGATGTCAGTCCCAGTCCCAACATAACTCACAAGCCACACGGAGGCCACGGAGTTGGAACTTGGAAATTCTAGGGTTCCTATTTCGCACGCACCTGAAACCTTCTGCTTCTCTTCAATGGCCGAAGTTGCCGACATGCCCTTAGATTCTACCCTCGACCGTCGCCGGGAGCGGCCGCCTGAGAGGAGGGACAAGTCGCCGGACGAGCTGCCTCCGCCACCTCCGCCTCGCCGGAGGGATAGAGATTCGAGGGAGAGGCGCGACGAGAGGGACGATCGCCGTTACCATGACCGGAACCGTTCGCCGGGAGCCGTCGGGTCTTCCCGCGATCGGGAGAGGGATTACAAGCGTCGATTCAGCCCGAGCCCTCCGCCGTTCCGGGACCGCGTCCGGCACTCTCCCCCGCGGCTCATGTCGCCGCCCCCTCCTTTCAAGCGCTCGCGCCGGGACGATGGAGGGTACGATAACCGCCGCGGAAGCCCTAGGTGGGTTGGTTTCTGCCTTTTGAAATGCATTTCTTGTTGCCTTTTGAGATGATACTCATTGCTGAATCTTATATTGATTAGTTAGCTGTTTTTTTCTTTTTTTTTTTTTTAATTAGTGGGAAGTAACCTAATTGATGAATTTAGCGCGGGTTCGATGTTTATATTGTTGTTATTATTTTTGCTTTTACCTCTTTTCTCTGGGTCTGTGTTATAGAGGACTTCTGGAAATACCTAGAAATTGAATATGCTGATGATGATGGTAGATTGGGGAATGTGGGGAATGGAGATATATCTTTAATACCAAAATTTTAGTTGCAACAAAAAACCAAAAGGAGTGGAGGGGGCAGGCGGATGGGCTAAAGTTGCCATAGTTGTCAACTGTGTTCCGGTCTCCATTTCCTTTGGCCATGGAATGGAACATTCCGGCATTCCCACCTTTCTAGTGTAGTAGTGTTCATCTTTAGAAAAGACCCAACAGGAGCACTGAATAATATATATAAAATATAAAGTACGACATGCGAACTGTGACAACTCAGGAAATCATGCATCTAAATCACATCATACAAAATTAAGCCTTAAAAATAATATGAAAACATTGGATGAAAATACCCAAATCTTGCACCTGAGGAGCAGGAAAAAAAGAAAAGAAAAAGAAACCCTTGCCTCCACCTTCATTTCTTTCAGTAGCACTTCAAATAGTAATTAAAAGCTTCTGAGGTTCTGTGCAAGATCAGGATGAGTGATTCTGATTTAAAATTGCACCTTATTTGGTTTGGAACTTAGGGTTCTTCCTTCCTTTCTTTTTTTGTTTGAAACAAGTGAAAAGTGAGAGAAAGATGTATTTGGAGGGAAAATGAAACATCCCATTGCCGCAAAAGGAAGAGGGCTGCGGGGTGGGTTTTTTTTTTTTCTTTTTGTGTGCGCGCGCGGGTGCGGGCTGGTGGGACTACCCTTGTACCACTTTTTTGGGCTTTTAGAGGGGCAGCATTGGAATAAAAAATAAAAAAAAAGTTGTGTTAAATGTTGGAACTGGTTCAGTCTATTCTAGATGAAAAAAAAAAATCCGTTTAGTCTTTTCTGCCAGGAACACAGTGGAATTAGGTGGATTTTGAAATTTGGTACTTTTTGATAATACCCCTCTTCTTTTCTTGTCTCTTAAAGTGACCCTTCACTTGAATTCAGTTTACAAGTGAATTATCCAAACGGGCCCTAAAGGCCAAGAAACCCTAGATACATGAGAAAGAAGAAGCAATAGAAAAGAGAGGGAATTAAATCAAAATGAAAGATATTAGGGGTCAAATTTCAAAGCATGACAGCCATTTATGTTGCTTTCTTTTGTTGGAGGTTGTAAGGGGGCAGAAAATCACCTTTTTAAGGGAGCAGTTTATAGAATTCCTCTTTATACATATATACATTTTAAAAAAAGTACATATATGTATACTTTTTTATTTATTTTCTGATTGGTAACATGACTTGAACCCACAACCTCAATGCTGCAATAGGGAGCCACTGTGCCATGGTCTCTTATCATATACACGCACACATATATCTACACACACATATTTATGTGTATTCATATATGCTGACCCCGAATAGATGTGATAAGGCCGATTCATATTTATGTGCGATCAGGTGTGCATTGTTGGTGTGGTGCTAAGGCACAGTCCTCCATTGTGCGTGTCCCACTTGGTGCATGATAATCATGTAGTAGGGGGGATGGAAATGTGTAATTGTGGATAGGGTTGGGCAAAAGTATGATTTATGGCCATCAAAGGTTATTTTTTTAGAAGTTTCATCATTTTGTCTTTCAATCCATTGTCTCTTTTTATACAAAAGAACCAATCTAAGTATCTAACAATCTCTAGGGTTTTTCCCTTAAAGGTCAAGAAACCCTAGACACATGAGAAAGAATAAACACTATAAAAGAGAGGGAATTAAATCAAAACAGAAGGTATTGGGTTAGATTTCGAGTTGAATCTTTGCAAGCTCTTATCGTCCAAACCCTCACCCTGTTCAAGCTTTGCCTCTTCTTCGACACTAAAAGTCCACGACAAAGGTTCTCTTTGTTAACTCTGTTCAGTTTGGTGCAAGTGTTTGTTTAGTCTTTGAGGATTTGAGAGGATGGGAAGCTACGGTTATCATTTTGGTGGCAAGACGAAAGAGAGAAAAAAGGCCTGGTCTTGCTTTTGAGTAGGGCTTTTGGAGAAGAGAAGTCGAGTGAGGAGATGAGGGAGAATTTCTTGGCCGACTAAACTTTTGGAATCTTCCTCTCTTGAGGGGAAAAGAAACACAATAAAAAAGACTAAATGGACTACATCCAAAAGAAATGATCGCCTTTGGGCTTCGACTGACTGGATGAGACCTTTGGGTTATCATCTACACAACCTCAACCATAAGATAGGAATGAAACTGAGAAATGTTGAACGATGTCCTCCACCAATAAATCCAAAAGTTGAACTTCAACGAGTGCATCCCTCTTTTGAACGTTTGGGACTTGATGAAACTGAAAAAATGATCTGCTTGAGAGGAACATGAAGCATCTATGACTGATGTGGATTGCTTTCCTTCTTTGTCGTCTTTTTGTTGAGGCTCTTGCCGTTTATAACTAATGAAGGATTTTGTTGAGGCCTTTTCATTTGAAGGGTTTCGGAGGAACTGAGACATTCTTCTGCTTTGTTCATTTGGGAACCTGGACCCTCATCCAGATGCATAGTGGCCCACTCGACTCTGCTATTATTCGTTACTGATGATATTGAGCAATCCATTGCCCTTTCTTATTCTGATTCTCGGGGACGAGGATGTTGAAGGGATTGCCACCTCCTAAGTGCATGCACTTTCTCTTTGTTTGATTCGAATATGGTCCCTTTTGGGTTAGAGTTATTTTCCTAGATTTCCTATAATTATTTTCCCAAGTGCATGAACTTTCTCTTTGTTTGATACAAATATGGTCCCTTTGGGTTAGAATTATTTCCCTAGTTTCCTACAATTGAGAGTCAAAAGTTCGAAACCTGGGGGATTAGTCCTGTCGGGTCAAAAGCCTCATGGCTACCCCCTAACACTAGAAGGAGATTTAGAAGACAAGAGCATCGAAAAACTTTCTTCAACTTGGACAAATTTGAAAAACAGGGCCTTTCGTTAGAAAGGGAATCCTCTCTTTGAACGAACAAAGCACTTCAAAGAAACAATATTGGGTTTTGGTTTATCTTTTGGGTGAAACAAACTCATGGAGAAGTCAAGGAACATGGAACACATAGGGAAGAAAGGGTAAGAGAGAAACTATATCTGAACCAACCCTAAACCTAAATCTTGCCAAACCTAGCTTTGATGCCTAGTTGAAATTCTAGGGCTACAACTTTTGACTGAATTTGTTGATCTTTTATTATTGTGAATATCAATTGACTATTTTTAAGGTACAACCAAAGATATCAATTTAAACTGAGAAACCTAATTCTAGTCATAATAGAAAACTTAATCATAATCATACTAGGAAACCTAATTACATCATAATAGGAAATCCTGATCACATTATAACTCATCATCAAAGCCTTGTCCCTACTATGTTGGGGTCTGCTACATGAATTATGTTTCTCCATTCCGATCTATCCTGAGCCAAATCCTCAGATAAGTTGCACTTCTTTGGATCTACTTTTACTACCTCTATCCACATCCTATTCGGCCTATCCTTTCCCCTTGGCGGGCCATTAATTTGCAAAGCCAAACTTTTCCTTACCGGTGCCGTTGCCGGTATGTGTTGGACATGCTCAAACCATCTCAAACGGGTTTCTGTAATTTTACCTCCTATTGATGCTACCTCTAAATGCTTTCGAAATCACTTATTTTTAATTTTATCCTTACTAGTTTTACCACACATCCACCCCAACATTCTCATATCAGCTGCATCCATTTTGTGCATATGTTGCTTCTTGACTGGCCAACATTCTGCTCTATTGGTCATAGGTGGTCTAATCACCATCCTATAAAATTGTCCCTCCAATCTTGTTGGCATTTGTCGGTCACAAAGAACTCCAAAAGTAAGTCTCCATTTCAGCTATCTCGCTTTTATTGTATGTTCGATATCTTCATCAATCTCCCCATCCTTACTAATTATTGAGCCGAGGCAACATGATGAATCTCTTTATGGTATCTCTTGGGTTTCAATTCTCAGAGTTTCAGCTCTTTGTATCTACCCACTGAAGTTGTACTCCATATATTCTGTCTTTGTACTAATTGTTTTAAAGTGTTCTGATTCTAAAGTTTCCCGCCATCTCTCGAGTTTTGCATTCATACCATCTCTTGATCCATCCACCAATACTATATCATCTGCAAACAATATGCACCAAGGTGCCTCCTCTTAAATATGAACAGTTAACTCATCCATAATCAGTGCAAAGAGGTAACGGCTTAGGGCG
Source organism: Litsea cubeba (assembly GCA_012931725.1). NCBI lineage: Eukaryota > Viridiplantae > Streptophyta > Magnoliopsida > Laurales > Lauraceae > Litsea > Litsea cubeba. Next base: position 30,016,780 of record CM022954.1, on the reverse strand, counting down.
GACCACTGATGCAAACCTATAGTCACTAGGAACTCACCTATCTGTCCACAGGTAGTTCTCACACTCGTAATTGCTCCTTCATACATGTTTTTAATAATTTCAATATAACCTCTTGGAACATTCTTTTTATTTAAAACCCACCAAATTAAATCTCTAGGTATCTTATGATGCCCTTTTTCCAGATCGATGAAGACCATATGCAGATTTTTGCTCTTAACTCGATATTTTTCCATTATTTGCCTAAGTGAGAAGATAGCTTCCATAGTTGACCTCCCTAGCATAAAACCAAATTGATTTTCAGATATCTTGGTCTCCTGTCCAAGTCTTTACTCCATTACTCTCTCCCATAGGTTGATAGTATGACTCATAACTTTAATCCCACGGTAGTTGGTATAGTTTTGTATATCTCCCCTATTCTTATATATATGTACTACCACACTTTTTCTCCATTCATCCAACATCTTCTTTGTCATTAATATCTTATTGAAGGGCCTAGTTAATAAAATCCCCCCAAATTCTCCTAAGCATTTTCAAGCCTTATCACAATGTCCTCTGGACCCCACCCCTTTCCTTTCTTATAACTCTGGCCTAGAATAAGTCATATTTAATCTAATCCTAATTCAGGAAACTTACTCTCAAAACTACAAATAAACCCATTGACCCAAAACTACAAATAAACCCAATTGTTTATGAATAGAAAATTGTTCATACAATTATCTAATTGAGATGGTTGCCAATTTATCACTGGGAGTTTGAGGGAGTCAGAATGATCCTAGGCAGACCTATTTTAGAGGTGTATACCAAGCGTTATAAACTGTGCATTTTGATCATGAAAGTAGGAACATGTAGTGAACCTCAAGTATGGTACTTTGAAGGAGCATATATGCTAAGTGTATGACACTTGCTCTCTAGCTTGAGCATAGGTATTAATTGTACATTTTCAATACCTTACATATGTGGTGACAATTTGACACATTGCCGATTTGACGGAATTGGACTGTCGAAGGCCCAATCGGTGTAACAACCAATAACCAGAAAAACACCAGCACTACACAAAGTGCAGAATTCAAAATATGCTAAAGGAATGATGCAACGAACCTACAACTGACCTGTTAGAGCCTTTCCTCAATCCACATAGCATCCTACGACCATGATAGAGGAGAAATAAAGCAAAATGCTGCTTGTATTGATAAACAGAAACTGATGAACATCAATTCCCTACTAGTCGACTATTGTGGTGCTTAAATAGCACTTACAACACCACAAACCCCTAAAAATCTTTCCATATATGAATCCTAACACAGTTAGAAGTCTCAATCAATTTCTATGAAAATCTGTAAATAAATTAATCAAAATAAGCAATTTTCCAAAACTGTAGTAGTCTGGGTCATTGGTATGCACCAAGCAACCTAGAAATAAGTTACTTAATATGCACACAACTTAAAACTCGTAAGCGCACAAGATCACTATGTAGTGTAGTGAATTGTAAGTACGAGGTCAATCCTACGAAGACTTGTGATAAAACAATGTCAAAATTAACTAAAAATCAGAATATTAAAAGAAACAATTGAATGATGAAAGGTTGAATTAAACTACTAAAAACAGTAATTTAAATTATCAAAAGTTTAATAGAAAGTAACCTAAAACACAACTAGTTTTAGATTTGAAAAATAGTAATAATGAATGAATTAGGGTTTCATCTACTCCCCTAACCAATCCTATGCATGTCCCTTATTATCCTTTAATAAAAAATCAGAATTTATTAGTGACATCTATCAACCTAGACCATGGCATATGTATCTAGATTACTATTCCCCTAAACCTAATTCAAGAGTGGTATACTACATGAATTGTTCATTATGATGCAAAAACTAAGCATGGCATATGTCCTAGTCAAAACAAACATAATGCATAAAACAATGGGAAAGATAAATGCATGAGTCTAAGCATGGCATATACTTAACATCAAGATAAATTAAAATTAAGTTAATTACTCTTAAAATTAATTGAACATGGTATGGTTGGCATGGCATATACACAACTCATCAATTAAAAACATAGTTTAGAATCTCAAGTAATAAAACTGAAATTTGAATTAAAAGACGCCAAAAGGGGCTATATAAAACTAAGCTAGGGTTTCAATTACACCCTAGCCCTAAAAAGTTAGCTACTCATGTCTTTATTGAAAAATAAACTAGAAAATAGAGTCATAAGAAGAAAACTAGAATATTGAAGAAGAAGACGTCGGCCAGCAGCTTGTTCCCCTTTATTCCTCCTCCAAAAGCTCTCCAAAGATGCTCCCAATAGGGCTGTACGACAGCTAGGGTTTATGGATGATGGTGGCTGATTTTGTGGTGGATTTGTGATGCTTGGTTTGTGTGCTGATAGAGTGCTGGACGTTCACCCTTAGTATACCTTTTATAAGTCTTGCAACAGCCTCTTAGTACTTAGTTCCCTTGTAGAAATAGATCTCCAACTTTGTTTACAATTCTGTTTCCTAATTAGATTGAATTAGGACTCTTCTTTCTTGTTTAGAAAATTTTCTAAATCTGGTCCCGCTTGTATCTTTTAAAAACTTCTTCACATGGACCCACAAATCTGAGATTTAATTGCAAGAGATTAAATCTGAACTTTTAACATAAAAGTGGGCCCTATATGGTGCGTGTAACATGAGTGTGGGACCCCATTTTTGGACTTCTATCTTGGCTTGAACTCTTGCTATAAACTTTCCTTCTTGTTCTCCTTTTTCTTCTCCATTCTTGGACTCCACTTTAACTTGAATAAGACTTTCTCAATCTCTGAAATTTCACTTTTTTGCAATGGATGTGGGCCTCCTTTTGGGCGTGTAACTCGATTGGGAATTTCTTCTTTTCCTTCTTTGATTTCACTTTCCTTTCTTGATTAAGCTTTCTTGTTTTCTAATTCTTTCCTTCTTTGAATTGTAAGTTCCCAAAGAATTAGAAAGTAGTCTTGAAATCTGAAATAGCTTGGATGGGACCCACCTTGGTCCATCTTGATGATTCACACCCATCATTCTCTTCATTAATTCCTCTCTTTTTGCTCCTTTTTACGTTTGCATAAAAATTAATAAAGATTGTGTAAAATCAAATAAAACAACTATGACTAGCACACAATAAATCAAATATTAGGGCTCAAATTGTAAACAATTAAGCACCTATCAGTCACTTCTGGCAAGAATCTCCGTGGACCCCACATGGTCCACCATTTGATGGAACAGAACCCGCATTCTGAAAGTGCACTCTCAGGCTACCCTAGTGGTGCCTGGCTCCTTTGATTTGGTTCAGGTCTGGCCCACCAAACAGCAGGTTCAAAACTGGCACACGTGAGACTTCTTTTGATTCTGGATTTTCTGAAAAATTGCAAAATAGCCACTATGTCTGTCTATTCCAAAACATCCACTGAAATTCAATTTTAAACAGAAACTTGGACTGTTTGGGATTCTTATCGGGACCCTTGTAGATTCTCTTGAGATGCTCCAATTGCTTCAAGTAGGCTTCAGCTAGTGCAATAATTAGATCATCATTGAATTCTACATCACAATTTCTTTGCCGGCCATGTCGACTCAAACAAAATGATGATGTACTTAAATGTATTTTGTTCTTTCCTGAAAGACTAGATTACTAGCATATTGTTGTAGCTCAATTTTTACTACACATCTTTATTGGATTCATCACTGCAACCTCTTGAAGTGATTATTTTTTCATAACTAATTACAGGCAGGATGGGTCATTGCCTTTTCTTTTGCACTAGATTTAGCTTCCCCATATTTTGCGTTATTTCTGTGCTTCACTCAATCACGTCAACAATTGTGCAATAGCCAAAATTAGATCTTCAATCAAATTGGGAGTCAGCCCAATCAAAATCGATTTTGCAGCCAACTGCATGAAGACTATTTGATTGGTTAATTCCTAAACGAGGTGCCCTTTGATGTACCATCTAAGATGAATGATAGCATTTTATTGAGTCACCTTGCGGGAATGCATGAATAGTGTAGTATGCCTATTGCAAAAGTGTCCTAGACAAATAATGATTAGATGGATTATTTTGCCAATAAACAATACAAACCGCTAAGAAATCGAGTGATATTGGTATCCTATCCATCATGTGATATTTCATATTGGTATCGTGATACAAATCACAAAGTAATAATTTCTACTTTAGAGTACTTTTAAATTAATGAATTCATCATTATTTATGTCCTCTATACACAAAAAAGAAAATTAATGGAACTTTGTCTTTTCAGCGACATTCAATACAATTCGAATGATAATAGAACTTTATGAATGGACTTAGTACTCTAGGGAACACTAGAATTGTACTCTCCGGGTATCAACTCAGTATCCAGTACCAGTATCATATCCTGTGATGCAGATTGCTTTGCATAAACAAGAAATTAGGTTTCGTAGATTGCACGCAAAGATGAGAGAGATTACTCCTCCAGGTAAGGTAATCTGTAGTGAAGGCAATCATTTTCAAGCAAGAAAATAATTTTTTTTCCTATTTAACCGATGAAGTGTTTGACAACTATTCTGTGAAAGAAAAAAAGATTACCTACAATTCTATCACTACTAATTTAAAGCCCTATCTACTTAAATATTTAAAATTAGAAAAATTAATGATTTACATCACAACCTCATACTCGTCTTGTAAATTGGTCATTACTTGATTGGTTTTTGTTATAATTGCATAGTATTGTTTTTGGTAAACATACAAGTTCAACGAAGCATTTCAATGATATAATTTTTCCAATAAGAGCAATGAAAATTGTGTGGTATTTTGATTGCTGTTGACACCTTACCCCAAAAGTGGTGAAATTTATATCAACTTTGTCAAAACCAGAGGAAGGAAGAAGAGATGAATAACTCTGTGAATTCGATGATCCCTTTGAGAGTCACGATCTTCCAATATATAGAGATAAAGTTTACAAGTATGTTTATAGTGATTGAGGGAATTAACTAAATTAAAGTAATCATAATCTAATTAACATCTAATCAATTCTCCTAATGAGGCATAAAATCAATTACATATCTGTACAAGCAATATTTGTTTTGACCCACAAGTTGGGCTCAATTTGTCATGGGCTGAGACCCATTGAACTAGGCCCATTGGCCTAGTTGACAAACTTCACAGCTTCTGAGTTTTCACCCTCACATGTTGGGCATTCTTGCTTTACATCCCACAGCTAATTTATTGCAGGTTTTGCATATATGTATATATTTTATTGTTTTTACTGGCATGAAATATGATTTTATCATTTAGAGAAGTTGGATAACCCAAACATGAATTTTGAGATAACAACATTCCGTGATCATGCTGGGCCGTTTTCATCCTATCCGATGCTTGATGATAGATCGTAATGGAGAAACAACATTCATGTAGCTGACTCCAATATAGTTGGGACAAGTCTTTGATGATGTTGATGATGGTAAGAGAAGTTGGATAACTTAGTGATAGTCTTTTTTTTTTTTTTTTGTTGTGATGCCCTTGCATCGTGGTAGAATCCTTTTCCTCTGTTGAAAACATATCTGTTACCTTCTTTTGTGTCTGTGGATGACTTATTTTCATCCCGTGAATTTTTTTTTGGTTTTTTTTCTTTTAAATAGTGACATGATTCGAACCTGCAACCTTGTGGTGACAGCAATGAGCATCTTCAGACTGTGCCACAGGTTCTTATCATCCTTAGCGAATACTGCCATCTTGGAAATGTGATGTCTGACTACATTAGCCATGACTATCATGAAACTATCTAGTTCACACTAAGCTATTAGTAGGGAGCATCATTTTGTCCATTTATGATGTATGTGGATGTTTCCACTTGATTGTGTTGACTTACTCTTTAAGATGGTTACAGATACAGTTATGATTATGATGGGTATGACCGCGGCGCAATGGGGGGCAGGCCTGGGTATCCTGATGAAAGATCTCATGGTAGATATATGAATCGTCCACCTGGCAGTTATCAAGGTGAGCCTTTCAGTAGTTAATATTTAAATAAAACTGAATAGATTGTTCACTCTAAAGCTCACTTGTGTTTGTCCTAGAGCATGTATCTCTTAAAAGTCTTTCATACTACTATCGTGACGACATACTCCTATCACCATAAGATCTTTCTGTATGCTAGCAAAACAGGTAGCATATTTAATCGGCTTAGCATTTTCTGATTTTATTTTTGATTATGCAGTAAAGGCTTAAGAAGATATGTTTCGATTTATTTTCCAGAACTTCTACCTTATGTTGTTCTTATATTGTGTGGTTTCTGCTTTCAGATTTAGTAGAAAATTTGTTTTTGTTGCTGATCCCTGCCGCTCTCTCCCCCGACAACAACCACTGCTTTTTTATTTTTATTTTTTTACATTGAGTTCTGTTTTTTATCTTTTGATTAATTATTTTCCCCTCTTCTCTGGAAACTATGGTCATATATGTGGGATTTTCCATAGGGACTAGGTCCTTACGTGCAAATTAAGGACTCTGGTGGGCCCACTAGTGGCATGAAAATCATAAGGGATGTGGAATAGGGAAGAGTCTTGGCGCCAGCTGGGGGTAAGTTAGATTTGTTCCTTAACAGATCATCCTAACCCTTGATTTGTGGGCCTCAAGGTTTAATATTTTTCTAGCATGTGATGAAAGATATCATGATAAAAACGATGGTGATCATCAGTTCGAAGAATAAAAATATTGGGCGCTTGCCATTTTATGCCTAGATGAGTGTGTTAAGGGTTTGGATTAACAATTGTGCAGCCCTACAAGAAGTTCCTTATTTAGTAAGGACAGACTTGGTTTCCCAGAAAATTATTTTGTATGCACTAAACTATATGGAGAAACTGGACCTCATTAAGTTAAAAGATCTTCGGCTATGGCCCACCTATGATCAGTTGAGACTTGAGATCCCTCACACATACCACCGACGTCCCTCGGTGACCCCAAATTTAACTCATCCGCCTGTTACTGACGTTTGGATTGAATCATGAAAAGTATGTGCTTTATCTAAGAATTAAGGGAGAAAAATTCAAGGGCCTTTGACTTGCCTCTAGGATGGTCCCACACGTGGATGGTGAGCTCTGGCCTCTTTGGATCACCTTCCCTCAATCACACAAATTTCGAATGTGATATATCCCTCATATAAGTTATATGCAAATCATGGACCTATGAAGGATCAGTTCAAAACCCGATGGGCCCATGATGCAGGCAGACCCATGGTCCCCCATGGGTTGACCCGCCAATGGGCCCAACCTATCCATCTCCACCTACCAATGGAACCAGCCCAGTCATTTTATGCAATTCAGAATTACTGTAGTTTATTTTATGGTTTATGTCTTTTAATTTTCGATGTTTTAATCTTGACCATCAACATGTTTGGATGGTCCGAATCAGTTGTAGGTTTCTTTATTTGCCTATATAAGCATTGTAAAGCCTCCTTGGGTATTCAGAGTTATGAATAATGAAAAACTTCGATTGTTTCTGGGGTTTCCGATGTTCTATTCTTCTTTGCCTGTGATGGGGAGTTTGGCGTGAGGCCAATATTTTCAGGTGTCAAGCCTGGCCTATCCATCCACCTTCCATCTCTATCCCCTCCATCTCTGCCCACGCTCCATGCATCTGGTACCCCATGCTGCATCAGCCCAAAGTTCAAACATTTTCAATTCTTGGATGAAATTGGTTTCTTTCTGTGCATAAAACATTAGAGCAGTCTCTGTGGTCTGGTTGCGTGTGTTTTGGGGTATGAAATAGTTTTGACCTTTGTATCCTACCCCATTTCAGTCAGCCTCTATGGTAAAACATTACAGCAGTCTTATTTGGATAAAATTGAGAAAGGTAAAAGTAATGAAAAAGGAATAAATTAGGATTAAAGTAACTTACCACGTGCTGTGGAGTGAAATTCTCCCTACGTAATTGATTTTGAACTGTTTGGACTCCAATGGTGTGTCCCATTGATGAATTTTGAGCATTTGGTCTCCAAAGGTGGGCTTCACTCATCCAAAGCATCATAGAACTGGGTGCCAAATGGCAACCAGATTGATCACTTATTTTTAGCATCCTCTGAGGGATCCGGATCAATTGATGCAGATAGCCACTTAAAGTAGTGGCAGCCCAGATAAGAGGCTTTGGGTTTTGACCGTACGCGACAAAAAAGGGAATGGATGCGGTCACCTATTTTATCTAAGGCCATGAAATGGATGGTGGATTTGATAGACAACCATGTCCATTGGACCTGGATTTGTTTCATGTCCTATTTTTAGAAGCCATGGAGATCAGTCGAAATCACTGAAGTCAGGGAGGATGGAGGTCTAGAGGAGTGAGCACCTTTGATTAACTCACTTGTAGAGAGGACACGCCTATGAAGGAACCAAACTTCAGAAAGCTCTCTCTTGCTGCAATCGGCACCTGAGAAGGAACCAAACTGCAAAGCTCACCTGCAACAGAGAAGGAAGAAGTTGTCGATCATTGTTTTTTTTCACTGGAAAACCCTCAACGGTGGACTTCCTTTTTGTAAATGTATAAAATGCGTTTTAAGGGAGGCATTTTTGTAATGAACTTTTTAAAATATCAACAGCGGCTGAAACACGTCTGTTTTGGCCAAAATGGGCTGTAATGGACCCAAAAGCATTTCTTGAAAGTTTGGTTGCTACACTCGCCCCGATCATCTCCTATCATCATTTGATCTATTTGTTATATAAATATTAAGTAACATTTTTCTGGGGTACTTATCCCCCCCCTCCTCCTCCTCCTCCTCCTCCTCCTTTACAATCTTGATTAATTATTTGTCATTCTTCTCTGGAAAGCAATGACATATATGTCGGATTTTCTAGTAGAACTGGGTCTTTGTTTGCAAAATAAGGTCCCCTACTTGTGGGGCCACTTGTGGCATGGCAATCATGAGGAATGTGGAATTGGATAGTCTTGATGTGGAAGAGGGGTGGGTCGGAAATGGACTTCAACAAAGCACACTAACCCACCATTCAAATAAAAAAGAGTAAGATCATGCTAACCCTTGATTTAGGGACCTATGAATTTATTAATTTTAAGGATTAAAAAACAATGGTCTGTGCTAAAATCCAATGTTGATCAATAGTCGGAAGACCTTTTTTGAAAAAATCCAATGTGCGAAACGTCTCCATTGGCCACTGTGGCCAAGCACTAAGTCAACATCATGGGCTCTTGCGGAAACAAACGCACTAAGTCAACATCATGGGCTCTTGCGGAAACAAACGTCTAGAAGACGTCATCTGGGGCCACTCCTTTTGGACCTTTTCAGTCTCCGGGGCAAGGACAAGGGCGTTGTCACCTGTAATGCCAAGTGTAGCACCATTAGATACGACGATCTAGCAAAACGAACAGATATAATTGACATAGCATGTAACATTAAGTGAGAATAATAGGCAGATGATCAAATGAGGTCAAAAGTGATAAACTAGGCATAATAGTGCATGAATAAGCATGTGACTTGATGAATCATACATGACAATCTCTAACAGTATATCCTAACAAGTTGGCAAGCCATATTGGCTATATTTTCCCAGATTGGCTGCAATGCATGGCCTAAATGAGAGCAATAAACATGACAAGGCAAGACATGATGGTAGGTACCACAATGAGGCAGAGGGCCCCAAGACTCCATCGTGGACCTCGGGCACCGGTAAGCTTCTAAGAACATAATCTAGACTGCAGCTAGTCCATAAACAAGACACTAAACCCACCCTCGGCTGGGCCTGACCGGAGTAAGGTCGAAGCTAAGTGGTGCCGATACTGAGAGTGATACATTGAGCATAATCATGAACATAATATAAACCAAGAACACACTAGCAAGGATGTAAACATGCGAGTGTCCAAGATAACTGATGCAGCCCGACCCAAGACTAGGACCTGTAGGCCATGATGGATCCATCTGATTCACATGATCTCTGATTTGGTAGAGATCCCTATCCTTATTTGAGACAATATCTAAATTAGTGATATTACTTAGTTGCTTAATAGGATTGCTTCCTAAATTCTATTTTGAGTAGGATTAGGTATTTTCCTATTTTCAGTATCTTGATTAGTTTAGAAACATTGTGCTCTATAAATACAGAAGAGCTCTATTGTTATTTTCCATGCTTATTCAATTAATAAAATTATCGTGAGTTATCTCTCTTGAGTGTTATGGCTTGTCTTGTGCCCTAGGGCTGGAATCCTTTGGATTCGGTCAATCTCATCCTTGAGATTGGTCTACAGTTGAGGTTCCGGGGTTGCGCCAATAACATACTCACATAAACATGGTAAACATGGGTAAAACACAAGAGCATAATGCATATCAAGGCATAATATAGGATAGCAAGATAACAAGGCAAATATAGAGGCATGAGATAAATCATGCGAATAGCTGAAAAACGTAAGACAAGATGCATGCAAATAGATTAATCATGTGTCAAGGAATAAACCACAATCCATCGTAAGGTCTGGAATACCTGTTGGCATCACTATCCAACTATGTGTATTACTAAGGTCTCCGATTTCCACGGGTTAGGTTAATCTTGGGAGTTACTTGGAATTATGGGCACCAAATACATTAGGCCAACACCTTTGGCTTAGTATAATTAATTACCAAACATCGGGCATTCTTGTAGGTGTATGACAGCTTAACCATCACCTACATAGCTTTAAATATCCATTTGGGCCTTACTTAGGGTTTATGGGTTCCATTGCTAAGGTCCAAGAGTATGTCTGTATGGTTAGCTTTCCACTTAGCTTAAATCTTAATAAATTACATTTTTACATTAAAATGGGCGTATTTAAGCTTGCTAAAAACCATGTTAAATAAATGTTTACATAATACATGTTTCAAAACCATGTGAAATAAACATTAACATCATAGTTTTCAAAATCGGAATCGTATTGGAAATCGTTCATACTCATGAATCGAATCGATTCGCGAATCGTAGGACTCTTTATTTTTCTAATAAAAATGAAAAATAATTAAAAATTAAAAGAAAAAGAAAAAATAATTATTCATAACCATCCGTTTTCCCATTTACAGTAGTATAAATATAATAACAAGTCAGTCCATCATACTATCATATCAAGAACATGATATAAATTAATATATGAAATAAATGATGTGTAAATAGTTAAATAAGTTTAAAGTATCAATAAATATTTTTTATTATCTTTAAGTCAAAATATAAAAATAAAATAAAATCCAAACCATCAATCTTACACAGTAGGATATCTCTTAAAGTTAAGAAAATGTTCATGAAGAAAAAAACCAAAATAGATTAAAAAAAAGAAGATATAGACAAGCACCATACGTACAATCGAATGCTGTAGTTAAATGCATGTTCTTTATTCATCTTTAAAATCTTATCAAAGCCGCAAAAAATTCTTATGAGGTTTTGTTAACAACTAAATAACTTTTTAAAAATACATGCGATAAAGGAAAGAGAGAATAAAGAAAGAAAAAAGGTAAGAGATTATTAATATTAACTTATTGGTTGTAGCCATTCTCGCTTAGCCGAATCACTTGAATCGTAAGATTCGATGAAACGAGTATTGAATCGTAAGATTCACATTTGAATCCTAAGATTCACATTATATAGATACGAATAATTTTCCTTAAGATTCGGGATACGAATCGGGATTCAGGATATGAATCTTACGATTCTGATAACTATGATTAACAGAATACATGTTTCGAAAACATGTCAAATAAACATTAACATAATGCATGCTTCAAAATCATGTTAAATAGACATTAACATAATACATATTTCAAAACCATGTTAAATAAACATTAACATAATACATATTTCAAAGCCATGTTAAATAAACATTAACATAATACATTTTTCAAATCCACAAAACTTCATAAATACCCTAGTGAGCTTGGAAATGGGTATTCTAGTATGTATGACATGAAGAATCAAACAAACAAGCAACAAGCATGTTATTATAATTGTTCACTTGCCTTATCCTTTGTGCCAAGCTCAAATCCCACTAATTCCAAGCCTTTCCCTTCACTACCAAGCTTCAAAAACCAAAACCCCCAATTCTAGTGCACAAACAAAACCCTACACAACAAGAGGAATGAAATGGAGGTTGAAAAGGGCTAGGATTATTAGATTTGGGCTACTAGGAAATGACTCCAATCAAAAGAAACTGTAGGGAGTGAGATCGTACCCAAATAGAACAAGTAGAAGCAAGTGGGTGTTGTTGGAAGCTTGGAGAAGATGCGCTTGGGGAAGAAGATGGAGTTGGAGCCAAGAAATCCCTCTTTCAAGCTCTCATTTGATGTTGGTGGCAAGGAAATGGAAGGAAAAATGGAGAGGAGAGGAGCTCTAGGTGTGCTCTTGCAATGGAGGTGAGGCAAAATGGGAAGAGATGGGTTCTAGGGCTCTAAAAGAGGGTTTTAAACATGAATTTATGTTATTTTGCATGAAAGTCCAACTTCTTAAAAAAAATGATAGTTTAGGGCTTTTTTAATCATAAATGGGTCTAAATGGGCTGAAATGGGTTGGACCAAAACACGGAAGTTGTTCGAGTCGGAAAACTCTACCCAACGAACCCGGTCTCGCATTAAACCCAAATCCACTAAAAGGTCCTCAAACTAGCTAGTTTGGTTCAAAACCCATCCAATCTACCTAATTACCATCACTAATCAATAAATCAACACATTAGGGACTATAATCATCATTAATTAGGTGCTAATCAAATTAAGAAGGGTCGGGGTCTTACACGATCTAAGCTATATAGCTTTATATGAAATGAATTTGTTTTGCTAAAATCTAAAGGTGATTAGCTTTCAGATCAGTGTCATTACTGGATGCATGCAAACTTATGGGGAGTAGAGAGTTAGGTGATTGTGAAGGTTTGGTTGACCATTTTGTGGGCTTTACTAATGTTTCTTATTTTGCACATAAGGACCCAGTCTCTATATAATTGTCTCCACACATATTGGTTGGCATGCATGTTGTGTTGGTGGGCCCACCGATTTAGGGATAACCTAAGCCCCCCCCCCCCCCCCCCCCCCAAAAAAAATATATATATATATATATATGATAGAATTTATCCTATGCACGCCTTTTTTGTGCTCCACATGGTGGGGCCCATCTGGTGGTCCATTTGAATGGACCACACACAAGGACCCCCTGATAGGCACCAGACAACACATAATTCATAAAGCAAAAAAATTTACAATTTTTAACATAGAACATTAAAAAAACATTTTTTGACATAGGAATTATGTTATAACAATGGATGAATGGAAATATACACGTGAGTGATACATTATTAACCTAAAACAATTTACAAACAATTGTTTTAATATGTCATCAAAAAATATTATTTAATATCAATTTTTATAAAAGTCGGAAAATAAATATTTAATAAAAAATAAATATTGGATATAAATATTTTAGATCTACACATTTTTCAAGTATGTTTGCTAAGATTGAACATCATTGTCATGCATTATCAAAGACATTGAACAAAAACTAAAATATTAAAAAAAAGCCACAAATTAAAAAAAAAAAAAAACTAGATCTACACTATTAGATCTATGACAAATATGGAACCCACAAGCAAATCAAACACATTTTTAACACAATTGACAAACTAATTTGAGAAAATCTAAATGATTTTAAGAAAAGCCCCAAATTTTAAAAATAGAAGGTAGATCTACACCAAAAAACACTAGATCTAAGAAAAACTAAGCAAGCAACATCAAATTTACATAGTTAACTCAATAAAAGCCTTTGTTAGTTAACTCAATAAAAGCCTTTGTTACATGTATTTCACATCTTTTCAATAAAACAAAGATTGGATTTTGGATTTAAGTAATGAAAAATTCAAAAAAAATAAAATAAAAAAAAATACCGAAAGTGCTAAAATCTACAGTATCATGCTCCAAAACTCTAGATCTAACATGCCCCAAACATTTCTAACCTATTTTGAGGTTGAATCTTGAAAAAAACTCAAGAAAATCAGAAAGAAATCTTACCAAATATGTTTCCTCGAGTTCCTTGTTTTTTCCCGTTAAGAAATCCAACCAAATCTTGAAAAACTCGAGTTTTGGTGCTTGGAAAGCTCAGGCACAGTGCTAGGAAGACTCAGAGACATTTTGGAGAAGAAAGGAGTGAAAGAGAAGGAAAAGGTGGTTTAAAACAAAGGGGTGTTCAGACGAAATATCGGCCGTTATAACGGTATGGCTGGCGATATTTTACATGTTTCCATAACGTTACTGTTATAGTCAAAAAATTGTAACGGCCGTTATTTTATACCCTCCTGTGTAACCATTTGTAATGGTGAAAATTTGTGGGCCTTTTAGGATGATCACATGACCTCGTCGCTGTACACCTCTAGGGCCCACCCGGATCTTCAAATCCCCCGGTACCATCCACAGATGGGCCCAGAGTGTTCCATAAGCACTTCATGCATGGGATCTCAACCATGCATACATCTATGTATTTACAGAATAAATGTAGGCAAGGTGCAAGCTACCGCTAAACCTCTTGTGGAGCCCGAGGCGAGGCCCCTGCCTATGCACAATTTCATGAGAAACAAGGATCAAACCTCCCCCCCCCCCCCCCCCCCCCCCCAAGCAACCGCCCACACACACCCCTCTTTTCCCCTTCCCCAACACACACGGTGTCTCCTCATTGTGTCTCACTATTATTACTCAAATGAAAGCCTTTTCAAACCATTGTTTAGTCTATATTGTCCATTTGTAAGCTGATTTAAAATAGCCATATAGAGTATAACAAAATGAGTAGATGAAAGGAACCACAGTACCAACTACCATATTGATAATCCATAAAAGAACAATGCATCGCATAAACTACCTTAGTTGTGACTCATTATTGCTCTCATTTATTTATCAGTTCAGAATTCTAGAATTTCTAAACAATGCCTTCTGATTAAATGAGCTAAAATTGAGGGAGTAAAAGGAAGATCCATAACTTCTTTTGGTAATGATTACACAGCCATGATCCTGAAATTAAATCCTCAGAAAGTGAGTGCTGCCATCTACATCTCCACGTTAATATCATTAGAACCCCCTTTACCAAGAATTTTTTTGATAACCCCTTTACCATGATTTCTTAGGAATTCAAAACAAAGTAGGCAAAGCCGCAAAGAGGCCCCAAGTCAAAAATTCAAATAGTCACAAAAGTAAAATTTCAAGTGATACATTAGAAATAGGGATGCAAACGGGACGGTTCCGGATCGGAACCATAGTGGACCCGGACCAGATCCATTTCTAAATAACGGTTCCGGTTCCGGATCCAGTTTTGACTCAGAACCTGTTTTGTTGGTTCCAGACCCGGTTCCTATCGGAAAACCTGGATCCGGTTCCGGAACCAGTTCCGCCTAGAGGACTGGAATCTAATTCCAAAATCGATTCTAATTTCTCTTCATTCTTCATTTTTCTTAAAATAAGCATATCATTCAACTTATAATAGTGCATCAAGTCTACTACCTCCAGTATTATACATAAAAGTGTAAAAAAAGAGTTGATTTTGAGGTACAAGTTGCAATATCAAAGGCTCATATGCCGGGTCCCGGGTCCACGGGTTGGAACCTATATGGACCCATTTATCAATTGGAACCTAAATTGGGTTCCGGACCTCGACCCGTTTATGAATTGGAACCTAAAATAGGTTCCAGACCCGGTTTTTTGCGGGTTGGAACTTCCGGGTAATCGGAGAATTGGATGCCCGTTTGCAATCCTAATTAGAAATAGCCATTTTGATCTAATATGAACCGGAACAGCTGAACAGGTCTAAAACTTGGAATGGAATTCTTCAAAAGATTGTTTCATTCCGTCACCTTACCTAATTGAATAGTTTCAGCCTGTTTGGCTGAATCGAACCAAAAACCATGCTACTATCAAAGCGGGTCCCACAAGGTGGTCTGCATATAATTTTCTCCTACACGCCAGTCTGGTATACTGAGTGGATCATCTTGATGTGCTGTCTGGATGCATGCTAATCATGGATGGTAACTTGGATGAGATGTTCTATGCATGGGTTATGGGATGCCCATCATCGTATTTATGGGAACGGTCCCAAAGATGATTGGTGAAAATATTTGAAGGAAAGGGGGTGTTTTATTCTAATAGGAGTGGCACTTGATGAGGTCAAGTTAAGGTGACTGCCAATTCAACAAGGGAAGAGGGGTTTGTGGTCGTATGGGTGGCGAGTATCGGGGGTGGATTGATCATAGGTTGACCTTGGTTAGCCTTACAATGTGGTCCATATTTAGGTTATATGGGGTCATGGGTTGTCCATCATTTTGAAGTTTAGACAACAATGTTTGGATAATTTATGCTAACTTTAGGTTTAGTGTAGGTGCAATTCTTGGTGCAGCATACACTTAGCATGTATTTTTTTTTTTAATCCTTTTGAACCATGACATATTGCATAACTCTTTTGCAGATTGGTCTGATTCAGGGCGTGGTGGTTCTTCTGATATTCCAAACATGGGGGCTACACAAAGGTATGCATTCCATATCTTATTAGGCAGGAGCTGTGCTACCCAGATACTTAACGAATAGCCAATGTGTCTATATTGTATCCCATCCAATACTTCATATAAAATCCAGCAATAGGAAAAAAGAAAATACATGTAATTTTGTGTTCCAGCCATATCTTTGGTGTGTACTCTGTATAGTAGGCCGTCCATGGCTGTCATAGGGAGGAGTCTAGTTTTTTTCCTTAGTTTAGCCCAATTTGAATTTCATCCTGCTATCAGCATTCTATATGTTGTAATTGACTTCATTGTGATTCCATAGTATTCTTGTCATTGTACTTGAACTATCAAATTGTTGTGTCCACAGTCTGTGTTATATGAAAGATTAAGCAAATAAGTGTGTTCTAAAATGCTGGTGGATAGGAGTGGATTTAGCTGTTTAATACCTGGTACTTTGCTAATGATTAGACTTGGTTTAAGTTCTTCAAATGCTTTTAAGTTACTTTCTGGGGTTTGGAGATTGAAGAGTTGGTTTTTACTTCTTGGATTAAAACCGAAACCTTGGTCCAGATGATTTTACCGTACTTAAATTCACCTTCATCAGATGGAACTGTTATTTATAATAAATATTTTTTGTTTGGTAACTTCGCTGCTATAAGAAAACTATAAGTATAAGATATGGACACTGAGACACAAAAACAAGGGAATGTCGCTCACGAGACACCCAAAAGACCATGAAGATTTGTATGGTTAAGAACTGGAAGCCAAAAAAAAGAAAAAGAAGCTATCTATACATGCAAGGATATATCTCTCAGTAGTACGGATGCTATGATGGCGAGCACCCTCCCTTGCAAAAGAGTTGGCCTTCATATTTGTGCTTAGATTGATAGCTGAAAGAAAGCATCAAAATGACAGCTAAATCCTATATTTCCCGGCCTTATCTTCTAAATGCCACGACACCTGAGATGCCCAATACCCACAGGCTTCGTGTCAAGTCCATAGTGTATCCAACATGGACCTGAATCATGTCTAGGTTACAGAATTTGTAGTTTTAACACATGTCTGCATCTAAATTAAACATCTGAAACCAGACCCACATAAAGGGCCTGGACTGCTACTCAAGTTGAGCCAACATACATATATTTTTGTATAAAATTGTTTAATATATAACATACGGTCATGGCATTGGGGATTGGTGTCTATGGAACCTGTTAACCAGAAGTCATTCTGAGTTTTATTTAGGTCCATCCAGTGGACCACTAGACCCAATTCTGGACTCACGTTAGTAGTTATTCTGAAAACCAGTGTTTTGAAAAGCGAGAGGTGCATCAAGGCGCTAAGGTCCCCTGGGGCCTAGGCTCTAAGGCGCGAGGCGAGGTGCGGGTTTCATTGAAGCGAGGCGCACATTGTAGATAAAAAAATATATATTTTGGTATAGACAGATGATT
The DNA here is from genome assembly GCA_012931725.1 of Litsea cubeba. Lineage (NCBI taxonomy): Eukaryota > Viridiplantae > Streptophyta > Magnoliopsida > Laurales > Lauraceae > Litsea > Litsea cubeba. The sequence goes on along the minus strand of CM022954.1, from coordinate 29,998,874 downwards.
CACAAATTAGAACAAAAAAGGCAAGGAATATTAGAAGAATTCTAAAAGTCATAAAAGCATCCATCACTCTAAATGCTAATTCTAAGATTCATAAATTAGCAGTTTGCCATAAACTCTTGCTGAGACTTCATAAATCAGCAGTCTCACCAAGAAATCAATCACAGTGCACAGCAGGATGATTTCATGTTAAAAAGACAACTATAGATATGAACAAATAGCAAATAAATCACTGACAGAATCTGGAATAGTGGGTATATACCAAACAATGGGTCCCGCTGATCTGATACATGATCAGACCTGATCTCTAGGGTCGCCCAGTGCCCTACAAGAAGTCCCATGGTTCTGATTCATCATCGGGTAGCCTTACTGGGCCCCGCAGCCTTAACAATTACATAAAATTTCATGAACATGCCTCTCGGTTCCCAGAATTGAAGTCTCTGGATGATGGGGCAAACGGGGCCCACTCCACATGGGACCACCACCACATAGGTCGCCCCTGGGTCCCCTGTAAGAAGTGGGGTCCTGATCTCAGATCAGGTCATGCAGTGGGTCCCGGTAATGGTGTCGACTAAACTGCCCTGCCCTTCCTCCAACCTCGCCTCATGCTTCAAGGGTGTGGATGGTGGCTCAAACGGGGCCCACCTCACATGGGTCCAGGTCTTTCTTGGTCGACTAGGGGCATGCCTCCTGCTCTATGGTCCAGATCATCCATACAGTGGGCCATGGGGGTCCCACTGCCCCAAACGTCCATATTTATTCACTTCCAGATCTTGAGAACAAAGGCAGAGAGAGAGAGAGAGAGAGAGAGAGAGAGAAAACAATGGGAGGAGGAAAAGAGTATTGAGAGCATTCAAAAATCTTCTAATGAAATCCTACTGCTGGAGACGGAGATTCCTATTGCTGGTATGCTTTTCTCTTTCAGGAGGACAAGAGTTCTGAGTTAAAAATGATGATCGTTGGCTGCTAATCAGGCGAGTGACTCTTCTTCAGGCTGCAGTAATGACGATCGCTGGCTGCTTATCAGGCGGATCGCTGGCTGCTGTTTCTCCTTTCTTCGTTCTCTTCCCTTTTTTTTTTCGTTTGATGATACTGGAAGCAGCTAGGGCATGGTAGGGCATCTTTATTTATATTAGAAAATTTTCATTTAGCCCCTTACATCTCTTTCTTTTTTAATTTAAAGCCTGGGTGACAATAAGGCGCAAGAGGCGCGCCCGTTGAGCCTGGACTTGAGGCGCGCGCCTTAGGGGCTTTTTTGGGGCCTGTTTCAACTACCCTCGACTCCCATCACTTGAGGCGCAATTGCTGGGCCTTGAGCCTAGGCGCGCTTTTTAAAACACTGCTGAAAACTGAACTTGTAATCGACCTTTTCAGTTCTGGTCCTTTGAGTACACAGGACCCACTTTCATCCCCACTAGGGAAGTTAGGGATCGTGAGAAAGGAAAAAGTCCTAGGAATTGGAACCAATTCTTTTATTTGGTATTCTTTGGTTATTCCCAAAGTTATTGGGATGCGTGGTTAGTTGGGTTAGCAGTCCATTTAAAGAAGTGGCAGTTGGTGTTCACACAATCTTTGTACTCTTTTTTTTTTCATGGGAAGAGAGAATGGAATGAAGTTTGTGATCTGATTGAGGTGCGAACAGGAAAGTTGCAAACTACGAGGAAGAATTTCTCTATTACAGCTTTACTTAACTACATATCATTGGCCTGGCTGCGGATTTATTAGCCGAACCAGTTTGTGTGTTTATGTAGTAGTTTGGCAGACGGGTGGGTTGTGGAAGTGGGAACAGTTATATACTCTATATTGGTTCCACGTGTCATTAATGGAAGAAGCATTCAGACATGAGAGAAAGAGAGAGAGATGTGGAGATGAAAGTCCTCCTTTGCATGGTCGACTGAGAGCTATCTTTAAAGGGTTAAATCCCTGATTACATTCTAACAATGCTTATCTATTAATTACACTTGGATTTAGATCCATACTAATAGCTAACAACTAACTAGTGAATGGGCCTGATATATTGGACCTGGAGGCCCAGGATTGACACCCCCCCTCAAATTGATGCGGGAGTGTCATAAAGCAGCAATTTGGAGACAAGAAACTGATGTCGAGGCCGAGGAAGTCCCTTAGTGAAGATATCTGCAAACTGAAACTCTGTAGGGACGTGAGGTAGACTGATAACATCACGCTTGTATTCATCTCGAATAAAGTGGCAATCAACCTCTATGTGTTTTGTGCGTTCATGAAGAACAGGATTTTCAGTGATCCTGATTGCCCCAGTATTATCTGCATTCAAGGAAGTGGGAGAGTCCTGCTTAAATCCAAGTTCCGAAAGAAGTCCCCGAAGCCATAGGATTTCAGAACAAGCAGAGGACATAGCCCGATATTCAGCCTCTGTGGAAGATTTGGAGACCCGTTCTTGTTTCTTGCATTTCCAAGAGATGAGAGATTGACCGAGGTACATACACCAACCAGTGGTGGATCGTCTGGTATCCGGACATCCTGCCCAGTCAGCATCTGCATAAGCAGTCAGAAGTAGACGATTATCCCTTGGATAATATAAACCACGAGCTCTAGTACCCAATAAATACCGGATAATGCGCTTCACTGCTGTCAGATGAAGGTGACGAGGAGACGTCATGAATTGGCTGACAAGATTGACAGCATAAGATATGTCAGGCCTGGTGACGGTGAGATAGACAAGACTGCCAACAAGTCTCCGGTATGTATGTGGATCAGGAAGAAGATCTCCATCATCTTTACTCAACTTAAGATTGACTTCAAGCGGTGTATCAACTGAGGAAGAGTTATCGAGATCAGCAAGCTCAATAAGATCTGTCGCATATTTGTGTTGATTGATAAACAGGCCTTTTGAAGACTGATGTATTTCTAAGCCCAAAAAATAATGTAGAGGACCCAGATCCTTCATATGGAATGAATCCCGAAGAGAGGCCTGAATAGATTTTATCATAGCATCATCAGTTCCGGTGATAATGATATCATCAACATATACGAGGAGAACAGTAAAGCCAGTTGATGCGTGGTTCATAAAAAGAGATGGATCATATGGACTTTGAGTAAAGCCAATCGTGCCTAACCGATCTTTGAATTTATCAAACCACGCTCGGGGAGCTTGCTTGAGACCGTAAAGAGATCTGTGTAAGCGACATACAGATTTCTTAGACGGAGAGGTGACTCCTTGTGGTATCCGCATATAGACTTCTTCTTTCAAGTCCCCATGTAGAAAAGCATTCTTGACATCCATTTGGTACAATGGCCAAGATTGAGAAGCAGCAATGGCGAGAAGGAGCCGAACAGTTGTCATTTTTGCCACTGGCGCAAATGTCTCTTCATAGTCAATGCCATACGCTTGGCGGTTGCCAAGTGCCACAAGTCGAGCTTTGTGTCTATCCAAGGAGCCATCTGATTTGAGCTTGATCGAGTAGATCCATTTGCAACCGATAGGTTTAACTGAAGAAGGACATTCCACAATATCCCAGGTGTGATTCTGGGTCAATGCATCTAATTCAACTTTCATGGCCTGGTTCCAACAATCATGTTGCACAGCCTGCAAATAAGAACTTGGGATGGAAACCGAGGATAGTGTTGTCATCAAGGAAGCATGGGTAAAGCCATACCGCTCAGGAGGATGAGAAATTCTGGAGGAGCGACGCAAAATACTAGTAGATGTGGGACCAGTTGTCGGAGGATCAGGAGGGTGGGCATCTGCAGTGGTAGGAGTTTCCCTTCGATGATACACAAAATCAGGATTAAACCGTGTAACAGTTGGTTTTTCAGAAAAGCCAGGTAACACCGTTGTGGAAAATGGAGAAGGACAATCCAAGTATTTTTGAAAAAAATATTGATTTTCGAAGAAAATAACATTACGAGAGATCCTGGTGCGACGAGCCATTGGATCATAGCAAACAAAACCCTTTTGGTTAGTTGCATATCCTAAAAAAACACACCTGCTAGATTGGGCCGTTAATTTTGTGCGCTCTGTGGGAGGCAGATGAACGAAGCAAACACACCCAAAGGTATGTAGATGAGTAAAGGTAGGATGGTGACCATAAAGTTTAAAATGTGGTGTTAATTGGGCAATGGTAGGTGATGGAAGACGGTTTATGAGATGGACTGCAGTGGTAAGAGCTTCAGTCCAAAAACGTGGAGGAACAGAGGATTCAATGAGAAGAGTCCTCGTGACATCAAGAAGATGTCTGTTTTTTCCGTTCTGCAACGCCATTTTGTTGAGGAGTATATGGACAAGTACGTTGAGATACAATTCCTCGACTCTTTAGGAAAGATTGAAAATCAGTGGAGACATACTCCCCCCCTGAATCGGAGCGCAAAGTTTTAATGCATTTGGAAAATTGAGTGTTAACATAGCTAAGGAAAATTTTAAATGCATTAAGAACATCAGATTTAGAATGTAACAAATAAACCCATGTAAATCTGCTGTAATCATCAATAAATGTAACAAAGTATTTGAAATGACCATGAGAAATGGTAGGAGCAATGCCCCAAACATCACTGTGGATTAAATCAAAACATTCATTGCTACGAGTTGTAGAGTTAGAAAAAGGTAAAGTTTTACTTTTTCCTAATTTACAAGCATCACACTCAAATGAAACAGAATCAATAGGTTTATTTAACAATCCAGTTTGAAACAAAGTGGACAATGTAGCAGCATTCGGGTGACCAAGTCTATTATGCCACAACCGAGAATTATTAGGAAGTAAAAAACAAGACAACTGATTCCAAGGTTTATTTTGAATAAATGGAGATACTGGTAACGTAAAAAGCCTGCCACGTTTAGGCCCCCTCGCGATCACCGCCCCCGACTCCTGGTCCTGCACAACACAACCAGAAGAAGAAAAGGAGACATTGCAATTATTTTCAACTAATTGACCCACAGAAACTAAATTGGTAGCAAGATGAGGGGAGACAAAAACATCTGTTAATGGAAAAGGGCCAGGAGCATCGCCCACAGAGTGGATTGGAAGGCGGTCTCCATTGGCAGTTTGAACAGAATGAGTGCCAGTGTAGGGGACAACATGATGTAGATTGGTGGGTGAGGAGGTCATGTGATTACTAGCTCCAGAATCTAAATACCATGTATTAGAAAGGGACGGACTAGTACCTGAAATGTTCATAGATGACAGGGCATTGATAATCATCTGATTTACCATAGTCGGAGTAATGGGAGCTGGTGACTGTGTTTGTGAAGAGGAACCAGGCTGTGAGGATGAATCAAATGGCAATGAACCAGTGAAATCAGACGATGCATATTGTGGGGTGACAGCCGTGTAAGCACTTGGAGTTGACTGTCCATAGGGGCGAGAAGCAGAATTGCGAGCCTTCTTCCGACACTCTTCAATGCCATGTCCAACAGCCTTACAATATTTACAGACCTTCAGCTTGCATTGATTGGCATAATGGCCATATTTCTGACAGTTGTAACACTGTACTTTACTGATGTCTCGAGGAGGAGGTCTGGTTTTAGCAGCAAAGGCAAGCGGAGCTTCAGTGGAATCCTTATGTTCAATTGCAATTTTGGTAACAAGGCGCTGTTCCTCCCGTAGAAGTTCTTGAAGACAATCATCTACGTTGGGAAGGGAAACTCGGCTCATCAAGTTGGATCGGACTGTCTCATATTCAGGGCGCAGTTTCATGAGAAATTGGTCCCGATGGCTATCTTGTTGTAAGGAAAGAAGCTCAGGTAGAAGTGCTTCAGAGACAGTAGCAAATTTAATTTCATCATATTCTGACCATAGGATTAGAAAGCCGGAGTAATAATCCTGGATTGAAAGTGTCCCTTGGGAGTAATTTGCAATGTCTAATTCCAATTGAAACTGACGCGCAGCATGATGTTGATAATATACCTTTTTAAGATATTCCCACATTTCCTTCGAGGTCTTGCAAGGTCTGAGAGACAAAATAAAATTTGGCTCTACAGAAGAAAGAATCCAAGACTTTATTTTTGCATCTTTAGTTTTCCAAGATAGAATTTTCTTGGCATCGTCAGCAGGGAGTGTGTCAGATCCATCGATATGGGCCCACAGTTCTTTTCCTTCAAGGTATACTTGAAATTGAAATGCCCAAGACACATAGTTTTTGCCATTAAATTTCACAATAGAGGGTCCTGATTTTTCAGATGTATCCATGACAAGTGAACAGAAGGCAGTGGAATCCAGCCGCAGTAAGCAGTAGCAATAAATTGTAGTATCAGTAGCAACCAGCAACAGAGGAGAAAATATTGACAGAATAATAAGCAGTAGCAATCGGTCAGCAGCAGTAGCAGTAGCAATGGAGAAAATCCTTGACAGAATACTCAGCAGCAGGGAACACAAGTCACAGAGGGAAAAAAATTGCAATCCAGGAAGCAGCCAGAAGACAGAAGAGAAAATATGCAGCAGTAGCAATCGCAGGCAACAAAAGGAAAAAAAACAGTGCAGTCGTCCAAGTCGGCAGCAAGGTAAACTGTACGTGGGCCCCACGTGTTGAACTTGACACAGATCAGATGGTGGGGATGAAAAGAGAGGAGTTTTATGCAACTACTGGAAGTGGTCGCAGGTCGATCAAACCCAGATCGAGGAGATTGGACGGCCGAGATGAAAACATAGTGAAAAAAATGAATTTTCACAAAAATTGGTAGAAAACCTACCTCTGATGATCAAAAAATCAGGGAAAAATCTTCAAAAATCCAAGAAGCAGTAGTCGACCAAGGTGGAGGTATTCCGTTGATGTGCTGGTGATGATCCAAGGTGGGCCACGCATGATCCGAGATGATCAGGAACGATCAGAGATGATCGGCTGAAGAGAAACATCACTGGAGGGCTTCCAATGCTTGGAAGATGACTTAGGAGAAGACCATAGATGATTGACCTTGCTCTGATACCATGTCATTAATGGAAGAAGCATTCAGACATGAGAGAAAGAGAGAGAGATGTGGAGATGAAAGTCCTCCTTTGCATGGTCGACTGAGAGCTATCTTTAAAGGGTTAAATCCCTGATTACATTCTAACAATGCTTATCTATTAATTACACTTGGATTTAGATCCATACTAATAGCTAACAACTAACTAGTGAATGGGCCTGATATATTGGACCTGGAGGCCCAGGATTGACACCACGCTGTGATTTTTCTTGCTTTGCTTATTTTTGTTTGTCAAGGTCTTTTTTTTTTTTTTTGTTTTGTTTTGTTTTCCCCCCTTCTTTCTATGCTTTTCTATTTTTCTTCGTTACTTAGCCTGGTGTTGTGCTTATTGAGTGAGTCCATACATTAATCTCATTTTCTTTGTTTCAATGACTTCTTTTGCTAATTTCAAAATAAATGGTCTCAATTCTTTGTTTTATAGTAAATGAATATGGTGATCACCACCATGATGGAAGCCTTATTCCATCTATTTGGGCTTTGGTGCAGTTTTCTAATTAATTTGGTACTTAATGTTTTTCTTACCTTTTTGAGGTCTTCAATGTACTCCCTATTTTTTTTTTCTTGAACATGTAAACCTTCAATATGCCTTAAAAGGGTGGTTTTGGGTCTATTTATCATCTAAAAAGACTTTTTTTTTCTCTTTTCTTTTCTTTTTTTTGAAAATTTATTTTCTCCTTTATTGGAGCTATATACAAGTTTTCTTTTATGCTCATTCCTAATCCTATTCTTTCTTGTAGCTCCACTCATCTCTCAGCAGGCATATCTCTGCAGCATGTATTCTCTCTCTCTCTCTCTCTCTCTCTCTCTCTCTCTCTCTCTCTCTCTCTCTCTCTCTCTCTCTCTCTCTCTGGTCTTTATTACCCGATTTTCAGCTCCATGTGGTATGGAAAGTGTAACAGCCCTTTGTAGAAATGCCCCTTTAATTGAAGTGGCACTTAATGATTGTATAACAATCCACTTGGTTACTTCCACTTTGTCTAGCAAGCATTTATTTCTATATCCAAGTAACACCCTCTATTTCACTCAATAATTGCTCCCAAGTACCAAAATTTGTGTCACTTTGCATTTGAAAGAAAAAAAGTTGGCGTTAGGCACCGAGTTATTTTCAGTTTCCACCAACTCATCTTCTCGGTTCCGGTCTGCTGATTTTCATCCTATATGACTCTAAAGCCTTTCTCCAAAGCTCTTGCTTATCATTTGCTTATTTTCTTGTCAAGTTAATGAGTACCATTTTGTCAACAAACAAAATGCAACAAGGAGCTACATTTTGGATCTAGAAAGCACGGACACCTCTTCGGGGCCGTCGTGTTCGTGTCCGGCACGAGTCGGACTCGGACACGTGTCGGACACGCCAAAATGAGTATCCTATTTATTTTTTTTATATTTTATATTCCGGACACGCTGGGGACATGCTTGGGACACGCTGGGGCACGTTAGGGACATGCTGACCTCTTTTAATTGGAAAAAAAATAAAATTAGAGTAAAAAAAGAAAAGAAAAGGGGTTGTTTGTAAAAAGTTAGAACTTAAGATTAAAAGGGGGCTCTTTTAATTTGTCCATTCAGCTCTAGCTCTAAACGAAAGAGAAAAAAAAACCCATTCGTCCGTCCAGCCCTAAACGAAAGAGAAAAAAAACCCATTCGTTCGTCCAGCCCTAAACAAAAGAGAAAAAAACCCATTCGTCTGTCCAGCCCTAACAAAAGAAGAAGAAGAAGAAGAAGAAAAAGATCTGCTGTGTCGGCGTGTCCATGTCCGTGTATATGATTAGATTTATTATTATTATTATTATTAAATATTAATGTGTCCCCGACGTGTCCGTGTCCTACTTTTTTGAGAAATGCTGTGTTGGCGTGTCGTGTCGTATCCGTGCTTCTTAGTTTTGGATTAATGCCATTAAGGTTTCCATATCTAAGGACAAATAAATAGTGTCTCAAAGTGGACCCTTGGTGCAATCTAGCTTATGTTTGTTACCATCATGCCATATTTATCTTGTAAAATTTCTCTGTGATTATAATGGTGCATTTTTCCATAAATTCCAAGTTAACTTTCTTGATACCCTCTTGTAGGCTTTCTTTAAATTGATAAAAACCATTTGTATATTTTTCCATGAGTTATCGTAATATGAAAGTAGCTTTTGTAGATTATCTGGTCATAAATCTGAGTTGGTTCTCCCGAAACATTTAATTCTTGTTGTAGGCGTTGTAATATTACTTTCTTCCAAAGTTACATTATATGGCTCATTAGTTCGATTGCTTGATAATTTCTGCAACTTTAAATATCCATTTTGTCATTGTACAATGAGACTGCTATAATCATAGATATTTGGGCTGGCGGGGCTTGTGGTATGTGGGGTTGGTGCTATCTGAAGGTGCTTCTGGTGGATATAACAATATGGGATAAGAACTGTTTGACAATTGAGGGTGGGATCTTTTTTCGAATATCTGTATAACTGTCATTTAGAAATGAGGACGGCTTCAAGTGGGTAGCGGTCAGTGTTTGTTGTTTGATGAAATGGTGAAAAGAGGCCTTTTGGAATGTATATATGTGACAGTGGCTGCTTTGGTGCCTAACTTCTTGTTGGGTTGGTTTTAATTTTTTTTTATTTTATTTTTCTGTTTAAGGGGGGTGGGGGGTGGTGGTGGTTGGGTTGTTGTGTTTAAGTCCGTTGGGCCATGGAATTGTTCTTAGCTTCATTACATTGGTTTAAAAGGGGAATTTGCACTTGATAAAATTCGGAGAAATGTTGCTTCCTTGCTTTGTGCTACTTAGAATTGGATTATGACTTATATCTGGATCCAACCTGATGGACTCCAAATTTGGGCAGAAGTCCAGCTATTAGTTGGGCCAGGTCCACTGGTTTATTGGGTTGATATGGTGCAATTCCATATCTTCATCTTCATATGATCTTAAACTGGTTAGATATTAATCTTGTTAATAAATTAAAATTGGATGCCATTAAAAACATTCATATTGAATGTGACCCTAAGCTATGATGCTCAGATACGGATACGGGTATGGGCATGGATGCGGGGATCGTGGATACGACTCTGCACATTTAAGAATCCAGGACAAGGATATTGATATGGGTGTACTAATATTTTCTTCAGATAACTTTTAAATTAATGAAATTATCAATGTTTACATTCCTTTATCATCATCATTATCATTGTCAAAATAGTTGGGGTCGGAATTTTGTTTCTCCATTCTGATCTATCCTGAGCCAAACCCTCAGATAAATCAAACTTCTTCAAATCTAATTTTACTACCTCCATCCACTTCTTCGGCACACCCCTACCCCTTGGTGGGCCATCAACCTGCATCTTTTTCTTACCGGCGCCGTTGCCGTTCTAAGTTTGACATGCCCAAACCATAACATTTTTATTTTGAGAAGTAAACAAATTAAAAGAACTATATGAAATAATGGACTTGGTAAGTAGGATATGCTGAACGTGTACCCTAGAAGTATCGGTGCAGTATTGGGTATCAATACAAGTGTCGTATCGGTTTGATATGGATACATGGTGACAAACTAAGATCACAGAACTTTTATATTTCTTGTATTAACTTGATGAGTCTCCTTTAGAGATCGTCTATCATATATATAGGATTACAATGCCTTTAATCAAGGTCCTAACACAGGAAAGTAAACTAATTACATCAATTAGTATCTTTAAGTTAAGAAAGTAAACTAATTACATCAATCAGTATCTTTAAGTTAGGAAAGCAATCAAAGAAAGATATATGTACAACTGTCAAGTTGACCCAATGTAATTCTACATGAGATGTATGGGCCTACAGATGAGCCGGGCCTTGGGCCTGTTTAACACATGGGGCTTGTACAAGTATCCGGGTATCATAGACCCTAGTGTGAGTTAAAACCTGCATCAGAGTCGTACTTTCCCTGCTAGGTCATTTGAACTCTGATTGAAGAACTTCTGGTGTTGCTGTTCCTTTTGTTATAAGTCTACATTACTCGTTTGTTGAAGAAATTTGATGCGATATGTTAATCATTTCAGGGAAGGCTTGATGTCATATAAGCAATTCATTCAGGAGCTTGAAGATGATATCCTTCCTGCTGAAGCTGAGAGGAGGTACTCCACATAATTTTGTATTTCTTATATCTTAAAAAACTGTAGGCTCTCAATAATTTCATGGATGCTGCATAGAAATGCCTTCATACTCAGCCTGTTACACTTGCTGTTATTATACGGTCTGAAATAAGCATCCTGTGATTGCTTAGGTATGAAGAATACAGGTCGGAGTACATTTCTACACAGAAACGTGCTTTTTTTGCTGCTCATAAGGACGAAGAGTGGTATGCTTTAGTTTTACCTCCTCTAATTTGACAAGAACCTATATTCTCTTGTATTATCTGTGTAATTTATTCCTGGGTTCAGGTTGAAAGACAAGTATCATCCTACGAACTTGGTAACTGTTATAGAAAGGTGAGTTATGCTTATCTATATATTTAAAGAATGCAAATAAGAATATAAGACTCTGTAGATCCATGGACCATGATGAATGGTTTGGTGGTCTTTCACTTAGGCCACCAATTTACTGACATTTCCTTCACATTTCACAGATACTGTTCTTTTATTAATTATTTCCATGTCTACTTATTGTTCTTTATATCTCTGATACTTGCACATCTCCAGGAGGAGTGAACATGCTCGGAATGTTGCAAAGGAATTTTTGCTCGATTTGCAGAATGGAACAGTGGACCTGTAAGACCTGTTACTTAAAACATTTTTATATATAATAGAACGGTCTAAACAAAACTTGAACTATTAACAGTTTTAGGCAAAATGTACTGAAACTGCATCCCATATATAACAAAATAGCACTAAATTTTTTCCCCCAATATCTATCTGAATATTTTTTTTTCTTTTTTCCTTTTCTTTTTATTTGAGTAGACCTTTAGCTGTGTATATATGCCCGTCATTTTTTGGTTTTGATAAAAATTCTTTCTGATTTCAAATCGAGGGAAAAAACTTCATAAGCTCAGAAATGGCAAGGAGCCAGACACTGTGATATGAGTTTTGTGCTTGAAGAATATCTGGGGGCCACAGTCCTAACCTTTTCCCATCATGTGATGCAGGCGGTCCTAGTGTCACTGCATCATCAGCAATGCAGTCAGGACAAGCCAGTGGTCCAAACTCTGAAGATGAAGCAGACACTGGTGGCAAAAGAAGACGGCATGGTAGGGGGCCGGTGAAAGAAAATGACCTCTTATCAGCTGCTCCCAAGGCACCTCCGATCAGTGCTGGACCCAGACGAATTCAAGCTGACATTGAACAAGCCCAAGCACTTGTTTGTAAACTTGACAAAGAAAAGGGCATTGAGGAAAACATTCTATGCGGGGCAGATCGAGACAACGGGTCAATCGTTATCATACGAGGTCTAACGACTGTGAAGGGCCTTGAAGGTGTAGAGCTACTGGATACACTTCTTACTTATCTATGGCGGATCCACAGTGTCGACTATTATGGCATGCGTGAGATGAATGAAGCTAAGGGTCTTCGCATGTGAGACCCGAGGGTAAGAGCTATGTGAAACAATACCAGTGGGGCTGA